>OZ010788.1:258622189-259222189 GCA_963932465.1 Maratus speciosus
AATCTATTAGATAATGAAATCTTCAAATTCCATAGGCGAGTACGAACCGTGAACCTTTTGATTAGCAAGTAGATACGTTACAACGGATCTATCGAACCTGCGCGAAAAAGAGTGAAATTAAGATTCTGTTTTAAAGTTTAAATCGTGAAAACTGTCGGATGTCATTAAATTAATTCATTTAATTAAAATGGTATAAGACTTTTTAAAAATTTTATGATTTGTCGAATGATCGGAAGTATTCAACTCTAAATGTGCAAAATTTCAAGTCTCTAACTTTTACGGTTTCCGAGCTCTGTGGCGGACAGACAGATGAGCGAGACGAACGAAACCCTAAAAAATCAAGTTATAACTCAAGTTATGATATATTTTTTATGGATTTTTAATTATATATATATGTATATATATTTATTTATTTATTTTAATTTTTATTTGTTTGTTTTCCGGGTATAATAAATACAACGTAATAAACTGTGTAAAGAGAAAATGGTGATTAAAAAAATGTGGACAAATTCGTGCTAAAATTAGTTCTGCAAGATTAATTTTGTGGTACAATATTAAAACCTTTGTTTTATCTGCTCCACTTAAGGATGATTCTTCCATCTTATAAAAGATTATAAGTTACTAGCAAACCCCGCGGCTTTGCTCGCGTAATAGTTGAAATATGCCAAGTGATATTTATATGTCTAATTTTTATTAAAAGGTACTAACTAAATTTTTATTTTATTAAAAGATAATATTTTATTTTATTAAAAGGTACTTATTACTTTTAGGAATAATTCAAAAATTACTATTTAAAACACAGTTTGATTAAACATCATTGTTACACTGTATAAGGCAGAAATGAGACTTAAATTAATAAAACGAAATAAAACTAAATAAATAATAATTTAGAAAATATTTTGAAACTTTTATGCTCAATTAATACGCTCATTTCAGTATTCCTTTGAAGTTTTGAATTTTTTAGAAACCATCTTCTTACATCTTAAAATTAACCATCATGTCAAATTCCAAGTCCTACCACCTCTCTCAACATAAAGGGCTATGTTGAAATAGGAACTGTCACCATTAATTTGCCAACATTAATTTTGAAATTCGTTTGTTATTTCCTAATATTCCACAGAAACGTAATTTAGAAAGCCTTTTTTAGAGCGTTTGTTGTTCCTGTGAACCCCAGGTGATAGAATCATCGGCATAAAATATAGCCTGTGTAGGATCAGAGACTGTTACCATTGATTCGCAACTATTACTTTTATATCTGGTTTATATGCCCTGAAATTGCGTAGATATCGTAATTTAGGACTTTTTTAGAATGCTTTTCGCACCTCCCCTTCACTTCGCCCCTTTTAATTCGAATTTATTTTCGACAGTCCTTCGAGGGCATTTATATTTTATAAGTAACTACCATGCCATATTTAAAGTTTCTAGCCTTTTCAGTCTCACAGAAATCGCAATTTAGAAAGTTTTTAGCTACTGCAACCCTCTGGTGGTAGTGGCACAGACATAAAATATAGCTTATGTTTGAGCAGGTTCTATCACCAACAATTTGTCATCATTATTTTTTTAATCGGTTTGGTATTTGATAAGATTGCATAAAAATTGTAATTTATAACGCTTTTCGCTCACTTCATCTTTTTAAATTTGAAATTTTCTTTCGACAGTTCTTAGAAATCAGTTGCATCTTGTAAGTAAATACCATGCCATACTTCAAAGTTTTAGACCCTTCAGTTATGCAAAAAACGCAAATTAGAACATGTTTTGTTTTGCAACTCTCAGATGGTAGTGACAGCAACATAAAATATAACCTATGTTATAGCAGGGATTGTCGTCATTGATTTGCAACCATTACTTTTGAAATAGCTTTGGAATTTCCTGAGATTGAGTAGAAATCGCAATTTAGAACGTTTTTAGAACGCTTTTCGCACATTTTCATCCATTTTTAAATTTCCAATTTTTTCGAAACTGTTCTTAAAGATCATTTATATGTAATAAATATGTACCTTGCCTAATTTTAAGTTGCTAGCCCCTACCGATCACAAAAATCGAAATTTGGAATGCTTTTTTGATCCTGCAATGTCTAGGTGATAGTGATACCGACTTAAAATAGCGTCTATGTTAGAGCAGAGGCTGTCAGAATCAATTTCTTACCATTACTTTTGAAATCAGTTTGATTCTTCCTGAGATATTGGTGACAAATCGGCATTTAGAACGTTTTTAGAACGCTTTTCGCTCATTTTGCTCCTGCTTCTCCTCTGGGGTAGTGGAAACAGATATAAAATATAGCCTATCTTGGAGCAAGATCTGTCCCCATCATTTTTACACCATTATATTTGAAATCGGTTCAGTATTTCCTGAGATTGCTAGAAATCGCCATTTAGAACGTTTTTTGCAACGCTTTTTGCGCAATTTGACCCCCCTTTTAAATTTCGACTTTTTTAGGAAATGTCCTTAGAGATCATTGATATCTTATAACTAACTAACATTCTAAATTTCATGATTCAAGGCCCTTCCGTCGCGCAAAAACCGCAATTTAGAACGCTTTTCTCCTGCACCCCCTTTGGGGTAGTGGCACCGACATAAAACATAGCCTATGTTGGAGCAAGGGTTTTCACCATCATTTTGACGCCATTATTTTTTTTATCGGTTTGGTATTTCCTGAGATTGTGTAGAAATCACGATTTAGAACGTTTTTTAGAACGCTTTTCGCGCATTTTCACCTCTTTTAAATTTCGAATTGTTTAAGAACTGTTCTTAGATTCATTTCATGTTCTTAGATGTTCATTTATATCTTATAAGTAACTAATATTCCAAATTTCATATTTCTAGGTCCTTCAGTAACGCAAAAATCTCATTTTTAGAACGTTTTTTGCTCCTACACCACCTTTCGGGTTGTGGCACCGACATAAAACATAGCCTATCTTGGAGCAAACGTTGTAACTATCATTTTGACACCAATATTTTTTAAATCGGTTTGGTATTTCCTGAGATTATGTAGAAACTACCATTTAGAACGTTTTTTAGAACGCTTTTTGTGCATTTTCACCCCTTTTAAATTTCGAATTGTTTAAGAACTATTCTTAGACATCATTTATATCTTATAAGTAACTAATATTCCAAATTTCATATTTCTAGGCCCTTCAGTAACGCAAAAATCGCATTTTTAGAACGTTTTTTGCTCCTGCACCCTCTTTGGGTTAGTGGCATCGACATAAAATATAGCCTATGTTCTAAGTTGGACTAACACCATCATTTTGATACCATTACTTTTTAAATCGGTTTGGTATTTCCTGAGATTTTGTTGAAACTACCATTTAGTACGTTTTTTAGAACGCTTTTTGTGCATTTTCACCCCTTTTAAATTTCGAATTGTTTAAGAACTGTTCTTAGACAACATTTATATCTTATAAGTAACTAATATTCCAAATTTCATATTTCTAGGCCCTTCAGTAACGCAAAAATCGCATTTTTAGAACGTTTTTTGCTCCTGCATCCCCTTTGGGGTAGTAGCACCGACATAAGATATAGCCTATGTTCTAAGTTGGACTAACACCATCATTTTGATACCATTACTTTTGGAATCGGTTCGGTAGTTCCTGAGCTTATCTCCTACAAAAAAACGATTTTTTCCTCTTTATAATAGGAGTATAGATATGATATTTCTATGCATATTTTGAGATTCTGATGATACACTATAAAAAAAAATTACATTGGAAATTAACAATGTTTTTTAAACTCCTAATCCTCTGTTTGTTTTTTGTTTACGGCTTAGTGTATCAAGGGACCGCTTTTCTGAAACTCTCCGGTTCCACCAGTGGCTGAGAGGTTCTACTCTCGGAGCTGATAGACGGGAAGTGCTGGATTCGAACCCAATCGCGCCCGTCGACCTAACCGTTCGAAGTTTTCGTGGTTTTCTTCGAACTTTGAGCAACCTTGAGTAAATACAGGTTAGGATCCTTTAGAAAGACACCCACGGATTGCACTAGGGCCTATACCCCTCGTGCAGATAATCGGCCGTCTTAATTAACACCACTTGAAACTCTCCGATCACGAAATCCAACGTTAACCTATGGGAAAACTATAAAGCGGGATTTCTGATTACCTAATATGAGGTATTTTTCGGTTAGTGTTATATGTATATATATATATATATATATATGTGTGTGTGTGTGTGTGTGTGTATATATAACACTGGCACCCGACTAACCGAAAAGTACCTAATATAATTAGTAAAATACAGTTTTCACCATCAGAAAGTTGATGTTAGATACCGATGATGTGTGTTTATAAAAATTTCTCTATAAATTTTAAGCATCTTTAAGATGATAAAATTGCAACAAAGGGAAATTTGAAAGTTTATAGGGATTTTTTAAATACTTAAAATTTACGGAGAAAATTTTTAAAAACACCCATCATCTAACATCTACTTTCTGATTGCGAAAATCGTATTTTAATAATTACATTAGGCCGTGAGTAATCGCGTTTCCAAGTTTCCCAAATAGACAGGCTTGAAAATTCTTCAAAATCATAGATCGTATTAGTGTCAAAAGTTATCTAAATTTAGTAATCTAGATTTTCTCATATTCATAAAGAAGCTAATAGAAACTACTTCTATCGTTCAATAGCGTTCATAATTTCTCATATAATTTCATGTTTTACACCTATTTTTCAATAACCTTTTATACATCTTCTTCTCCCTTTATAAAATTATCGCAGTCTCCTTTTATACTGACTAACAATTCTAAAATTTTACAAGTCAACTTGCCATATTTACACATATTTACCTTCTTTCGGAAAAATTTAGTAAGAAATTGCATTTTTTTTTAAGCACGTCCGTTTAATTTCTGTTCTATATAGCAAATGATAGCAATTAAATTTGCCCTGTCTGCATTTTTTTCTACGTTATTTTTTCTTCTATGCTACATCTTTTGTTTTGTTTCCCCCTTTTTCCTCGGTTTTTAGTGCTTCATTTTTCTTTAAGTTAAAACTTGCTGAAACAGCTACTTAACGGAAAAATTGCAGGAAGTTTTAGTGCTTAAATTCATTTGTGAAACATAAGAAAGAAAATAGTATTCCGGCATTTAATAGCTTGTAAAAATTTAATTGCCTAAAAAGTTTTTCAAAAGTTTTGTGTTAGCCGAATAAGTTATACTAAAAGTCAGATTATTTGAAACAAGAACGAACAGTCATGCATACAACATAGATTAGGAAACACTTTCCAATATATTTTCAATACTATAACAAATCTTCTCAATTTACTTAGGTCAAAAATGATGTCTAGATGAATAATTTGTAAAACGCATAACCATAACGTATTTGAAGACCAAATTTTTGCTATTACATGACTAAGCGAGACAATATACGATTTTTTGTGCGGCCCTGTATATGATCTATGGATATGTATGTATACTACATGGTATGCTATACGTTTAATTAAACGCATAGCACCGTTGAAAATTTCCGGTCATGAGTTTCCGAAAATAAACTGAACTTGTTAAGGAATTGTGTGCGGCTCTGTATATGATCTATAGAATTAATAAACACCAAGTAATATTTAAATAATGCAGTCGACCCTCGT
Organism: Maratus speciosus; assembly: GCA_963932465.1. Taxonomy (NCBI): domain Eukaryota; kingdom Metazoa; phylum Arthropoda; class Arachnida; order Araneae; family Salticidae; genus Maratus; species Maratus speciosus. The sequence continues at coordinate 258,627,762 of OZ010788.1, forward strand.
TATCCCAACACTCTGACGATCAGAAAAAAGTGTCTTCATAAGCGGAGTGTCGCGGTAACCGGAGTTGGAGAAAAATATGTTTAAAAAAGCTGTATTTTTAATTAATTTAAGACAATTTTAAATTCATAACTGTTCTTGCAGTTTTAAGCAATAAAAAATTCTTATCAAATAAAATTGAAAATAATAAAAATCAGATTTATGATGACTTCTTTTTTTATTCTTAAATGAAACATTGATGAATTAAAGTTTACTTGTTCCTAGATGTGCTTCCTACAATTCTTTTTTTCAATATTATACAATGAATTGTAAGCAATATTCATTGTTTAAGAAATGGATGTTAGATAATTTCTGATCATTTCAATGCAATGCAATGCTTCGGCTTTAGTCGGATGAAAATCGCCGTGTAACCGCAAGAAAGCGCCGCTTGACCAGAACAAAAAGACCACGAGTAGACTGATACGTCTATCTGGAGCTTAAAAGTGGGTCATTCATAGTGTGTGGGTTTATTTATTCAGATAAAGGATTCAAGTAAAATTTATCATTTATCTCAATGCGTATTTTAGAAACTTTTGTGAAAAGTTTGTCTAAGACATTTCTTACCGCTTAATTTCCTTGCTTATAAGATGGATTATGAAAAATGGACCATTTTCCTAAACCGTCGGGATATCCGGAGTGGAAAATTATTCAACGGCGTAAAATTTGGAGTTTATTTACATTAAAATGATATACGTAAAATCGGGACTTTGGAAAACGGACGTGATTAGCGGAGTGACCTGAAAACCGGGTGTCGGGATAACGAGGCCAGACTGTAGTTTAAATTTAAAAACGCATGCCACAACTCAAGACGCACTTCCAACAATTATTGTTCGTAGGTTTCAATAGTAAAGTTATTGTTCATTTTCTCCTGTAGCCAAATTCTTTTGTGTATCCCTGTAAATGAACGAAAAATTCTGTGCACATCATATTCTATAATACGAAAATCGTAGTACACCGGTGTATATATCATTTTCAATGTATTTAAAATAGTGTAATGTCATTAAAACACGCCGTAAACGAATTTTCCCCATAGACCGTAATGCAACGGAATTCTTGTGAGTGTCCCTGCAGATGAATGCCACACACTTCATTTTCAATACCGAATATGCCAGAATAAACCCGAATAACATATACCAATTTCATGGTAGTCGGACTCTATTTACGCCAGCTAGAGGACGGGCAGACAAATCGAATTCATAAACACTTTTCAACTATGTTGGAAAGTGGTTTTTTTTTTTTTTTTTTTTTTGATACAGTCAGACCTCGTTATCCCGACACCCAGTTTTCACGTCACTCCGCTTATCACGTCAGTTTTTCAAAGTCTCGATTTTCTGTATATGATTTTAATGTAAATACACCCCTTATTTTACGTCCTTGAATAATTTTCAACTCCGGATATCCCGACGGTTAAGGAAAATTGTCTATTTTTCACAATCCATCTTATAAGCACGAAAATTAAACGGTAAGAAATGTCTTGGACAAACTTTTCACAAAAGTGTCTAAAATACTCATTGAGATAAATGAGAAATTTTACGTCAATTCTTTAACTGAATAAATAAATCCACACACTATAAATGACCCACTTAAGCTCCAGATAGATGTATCAGTATACTCGCAGTCATTTTGTTCTGGTCAGGCGGCGCTCTCTTGTCGTTACACGGCATTTTTCATCCGACTAAAACCGAAGCATTACACTGCATTGAAACGAACAAAAATTATCTAACATCCATTTCTGAAATAACGAATATTGATTACAATTCATTGTATAATATTGAAAAAAGAATTATAGGAAGCACATCTAGGGATAAACGAACCTTAATTCATCAATATTTCATGTAACATTATAAACGTATTTTTCTCCAACTCCGGTTACCGCGACACTCCGCTTATGATGACACTTTTTCTGATCATAAGAATATCGGCATAACGAGGTTCGACTGTATAATATTTAATAAAGGTAATATGCAAATAATATTACATAGTTCTCTCTGTTTTATTTGTTTTATTCAAAACAGATGTAATAATGTAATCAAAATTCTTCTTTTCTCCTAAAAACATGAAAACTATCTCTAGCGTACGACGGAGTTTTGAAACCGATAAATCCAAATATTTTGCAAAAGGTACACGATGAATAAAATATATTGTTAAACTTAAATTATTAGTGATTTACACAATAATGTAAAAATAAATAAATAAATAAATAAAAAATAAAAAAAAAACTACCTGTACCTTAAATTCTGCTGTTTCAACTTTTATAACATCGATTTGCAGTTTTTCTTTTTTTCATAGCAAAAAAGTGAAAGAAATGTGTTTCAAATCGAACTGGTTTACATTAAAATTTTAAATTTCAATTTATACTTTCAAGAATATCTTTCAATTCCACCACCCAAGTCCGTTACATTTGAGAAAACAGCATACATGGTTTTTATCTGGTTTTCGTTTTTTGCTGTTGTTGTTGTTTTCTTTTTTAGACGGAGTGCCTAGGAGATTAACCATGTTGTCTAGAAAATGTAATAAGATTTTTCCCCCAACAATTTTGAATGCTTTATTTTATATTTCTGTTTATTTATTTATTTATTTTTTAAATCTTCGCTTTAAAACTAAAGAAGCTATTGATCGCTTTCGTGTTGAATTTCTCCTGATTAAGCTGTTGATGAAATTCCCTTGATTGAAATTGGGAGGCTAGGGCAGATTTTTTTCCCTCCTCTTCGCACTATAAGATATAGCAATAAAAGAAATTAGTACTTATGTACAATAAATGTCTGATCAATAAAATATTTATTATTTTATAATTACTATTGTTAACACTTAATTTAAATGACGATGGGAAGTTTTAACGGAAAATTAAATTCTTGAAACTTTTAAGAATTAAATTGGTAAGATATTGTTGAGACTGGGAAGTTATTTCTATGAAGAAAATATCAGTTTTTCCCCTCTTCCTAACAACAGACTCAATCCTGAGAGAAAACAGAAAATTTGTAATGTAAAGAACACGGGAGTTACAGTTTTACAGTCTTCTTATATTATATATAGCGGTATAAGGAGCTAAATTTTGTCATTTAGGCTTAATGCCGACAAAATTGGATGAAATAACGCATCTTCTATGAATGAACTCACAAGCTCCTCTGACGATTCTGTGAGTCATTCATAGTTTCATATTTTACATACTGGTTTCCCATGTTCATTTCTAAATCATCTTTAGAACTTTATCAATTTCTTCATATATTTGTGATTTCAAATTTATTATATATATATATATATATATATAATAAATCAATCTTCTGAATGGTTTTTCCTTTCTATTAGATTTGAGCTGCACTAAATTGAACCGACGTACTTCCCTTCATATATACAGCTATTGAGCACAGCTGAAAGCAGCTATTTATATAAAAACGTTCATAAAACAAAATGAATGAGTCTTAGTTGATAGACCACTTACTTAAAGCTGAAATTCTTTGGCAGAAGCAAGTGTTTTGCCTCATTTTATACATATTGAAACTAAAAATATGAAAAATAAAAATGAAACTAAAGATGAAATTTGAAACTAAAGATGAAGTTTAAAACTAAATTTAATAAATTTAAAGCTAAATTGAATAAATTTAAAGCTAAAGATTTTGAATTCTATAAATTTTAAAACAGTTATCAATTTGTGAAAAGACGGTTCATATGGAATTGCCACAAAATGAATTAATGTAAATTGTAAATAATAATAATAAAATATAATAACAATGACAATAATAATAATAATAATAATAATAATAATAAAAACAATAATAATAATCTCTTTCACTTCTTTTAATGTTATTCAATCATTAAAGTCTTTTTAAAATAATTTCTATGAAACGTATTTTTTCTTTTTTATACTGTAAAATGTTTACTGTTTCAAATTTCCTAAAAAAGAGTTAAGTGTGACCGACATTAGAGCATTCAATGCATCTAATTAAAAAAAATAAACTAAAACACATTTCTCTCTCCTACGCAATTTTGATTTTGCTTTAAATAACGCAATTAGCTTGATTTTTAAACTTTTTTCTATCTTAAAATAACATTATTATGGTAGATCCCTTTTTAGAAATTAATAAAAATAATTAAATTTTAGAAAAAAAATGCCATTTGCTTATTCAGAGCTATAAATCATGTAATCAACGTAAAAGAATTTTAATTTTCTGTTAATTATAGCAAGAATTTTGATCAAAAAACGTGCAATCTAATTACATTTAAGTAACGAACAATTTAATTACACTCTAAAAACATCGTTGATTTAATTACAAACTTTTGGAACGTTATATTGTGTGTTATTTCAAAAGCCTGTAGTTTATTTTAATACGTATAAAAACATCTTCAGAATAGTTAAATTGTGAATAAGGAGAAGATCTTCATGATAGAATCTGCCATGTCTGCTAAAAATAAGAAATAACACTGCAAAAGTTCGCCTTAGGTTTAGTAAAAGCAATTCCAAGAAACAGGTATTCTTAGAAACATGAAATCATTTCTCAGAAGTATATTGGAACTCTAAGATATTTTTCATCTTTAATACTTCATGATAAATATATAATTATATTTGAATTCGCTTCTAGTGAAATACGTACAAAATGGAAACCGATTCAGGATTAAAATTTAAAAAGTAGGTTAACTTCAGTTATGTAGGGTTTGATAGATAAGTAATTTCAGCAAAAAGGAGCGAAAAAGTAACTTATCCTCAAGGTTAACTAAAATCTTTATATATATATTTTTTTTAAATGTTTAGTTTTTCTAAGAATTTATATAACACAACTATTTCTGATTCGTCTGGGGTTGATGATTAAAATATCAATAATTATATGTTTATCGTTTTAGTGTTTAGTACTTATAACTAAACATAATTTCATTAAAAAAAATAAATGCTCTTTAGCAAATACTACATCTATTGCACAGACGGTCGCAGAGCTTTACGCAAGTAAGAAAACAAATTCTTTCTCTGAAACGATTTACATCCGTAGTATCAAATTTTGTATCATGCGCGTCATCATTAAAAATGAAATGATACCTGGATTTTATGTGTTGCCATAATTCTTTTAATATAAACAAAAAACGCTGCAGTATGCATGCATATGATACCGTTCTACATCAGAATTGAATTTAATGTAAAATATAAACCGATTTTAACAAACTGCTATTAAGGCAGATTTTCTGTCTGTGCAATAAATCTTTAGGAAATATTCCTGATAGAGAAGAAATGTTTACAAACATTCAGTGTATATTCCTAGTTATGTTACGACTCTGGAACTCACAAGAAAATGTTTGGAGAAAGACAAATTACAAACTCTCAAAAGCAATAAGTTTCTGAGTTTACGGAACCGTTTTTGAAAGGAAAGTGTCTTTATATTACACACAAAAGTGTTTCTATTATGAAACTTATTAGTTCCTTCTATAGTTCCTATTTTCTGGTTTCTTTCTTTATAAATTTTTTGAAGATAAAGAAAGGTTTTAGAATTGTGGATAATTATAAAGTTAAACAGATTTTAGTAGATTTTTCTTCTGTATCCGAAAACTTTTCTGTAGATTTCTACTAATAAATAAAATGGAAAAGTCCGTAATAAACTAGTCCAGAATGGTAAAATTCATCGTAATAATACAATATAAAATTACACAAATCATGTGGATTCACTGCCTGAAATACGCTAAGGTACGCTTTTTAAAAGGTATTAAAAAACTAAGTACTTTCGGCAATGTACCTAGGCTTCCTCAGGATTCAAGATTTAAACTGGTGTTACGAACTCCACATGTCCGTATCTCATTCACAAAGGCCTCGCTTCAAAACCGATCATACGGGTTTCATGTTCCATGGTCGATACCAATAATTAGGCGAAACACAGGACAGAGGTGTAGGGAATAATTTTTTATTACGTATTATTGCTCTCTGATCAAACCTAGCCAGATATTTGGAACATTGTAAGATAATATGTCGTGGCATGTTTTCCGCTCTTGTTTAACATTTCTGTAGATGGTTAGTTCATAATAATTTTTCAGATGACATATAATTCTTGTATTATTAAATTCTCTTTTAACTTTCTGCTTTTAGTTCTACCACTCTTTCCAGACTTTATACATTTTCAGCTTCGTAATTTAAATTATTCATGCTCGCATTATACTCATTCACACTCACATTATATTATGTAATTTAGTGGTTAGTTCACCCATTTATGCTTATAGCGTCCCATTTTTGGGACGTTTCAAATTTAATAAATTTGTATAACTTTCTTCTTCTTTATAACAATAAAACTGTGTGATATATTTATCTATAAATGTCTGTATCTGCTACTGAGAGATGACAGCAGAAGATAGATATTTATTTGCGTAAATGAAGGCTTTTTTCAGTGTTTTTAGACTTTTAAATTTTCAAGATTACGAAATGTTAAAAGTAAGTTTATTTGAATTCTTTCTATCAATAATTCAAATAAATATGTCATAATCTTAGCTTGTAGACTTCTTTGAAATACGTGTTTTTTTACATTGTAAAATTATATGTTCAAACCTTTTTTTTTTTTTTTTTTTTTTTTTTTCATTTATTTATTTATTTATTTATTTATTTTTTATTTTTTTCATTTTTGTAAAGTACAAAATATAGGGCGGTAGGCACGAATGGGTACATATTTTTATTAATCATTCAGGGGACAGTTATTTATGTAAAGTCCTTTTCAAGATGATTATGAAAAAAAAATTAAGCCTCAAATACGATTATTCTAAAGTTATTATTAATAATATTTGTAATGTTATTATTCTCTGTAAAGGATTTTTTTCTTTTTTTAGTTCACAAAAGTACTAATTATAGTATATAAGATACAATTTAAAAGCTTATTTTATATAAATTTAGACAAAACTTATAATTATGCATATTATACTATTACATATATTAAGCATATTCCCATATTTAAAAGTTTATATTTTATCAAATAAATACAAAAATATTTTAGCGTATTTTTTTTTTTTTTTTTTTTTTTTTTTTTTTAGTATTTTTCCAGTACATTTGTAATATTGTAAAGTGATGATTTTACTAAGAAATTTGAGAAAACAAAAATTCAGGCATAAAAGTGTTAGTTTTTAGTTTCGGTTTTAGTGTTAAGAGTAAGAAAATACTTTTGATTTTCGTGTAAATGTTAGTGATATTAATCCATCGTGTTTGTCTGTAAAATATGCTTCTTGAACATGCAAATATTTACTTTAGAATTGATAAAGCTATATTCTGCATTGATAAATTGATACTCTATAAAAACTACTCGGGAATGTTTGCGAAAATTAATGACAGCAAAAGAAACTTTGCTTTATTATAAATGTATCTTTAAATCTCGAAAATATGTTATTTTTGCGGTTTCTAAATATAACAAACTCTTTTTATAATATGGGCCTCTCGGAAGATATTATTGTATATTTTCGTTCGTGAATTTATTATGTTCTCTTAAATTAAGTAACATTTGTCTTTTTATTTACAATTGCTTTTTTGCAGGATATAACTTTATTGATTGCAGAAAAAGAAATAAATAATTCAAACATGAATTTGATAATAAGAAGAAATATTTCTTATGTAATCTTCTTTATTTCCCTGTACTATATGGCTTAATGTATGGGATCTTCAAAAGAGCTCTTAAAATTTCATCTTCTCTTCTACCTCTTAACCTCTTAAATATTTTAATCTCGCAAAGGCTTTGTAACAAATTCATTAAATTTCTAATGTCATTCAGTTCTACAAATATCTCCATACCTCTCAAGATATTTAAACAATCCAAGAAATGTTATTTATTACTGTATTTAATTAGAGATAAAAATTGTATCTAGGCACATTACTTTTTTATTCTAAAATGAATAAAAGTAATAAGACTTACTTCAGATCTTCTTCAAATAAAGCGATTTATAAGAGCAAAATCTGTACTTATCATACAGAATAAATAATTTTTTTAGCATTGATAAATGTTTTAATAAATTACAATCACTTTAATTTTTTATATAATGTATAAAAGATGTAAAACATTTTAAGAGAAAAAATATTCTTATATTTTAAATAAAAAATCATGATTATTTTTTTAGAATTAGTTTTTATTGTAGAATAAATGGATATATTTCGCATGACTAATATAATTAGGTTAAAATAAAGAAAATAATATGTGAAGATAAGATGCAGATATTTAAATTGCGATAGTATGATTAGTTTAACTTTTGTCATATGGAAATAAGTGCTGTCTTCATTACTTTTCGCATTGATGGAAAAGCGATTTAAAAACAACAGAATGGTTAAAGTATTTTATGCGCTTTTATACTTTATGCAGCACTTAATGTCAATGCATTACTTTTCGAAACATATGCTTAAAAAATTTTTCAAGTAATGATGGCTTTTGAATAACAATTTCCAACTCTTGAAAATTTCAGTCATTTTATTCAGTTAATTATGCATGGTTCTTCTTCAATTACGTTTTTGATTAAACACTCTTAATCTAAGATTATTGAAGCATAAGGATTAATTATGCTGTAAAAGTTTCTTTGCTGTGTGAATAATGAAATACAAAACATTTCGGATAAAGTCCTATGAAGAAAGTGAAGCCTCAAGAACCATAAAATCGGAAAAGTCATTTTCTTTGTACTTCTAAAGTTTCCTTCAAAAGTAAGATTTTACTCACAATTTCAGAATTTTGAGTTATGATCAACATTCTATTTCATATATAAATTAATAACAACCACAATTTTATGAAATTATTTGCTATTATAAAAATAATAATAATAACTCATTCACTGACTAATTAAAGTTCTTTCTGAAGAGTTTCCGTAAAAAATTACGATTACTTCCCATACGAGTCTAGATACATTAGTTTTTATTTTAAAAAGAGCAAGTGAATAAAAATTATTTTAACATCCACATTAAACAAAGATATATATGGGAGCAAATTATGTATTAATTAACAGGTATAAAAAGTACTTTTAGTATAGATAAAGCATAATAATATATCAATTAAAAAACAAAATTAATTCGGTCAAAATTTACTAAAAGGTGTTTAAAATGTTGCAAGCTATATAAAATGCAAGTAATTGTACTTCTAAAATCCAAGTACTTTCAAGTACACTTATACTCATCGTCAGGGTCCGAAATAAAATACAAAACAGAGAACTGAGTCCTTTCAAGCCAAGAATCACGTTGGAATGTTTCAAAATGGAGCGTAGAGTAGATTGGTAAGTGGGTGAAAACTGCTATTCTAACTAAGTAAATTGATCCAGATTAGCAGGATAATTTAGGATAAAGTACGTTAGCGCCGCTTGAACAGTTTAACAAAGCTAAGATCACCAAGAAAATAATTGGTTATAACAGTTCATGTATTAGAAAACCTTTGGAATTCATATGCAGAAATAATAATACCTGGAACGATAGTTTATTCTACAATATCCCACAATACTGGATCAATTTACTTAGAATACCAGTTTTCACCAACCTACCATTCTACCCTACGCTCCATTTTGGACTATTCCAACGTGATTCTTGACTTAAAAGAATTCAGTTCTCTGTTTTGTATTTTCTTTCGGACTCTGATGATTAGTACGAGTATTCTTGAAAGTACTTTGTTTTTAGATGTACAACTCATGTATTTTATGTAATTAGCAACATTTTAAACATCTTTTAGTAAATTTTTACCGAATTAATTTTGTATTTAATTCATTTATTATATTACAGTGAAGGTGAATTTACGGATTCGATTTTTGATATATATTTGATTCTTGATAACTTGATTCGATTTTTGATATATATTTGATTCTTGATTCTTGATTCTTTGGATAACTTGATTATATACATAATCTAGTTTAGTAGATAAAACATTCCAATAAAATAAAATCACTTTTATTTTTTACATAATTAAAGCACCAGAAATATGCGTGTATGAAAGAAAGATATTATATACTGATGTAAATATTTTTTCCATCCGTATAATAATTACAAATCGTGACTACAGTTTAGAAAGCTATTAATTATCTGTTCTCATCATCATATGAGATAAGCGGAGCAAAGTTATCCGGAAAAGGATAAAAAAGACTGTCCTGCGAGGAGGTATTGGATTATTTGATGTATATGGCAACCGTAAAGAGAGGAAAGAGTGAAAAACTCGAAGCAATAAAAAAAAAAAATTGTCAACAAACGGATGGTTAGAAAATAATGTGTGGCAGGGGCAGACATACCATTTGCACAAAGGCCGGGAGGGAAAAAAGTGGCAGAAAACCACTAGAAATACTAATCCAGATACAAATATCGAAAAAAGCAGAGACAATATGGTCAAGTAACTTGTGATGGAAATAATAAATATCATAAACATTCTTAATGGGGAATTATTTTTCAGATTCGGTTTTTATTGTGGAAGAAAAGAATAAATTTCACAAAAGTATTATGTATAGATTTTATATATACATTTAAAAAAAAACACTTGTAATTGAATTGTGATAATCTTTTTAATTTAATTCATGTCATGCACTGTTAAAAATTTTGTGGTGGGTTGCTGCAAACATAAAGTGGTGAAAACTCGATCCAATATTTGGAGCCATGATTCAACCAGACTGAAAATGTTAGAATGAGATTTTGCCATCTCGTGGTTGAAGCTATTGCAGCACCAAAAATTGATTCAACCAGCTACAAAAAATTTTACAGTATACTTAAGTAAGTGTTTTTTTCTTTTCTTTAACGTTGATTGAAAAATCACTTACAAATAGAGAATCGTTTATAGGAGTTCTTCAGTGTTAATGTTTGATACGGATGATAGCATAAATTCAATGGTCTCCAATAAGTATACTCTAAGAAAGTTTAAAAAAAATAATGGCTGTTGGTATTTTTTTTTAAAGAATATTTAACTCTGAAAGTTGCAGTCAAGTGCTTTATTTGACAGAATTAGCTTCCCATCTTCCTCTGCGTTAACTATTTTGAAACACCATGCTTAATCAAGGGTTAATCAAGAATAAGCATTAACTAAACCATGAAAATTTCTTTCTTGTGTAAGTAAAGAAACACAAAACGTTTCATATAAAACATTAGGTAAAGCAATTTTTGAATGGCATTAAAATTAAAAACCATAAAGTCGGAAGCACCACTTTCTCACTAATTCTTCAATTGTTGTCAAAAAGAACGTTTGACACAATTTCAGAAATTTTTTGTTTTACTTTGTTTAACAGTCCATACTGCATTAATTATAGCCATGATTTCATGAGGTAACTTGTTATAAAAAAAAACATTATTCCCGGATTTATTCAAGTATTTCTGGAGAGCTTCCATTATAATTGCGATTTCCTACGAAGATCATAAAAGATAATATTCCCACCATAACTAAAATTAAAAACTGTTTACTGAAAAGGTGCATAAAAATTTATTCAAATATTCCGTTACATAATGAACTGGTCTTAAAAAACTTAAAAACCATTGATGCTAAAAATCATATGATATCAGAAAAGATGTTTCCTGAGATCTTTCGATCGCAAACGCGATCATTTTCAAAGGATACTTTCACTGAAATGTCGCATTCACTGAGCTATTTATACACCAGTATGGGAAAAAGGATCAGCCTATTATTTGCTGGGAGTGTCCATGAAGTTGTTTCGTTCCGATGCTGAAGTGTAGGAGGTTGGCTATTAAATTGATATCAAATTTCCTTAAGGCGTATTTTAATCTTTCATATAATCTTGGTACGTAATCGAAGCTACAGATTTTAATTTCTCTCATGTTTATTCTTTCTTTGTGATTTTTCTGCTTTACTTCATAAATTAATTTATTAATGTGCTGAGGGGAAAATCCGTTCTCTATTGCAATGTGTTTAATTGTATTTAATTCATTTTGTAGATACTTTTCACTGCAAATATCAAAGGCTCGTTTTACGTAAAATCTGTAAGCAGAAATTTTATATTTGAAAGGGGAGTTACAGTCATAAGAGATGGTGTTATTCGAACAGCAATGCTTCCTGTATACTCTTCTTTCTATTTTTCCCTCATCCATATTTCTTATTAGTTCTGTATCTAGGTACGGTAAAAACCCCTCATTTTCTACTTCTAAGGTGAATTTAATGTTCGTGTCTATTTCATTAACTTTCACTGAAAACTCATTTAAGGTTTCTATGCCATGATCCCAAACGATAAACACATCGTCTACGTACCGGATCCATAGCGTTGGTTTTAATTCAAAATTTTCCATTATTTGATTTTCTATAGGTCTAAGCTTCAGCTCCGCCATTAAACCTGAAATGGGCGATCCCATTGGGGCTCCCTCAGTTTCCCTGTAGAATGTATCGTTAAAAATAAATACATTATTTTGCGTGACTAAATTGATTGCTGATTTTAGTGTAATCTGTGTGTCCTTACTAAAAGCTTGGATATTATCAATTGATTCTTCTATAATTTTCACAACCTCTTTAATGTCTATTGATGGATAAAGAGAAACTACATCTAGACTAGCAAGTATACTATTATGATTTACTGTAATATCTTTGATTTTCTTTACTAATGCTGTTGTAGAGTGAATTACATAATTCGAGGGCGGAATAATTGTTTTCAGAAATGGCACTAATGCTTTTTCAATTCCATAAGTGGGGGCTAAGCATTTCGACACTATGGGCCTAAGGGGGGGGGGGAGTTCTCTTTGTGATCCTTTAAGACGACCAATCAACCTAGGGGTAACTGCAGTTTTATTAATTTTTACTATATTTTTCATCTCTGCCGGCCATTTACCATTCTTGATTAAATCCCGTGCTTTACCACTGATATTAACATTAGGATCTTTTTTCAGTTGTACACATTTCATCTCTTTAATGCATGTTTCCATTTTTCCGATGTAATCTTTAATGTTTAGAATGGCTAACTTATTTGACTTATCTGTTTGTATGATAATAATATCTGTGTTCGATTTTAACTGTTTTACGATTTAGATAAGCATTATAAGCCGTTTAACCGACCCTCTACAGTACTTTCCAGATTAAATCAACGCCAAAATTTAAAAATAGATTTCGAAAACGCAAAAGTTGTTATACCTACATCAGATTATTATGCTTTGATAATTGGGAAATCATTGGAGATTTTAAGTAAAGAAAATAGTGTATGTAATGATGTTTTATCCTATGACATACCTCATATTTGGTTTAATATTTTAAAAATACCCAACACTTCAGCATCGGAACGAAACAACTTCATGGACACCCCCAGCAAATAATAGACTGATCCTTTTTCCCATACTGGTGTATAAATAGCTCAGTGAATGCGACATTCCAGTGAAAGTATCCTTTGAAAATGATCGCGTTTGCGATTGAAAGATCTCAGGAAACATCTTTTCTGTTATCATATGATTTTTAACATCAATGGTTTTTAAGTTTTTAAAGACCAGTTCATTATGTAACGGAATATTTGAATAAATTTTATGCACCTTTTTAGTAAACAGTTTTTAATTTTAGTTATTTTAACGCAAGGTGAACTTGTCATTCCACTCTGAACTCATTCTGAGTTCTATGTTTTAAAATTTTAAAATATTCCCACCGTACATACAATTTTATAATCTTCAAACGGTAAAAAAATATTTTCATTTGATGTTCTATTACAGAATATAATAGCAATGTTAATAAAAAAAAAAGAAAGAATACAAACATATATTTGGTATTAAAATTGAGTATTCATACTGCACTCTTTCTTAATGCTTGTGCAGTGCAACGTCTTAGTTCCCGTTATCTTCAAGAGAGCCCTTAGAATTTCTTTTTCATTTCTACTTCTTAATTTCTTAAATATTTTAATCTCGAGAAGGCTTTATGAAGAATTCATTAAGCTTCTAGTTTCAATAGGTAGTTTAGTAAATTTTTAATAAAAGTAATAAAAATAAATAAATAAATAATACAAACATATATTCCGAATTAAAAAGAAGTATTCACAGTGCACTATTTCTTAATGCTTGTGCGATGACTTAATTCCCTGTATCTTCAAAAGAGTCCTTAGAATTTTATCCTTATATCTACCTCTGAACTTCTTAAATATTTTAATATCTAGAAAGCTTTATGAAGAAATCATTAACTTCTAGTTTCAATAAGTATTTTTTTTATTTCTGTAATTAAAGTAATAAAAATAATTAAATAAATAATCCAAACATATATTCAGTATAAAGAAGAAGTAGTCATAATTCACTCTTTCTTATTGCTTGTGCAATGACTTAATTCCCTGTATCTTCAACAGATCTCTTAGAATTTAATCTTCATTTCTGCCTCTGAACTTCTTAAATATTTTAATCTCAACTGGGTTTTATGAAGAATTCACTAAGCTTCTAATTTCAATAAGTAATTTAGTAATTTTTTTAATAAAAGTAATAAAATAAATAATTCAAACATATATTCGGTTGTTAAAAAAAAGTATTCATAATGCATTCTATCTTATGGCTTAATTGCCGGTATCTTCAAAAGAGCCCTTAGAATTTCATCTTTATTTCTACCTCTTAACTTCTTAAATATTTTAATCTGGAGAAGGCTTTATGAAGAATTCATTAAGCTCCTAATTTCAATAAGTAATTTAGTATTTTTTTTAAATAAAAGTAATAGAAATAAAGGAACAAATAATCCAAACATGTATTCGGTATTAAAAAGAAGTATTCATGGTGCACTCTTTCTTATTGCTTGTGCAATGGCTTAATTCCCGGTATCTTTAAAAGAGTCCTTAAAATTTCATTTTCACTTCTGCCTCTTAACTTCTTAAATATTTTAATCTCGAGAAGGCTTTATGAAGAATTCATTAAGCTTCTAATTTCATTCACTTCCAGAAATCTCCCTCTGCGACTCAAGATTTTTAAACAATCCAGCAGATATTATTTATTTGTACATTTAATTAAAAAGTATTATTTTATCTACGTACATTAGTCTTTATTTTAAAATGAACAAAAGTAATAAAATTTATTTCAATAACCTAATCTAAGAAAACGATTTACGAAGACAAAATCTGCGTTAATTAAACGGAATGAAAATTATTTTTAATATTGATGACACAGCTTAGTACATTAGAATTGCTTTTATTTTTTTATGATTAATGCAACTCTGAGTTAACATTCTTCATGAAATAAAAGAATGGTATCAGATTTTAAATAAGAAATCATGAAAGTTTTATGATGAAGAACATTTTTTAAGATTTAGTCTTTATATTAGCATAAAAGAATACGTCTCACAAAATAATGTAATTAGGTAAAAATAAAAATGAAAAAAGTATATATACAGAAAACATGAATAATTAAATTTAAGCGATATGATTTATCTAATTCTTGCCATATGGAAATAGGTTCTTTCTTCTTTATCTTTTTCATTGATTGAAAAATAATAATGGAAAAAATGAGGCTACTATATTATATTTATTTGTTAAATTCAGTGATTTTCTAAACATATGCCGAAAATATTTTCAAGCAATGGTGACTCTTGATATTTTATGAAGAACAATATTTAATTCTTAAAAATTGTAGTCAAGTACTTTATTTGGTACAATTAATTATCATCTATATGCATTCAAGTATAAGAATTAATGAAACTACAAAAAAAATCTCTTCCTAGTGTAAAGGTAATAAAATTACAGTTTATTATTCTGTATAACTAAAAAAATTACAATAATTTCACCAACAGACGTAATTATTCAAAGAATTTTTGTTTGGCCAATACAGAAACTTGGCCCCTTTGTTGTAATTTAAGAGCTGGTAGAATTACAAGCGTGAAAATGAAGTATTGTGACGCAATTGTAAAAAACACATCAATTTTGTGAATTAAAAAACAGGCATAAATGTACATTGTTTTAAACGAGTATATGGAAAATTATAAACTGTTTTAAATAAATAAATGGAAATTGTTGTAAGCGTAAAGAAAAAAAAATATCCTTTGAAAATAACACTTAGTACGCTTTTTGGAGCAAAACTTAATGTAAGAACTGGTCTTATTTTTAGAGAAACAAGCTGTGTGTTCAACAAAATTCACAGCTACAAGATTTTTTTTAATCTCGATTTTATAGATAAAAAGTAAGTAATGAATTCAATTTGTAAAGTGATTTTGACGTTTATTATTGCAAATATTGAGTATTACAAATCTAGTTCAACATTGCAAAAAGACTTATTAAATAAATAAAAAGATAAAACTGTGAAATTAAATAAGTAGCTGTTTGAAAACATCGGTGTGTCTAATCCCTTCTGCTTACTCGGTGTCCCATTCTTCCCTTAAAGAAGTATATTTATTATACGGCTGATCACGTTAATTATGCTGCACTTGAGGCTCAATTTAATTGATGATTTGTAAATACATGATGTATTGAGTTATGGTAACAATTAATTATTTTTCATTTGAAAATTTAATACCCGTCAAAATCAATTTCAAAATAAAATTCAATATTTACTTTTGTAAAAATGTATTTTTGAACTAAAAATTTTTATTTTTGTTTTTAAATATTGCAACTGTAAAGGTTTTCTCGTACATAAATGGATTTATATTTAATTGATCTCGTGTGGAAATGAAAATAAGTCGGAAATTGTACGTCAAACGTGGCAAATGAGGTGCGTTCTTACTATAACTAGTTTTATACATATTCATATATTTGAGCAACAGGTGTTGCACTCTTATGCAAAAATGTATTAATACAAAATTTATGTCTATTATATACATAAATTCACTAATACTCAAATAATATGACTCCATATTAACCCTTAAATGCCGGATTTTTCAATAATCATTGTAACAATGTTTTTCGGCTCTCATTTTTTAAATAAATCATGGGAAAAATACTTTAAAAAATCATATTTTGTTTTAAGTATGGTTCACGGCTAAAAAACAGTTTGTTACTAATCGGCAATACTGGTCTTTAATTGAAAAAATAATTTTCCTTGATAAAATTCTATAATATTAAACACACAAGAATTTTGGGAACTATAATAAGAAATAAATTTTTCTTGCGCACTGCAGAACAAAATAGGGTATTTCGCAAACTTCCAAACAAAACAAAAAGAACAAGTAGCAACAATTGAAAAAATAAATCTATCTTTATTCTTAAACAGCACAAGTGTTGCCATCTACATGTTGAAAATCGATTTAATAATATTTTCAGAATGTATTTTATTGGCAACATTAGGCATTATAGCTTCAATATTATTCTAATAGTATTTTAGAGCCTAAATTGGGTATGTTGCCGAAAAGCAACATCCGGCATTTAAGGGTTAAATGTGGTGTAATCACCATGGCAACCTAGAATCATTACCTATCATGGGATATCATTGAATTAATTATGTATGATATGATTTAATAGAATGAAAAAAAAAACGTTTACTAATATCTTTTTAAGTTTTATTCGAATTTCATAAAATTTGAAATGACTCGACAAAATTCTGCAACGATTATATATATTAACTTTTAAACCATTCACTTGGATAGTTTTTGCGCTGTTATATGCAGACAGACGGACAGACGGACCAGATGATAACTATAGGGGCTACGTATTTATGTAATTACGAACGAACCTCAAAAAAGATCATCAAAATAATTGTTTCATCAAAATTTTCGTTTCATTAAAATAAGTGTTGCCCCACTCCTGCCTCTTCTCCCCTATTTCATTTTTATTGTTATTATTATTATTATTCAAGTCGATTTCAGACGAACTTCCATACAGCGAAAACTTACAGAAGGTTGAATATAAATTTCGTACATTTTGTGATTAAACACAGTTTTTGTTCTGACTATCTTTCTCATTGGTAGTTTTACGCATTTTAAAAAAAAAAAAAAAAAAAAAAAAAAAAAAAAAAAAAAAACAATTTATCAAATTACAACGACTATTTGGAAAACGATTTTTTTTGAAGACTAAAATTTAAGACATAAAAAATCGCACGGAGCTGATCATACATTACGTACGCCATGAATTAAACATTAATAGTGTTAGTAAATGCAGAACTTGTGTGGAAATATAAATTATTTAAAAACAACGTTTAAACACACAATAAAATAAGTTGATTTGATCATACGTATACGTTTCGTGAGTACTAGGACTCACATTCTCAGTGTAAAAAACTTTAAAAACAATACCCCCCCAACTACATGAACGGTGAAAACCCAAATGTCAAAACAAAATACCAAAAGACTATCAAGTTCTAACAGCCAATGAAATTAATTCGGAAGTGAAGTGCCGTGACTTCCTTCGTGTGTAAATGGAGTAATGGGTAGCAATGGGTAATGCCCTTTTCTCCCTTAAATTTAGCAATGGGTAATCCCCTTAGTCCTTTTTTAGCAGATTTATATATGCATTACTTTGAGGTTAAAATGTTTAACCTTATCAACTTCCCATTTTACTGTAGATATGTAGATGATTCTTTTGCACTCTGAGACCTTTCTCTATTTTCTGTTGACAATATATTAACAATTTTAAACTCAATACATTCAGTCATTCAATTTACTTATGAAGTTGAAATAGATAATAGATTGCCATTTCTGGATGTGTTGGTTACACGTCAGCTTAACACCTTTGACACCTGCGTTTACCGTAAACCTTTTGCTGTCACACTACCCCCCCCCCCCCCATTTCAATTCATGCCACCCGCCTTCCCAAAAAGCTTCGGCTTTTCTTTATTTGATTAATAGAGCTCGCTTAATTTGTTCAGATAATAATTCACTTATTACAGAATTAAATTACATTAGATCTGTGGCTATTGATCGAGGTTTTGGTTTATCTTATATCAATAATTTAATTTCTCATAGTCTTGATAAATATGTTAATAATCTTGATTCTCCTGTTACTGCGGTTTCCATCTCTAACCTTATCATTTTACCATTTTATAATAGCATTAGCTTTAAGATGGCTAATATCTTGAGACATTATGATTTTAATGTGGTTTTTAAACCGGTTAACAAATTAACTTTTTCGCAACTTAAGAACCAAATTCCTCCTCATAATTATTGGGGAGTTTACAACATTCAATGCTAATGTGGTTTGTCCTACATTGGACAAACTAAACGAAAACTCCGTTACAGAGTCAATGAACACAGAAACTATGTAAAGAAAAAAGAATTACAGAAATCCTCTATCGCCTCTCATTGCTGGGGGGAGGGACATAATTTTAATTTTGACTCAGCTACCATTTTCAAGAAATACATTACTCCTCTGGATTTAGACTTTTTTGAGGGTCTTCATATCAATAAATTGAAAGACTCCTTGATTAATGATTTATCTAGTACACCATACATCTCAACTTTCTGGGTGGATTTGTTGTGTCACGACACTTCACTTCCGAATTAATTTCATTGGCTGTTAGAACTTGGTAGTCTTTTGGTATTTTGTTTTGACATTTGGGTTTTCACCGTTCATGTAGTTGGGGGGATATTGTTTTTAAAGTTTTTTACACTGAGGATGTGAGTCCTAGTACTCACGAAACGTATACGTATGATCAAATCAACTTATTTTATTGTGTGTTTAAACGATTTTTTAAATAATTTATATGTCCACACAAGTTCTGTATTTACTAACACTATTAATGTTTAATTCATGGCGTACGTAATGTATGATCAACTCCGTGCGATTTTTTATGTCTTAAATTTTAGTCTTCAAAAAAATCGTTTTCCAAATGGTCGTTGTAATTTGATAAATTGCTTTTTTTTTTTTTTTTTTTTTTCCTTAATGCGTAAATGCGTTTGTCCTCCATTGGACAAACTAAGTCGGAAGCACACAGAAATGATTGCAACCCCTTGATACGCGTGGCTGAAGGTCGTGAATCGGTCATCCCGCCAGTTTTGCAGTGATGGCGCCATCTGTGTTTTTTTACGAGCGGGAAACCTGGAACATTTTGAATGCGCTGTGTATGCATTCTTTCCTATTGAAAATTATTCCCCATCTTTATGAGAATATTATACAACATTCTTAAATTTTTTTTCAAATGAGATTAATATCATTTATTGAAGATTTTTCTATTTCATTTTCGAATTTACCTTTTCAAAGCAAGAACTAAAACAAGACTAACAAGGAAGGTCTCCATACGGGCATATTCAGAAAAATCTGAAAAAATTACAGAGTGTTCTTTTCATGTGGATATATATGTTTATAAAAAATATTTTGGCGGAACCTCGATAGAACGTTCGTAAAAAATAATGAAAATTTCGTTTATTTGGCGATTTATCATCGGTTGGCGATGAAAAGAAATTTCGAAAAATACTTTTTTATGTCGAATACCCTTTAAGATAAAAATGTTTCGTATTGAGCTTGTTTAAATAAATTTAATGTAAATAACTTTAGTTTTGCCAGTTTTAGTTTGACTGAACTATAGTTTTGTCATATATATATATATATTTATAATGAAAGTTAAATATCAAATTTTATGAATTAAAACAAAATTAAAATAAATTAAAATTGTTTCAATATCTCAAAATTAAGTCCAGTTGAGCACTGTGGAGTCAATTCAATTTTGTTGCTATGGAAACGACGAATGCTTTGATATTGAAATGAATAACTGCTAAATTCATCTTGCCTTTATTTTGGAATATGCTTAAATATATGAAAATATTTTTTATATATGAAATTGCTTTTTAAGTAATAAAATTAAATAACAAGCAACATAAATATCTAATACGAAAAAATGTATTCATTAAACTCTCTCATTTTTTATGTTTAAATTGAAATACTTTTACACGCATTGTAAAAATCAACTAACAAACAATTTTCAGGTGGATTAAAATCGTTTGCTTTTGGCGGGGAAAAGTACTGCTCGCCAAACCGCGTGACGCTTTCGTCTCATCGCGCCAAATACTCAAAAGTATTTTATTTTTTCTACAGACTTTCTACTTTAATTCCGCCGCTAAAATTGGCTAATCGTTTATTACATATATAAGTAATTAAATTGGTATTTTTTTTTTCAAATTATTCTGAGTATGCCCAGTAAAGAGACCTTCCTTGTAATACTATCTAAAATAAAGGAAACGACTTAAGAGAAATAACTAAACTTGGACGTCAAACATTAACCAAATGAAAATTGATTTATCTAATAAGAAAAAAAAAAGAAAACAAAACTTGCTAAGTTTTAACCATTCTTTCCAAAAACAAAATACAGATCCTATTTTAAAGATTTCTCCTAAAAAATTAAATTATAATTTTTCCTTACACCAAAGAGAATTTTTTCGCAAAAGTAATAATCCGTTAAAATGCAGTATCGTTCTCTATTATGAATCTCTTTCATGTCACGCATTTATGATACTTTGGCAAAATTTTTTAGGGTAAAATAATGTCATTAATTCGATTAAATTTTCTACTAGATTCTAACTTCTATTTCTAACTTCAAACAACAATAAATACATGAATAAAATATTGGAGCGTTTTAATATTCATTTTCTCAAACAAACAAACAAATTTTTTTTAAAAAAAGAAGGAAGGGAGGAGAGAAAAATCGAACAATACTGAAAATGCCTTCCCTTTCAATTAAATTATCTTATTCTTAAAGAAAAAAGCAAAATCACTTTCGATTTGTCTGTCCTCGAGGGATTTTAAAATCCGTTTTGTTTTGCATTAATAATAATTAATTATTTTACGTATAATTTAAGAGAATTAATAGTCTTTTGTTCAAACGCACGTTATCGAAAAGATAGCGTAGAAAAAATTCAAATCATGTGATTTACTAATTTACTAATTTTAATTGCTAAAAGGTGTAAATTAAAAGTTTAAAAACAGTAAAAATAGATTTTTTTTCCACTGTTTACATCGTTGGACTCTACCCGAGTAATTTTCAAAACAAATAAATAAAAATGTTCTAAAATTGCACGGTCAATGAAACGCCATCATTCAATTTTCCACGTACTTTTTCATATTATGCACGTTATTTTTTTTATTGTATATTTATTTTATTTTTGTAACCCTTGAGTAGCTCGAACCATAATTTTGGTAGGTTAAATGATTCTGCAGCGTTACATATTGAATTTTTGCATGATATAATCTCTATTTTTAGTTAGGGTTGCGAAAATAATATAAACATTCAAGTAAAATAAAAAAATAAAAAAATAACGTGCATAATATGAAAGAGTACGTGAAAAATTGAATGATTGCGTTTCATAGACGGTGCAGTTTTTAGAATATTTTTATGTATTTGTTTTGAAAATGAATCGGGTAAAGTCAAAATATGCAATCAGTCAAATAAAACTATTTTTACTGTCTTTAAAGTTTTAAATTTCACATTTTACCAATTAAGATTAGTATGTTATTACAACATCATGTGATTTTTAAAAGCAATTTTTAAATTAACTGCAAAGAAATCGTAAATCAACCTCTATTCCCTCACGAATCTACGCTACATCGCTCTTACTCAAATATTTCTATTGTATAGTGTATATGCATTATATGTACGTGTGTACCTTTATATTATTTTTGTTTCTTTCTTATCTATTTAATGGGTCTCAAGACTCTTATAATTGGAAAAAATGAAAAAAATACCATTTTCAATATTTAATATCTTAAAATGTGTATAATTTTAAAAAACAATTTTAATTGGGATGAAAGGTCTAAGTATGTTCTTTCATTTTATGTATTTAAAAAATTGCAAGATGCAGAATTAGAATTAATAGGGGGCACCAAACTGCCAGGCATTCGACGAGCAGAATATTTGTATAACAACCTATGCGCAAGATTACAAAATAAATATTCTAACCAGAATGAAAATTTTGCTGCCTACTTATATTTCAGATTACAATAATTACCCTGAACCTAAATAAATTTTTATTTAAAGCATTTTTATACTATTAATACAAAGCTGTATTTAGCTAATACAAAATTTTTAAAATTTCAACAGTATAATCAACTAAAAAAAATTTTGTAACAATAAAAATAAAATTTTAGGTTTAGTTTATACATGCTAATATGAAACATATGCTTTGAAAATTTGATGAAAAAATAATTAGAGGTTTTTGAGGTATCCTGCGCGTTATGCCCAAAAACGTCATTTGGAGAAAAATGACTTCAAATTTTCGGAAACGTATCTTCGGCTATTGAGAGGGTATAATTCTAAAAGCTATAACTTCTGTTGTAATGGGAATTTCATAGAAACAAATATATGAAAATGTTCAAAAAAGATAGGAGTTTAACATCTAAAAAATTTTTAAATTTCGAAAATTTTGAAGCTTTAAGAGCCCTGAGATAAAATGCAAAACTGAATCTCATCTTTTTTTTATATTTTCTTAGATTAGCACCTTAACAGTTTCGTTTTATTGACACTATAAATTAAGAATACAGTCAAAAAACAACTTTTTTTCGTACTAAAATACTTGCCTGATATAATCGGAAATTTTCTGCTAATTAATAAAGCGAAAATTATAGTTAAGGTTATTCTCAAATCCAAAGGGTCAATTTTCTGACATGAGTTTTAATTCATTTTTGTTCGGAAACGCATGAAACTAGAAGGTGTTGTTATTCAGAAACTATGCCATCGGACTGTTTTTCCGTTTTCTTCTAAACGCAATAGATCTTTCAGAAAATACTCTCAAAGTTGGCATTTTGAATCTAACTTCCGAACGAAAGAAGAAAATCCAGTCAGTAAGGGGAGAAAAAAGCCATGTCACGTGATCAAAATCCCTTATAACTCAATAGGTAATTTATTGATAAAAATATGGAAAACACAGTTCGATTCCAAATCGCTTCCACGGTCAAGCTTTCCAATTTTATATATTTCGATAAAAAATGAATTTGTAAATGTGTCAAAACGTTTTGTGCTTGTTGAACAGAGCAGTTGAGAACAGCCTTAAACATTAATGCTATCCAAAAGCTTTTAGTAACAAAGCAAGCAAACTCTTCTTGAGCGACCAGTGCTCGGGTAAAACAGTTAAGTGGTTAATTTATTGCTCTTTTAGAATTTAATAGTATCAATACCTGTGAACAATTCTTATTTTGCTGAATTATAAATCCATATGTATGAGACCTTGTACGGAGTTTAAAAAAAAAAAAAAAAAAAAAAAAAAAAATGAAAAAAATGTTGTGTGACAGTAGTTGAAGAGTTCTTCAAATTGCAATCAATTGAGATTTCAAGCATAAATATATTTTTTTAATGATAATTTTTATGTATAATGCTTGTTTTCTAAAACAATTTTCTTTCGTTTCATAGTCTAAGCATGAAAAAATGAAGTTATTAATATTTATTATTTTATTAATTAGCATATTTTAACTTAAAAAAAAAGTTTGACATAAACTGTTTTTCGCCTGAAAATATAAATCCGCAAATAATATTATAAGACGAAACGCAATATTTCATCTTGATTCAAGCATAATCTCTATAATAATAGCCTAAGTCATGTGACTGTCATCAATAGTTCCGGGCTGACCGCTTCGCTTTTTATATGCCAGTTCACCATTTTTTACATTTTTTTATTTTTCGCGTGGTAAATTAAAACAATGCTTTGATATTGAAATTAAAAGTCATGGTTTTTGATATTATTTATTAGTTTTCTTTTCTTTTTCTTAAAAAGGGGAAAGAAAAAGTGAAAGTCTTGAATTTCAAATTAAAATTATGTATTTTAAATAAAATGAGTGAAATTATAATATTTTAGATTAATTTAATGAAATATGAAAAAAGGCGATTGGAAAGACAATGTTTGATGATTTATCACTTACGCCTGGCTAGCATAAAAGCGTACTACTTAGTTATACCGTCGACCCATTTCGCCAAATTACATAAATCGCCAAACCACTCGCCAAATTATACAAATTGACATAATTTTTATTTTAAATAGCGAAAGAACAAATAAATTAGTATAACATTAATAAAAATACAAATAAAACGTCGAAATAAAAATAACTTGATGACGTAAACATATGTAACTTGCTTAAAAACAAGCAAATATGACATTTACGATCAACCATTATTGATATTTAATCTTTTGGCGATATATTTTTGGTCGACGGGATAACCAAGTAGTACCCATAAAAAAAAAGGAGTTCTTGATTTCTCTACTAGAAACTTCTGATTTGGCGAAGTATTGAGAAAGTAAATTAAATTTTGGATAAAAGCAACATGGTACAATGCTTAGCACACATCTAACGGAGACCAAACTGGTCGCCAAGGACGGCTAGTACTATATATTACATGAACTTGAAAAAGTTCACTGTTTTACTTAAAAGGGGGCTAAAATAATAAAAGAGATGTTACAAGTTAAAAAATATACATTTTATTTAAAACTTCTTAGTACTTTCAAGCTTTTCCAAGCTCTTCATCAGAGAATATTTTAATAACTAATTCAAGATTTTCCAAGCTCTTCATCAGACACGTAATCAGACATTCTTCAGAAAGGACGTATTTGTATAAATAAAGAGTGATTAGATATTAGATTTTCCAAGCTCTTCACCAAACACGTAACCAGATATTCTTCAGAAAGGACGTACTTGTGTAAATAAACAGTAATTAAATATTAGATTTTCCAAATTCTTCACCAGACACGTAATCAGACATTTTTCAGAAAGGGCGTATTTGTATAAATAAGCAGTAATTAGATATTAGATTTTCCAACCCCTTCACCAGACACGTAATCAGACATTCTTCAGAAAGGACGTAGCTGTATAAATAAACAGTAATTAGTTATTAAAATATTCTATGATGAAGAGTTTGGAAAAGCTTGAAAGTGCTATGAAGATTTAAATAAAATGTATAATTTTTAACTTGTAACACCTCTTTTATTATTTTAGTCACCTTTTAATAAAACAGTGAACTTTTTAAAGTTCATATAATATATTTTATATAAATCCGCTTTTTGCTTTTTTTTTTCTTTTTTTTTTTTTTTTTTTTTTTTTTTTTCAAATCAAAATTGATTTTCTATTAAGTATATTAAATTCTCATTAACGCTTAGCGGAAAAATTAGAAGTGAATCGCTCGTATATCGATTAGCTCGTACATACTGCAAAAATTTTCCTGTTTAAAGGCTAAGTATTAGAGATGTTATCTTGAATTTCAAATGGATTGGCTCGAGAGTCTATTGAGTCGAATTTTGCCTGAGTATAGATTTTACCGCATTTTCCAGTCCACTAACAAAATGCATGGGACTTTACTCGAGGCCTGATGGCGACATTGTTTAGAAAATGATTAATGAGACTACTGGGGATCGCTTGAAAGGAACCAAATAGGCGGAATGTGATCCATTCCATTTGAAAACTGTTTAGATCAATAAATGAAGTATTAGTTTTTGACTTGTATTCAATTGGGTACAAACATGTTGGAAAAATATTTGTCCTGTAAGATAAAGTTGAAAGGTTTTACAGAGTTTACTTTATCATTTAAGGTATCTGACTACGTTGAAAATGCAATTTTCGACCAAAATTGTCAATTTTATTTTATTTTATTTTATTAAAGACCAACTCTTTACCTTTCCAAAACTGTATTTGTTTTTACTGTACGATAAATAGATCCGGAGTTATAGCGGTTTTAAAACTACTCAACAGCTGTCACTCAAACCGAAAGTGCTGTTTAAAGGGCTTTAAAATTAAAAAATTTTAAATTTTTAAATTGCTTTTAAAGGGTCGTATGTTTGGAGAAATTTCGCGATTTTGGATGCATTTGTTTAATAATAAGAAATGTAAATAATATGCTCCATGAAATTTAGATGTATATTACTGTAAATTCTTGTAGTAAAACATAAATCTAAACTTTAAATGCATTTTTTGGAAAATATAATTTTCGGTGAAAATTCCATACGCAAAACATGATTTCTCAAAAAGTTATTGGAATATCACTATGAAATTTAAAATATATGTTTTACACTATTATGAAGGCAATGAACTAAAGATTTAAATTTTGAATAAATACTTTTTGTTTTATGGATGTTTTTGAGGAATGACATCGATGAATTTTATGAAAATTAACATGTAAACAGGTGCGATATGCTATAAGTTTTGAAATACTTAACGAATCTCTTAGATTTTAGCTCATTGCCATCACAAATTTCATAAATATGAAGTGTAAAAAGGAAACTAAGATACATACAGTAGAATTTCCTTTAGAGCGTTTTGCGTTTCGGGCCAAATTCAACTAAATTTTACTATAAATCCCTCCATTTACCAAAGGTTTTTCAATAAATGAAATATTTTTTACTTTTTTCACATTTTCTAGTCTTAATCTTAGTAAAAATAAGTTTAAAAAATAATTATATAGCTTTTTTGGAAAAAAATGCTCCGTAAGTAGGCAGGCACCTTAAGGGGGTCCGGAACACAAAAATCTTCAAATTTTGTAACAACATTTTATTTCAATAAATATTTCTCTGTTTTTTCCCTGCTCAAAATGACTTTTAAATAATCTTTCTACCTTAATTAGAATATGAAATATTAATTTTTTAGTTTTGATTTGTTTTCATAATCTAGCTTTCAAGCAATGGCTGTCATGGAAACGACTTCTTGTAAAAATGCGTTTTTTCTTCATGATGGGTTTTCTCAACATTTCTCGTATTTAAATCCCTATAAGTCAAGAACCGTTTAAGATAAGTGGTTCAAACTTTGAAAATGTCCTTTTCAAATGTTTTACTTTAATTTTGATTCAGCGTCTTTGGAAAAAATATTTACTTTTAAAAATATAATTAGAAAAAAAAAAAAAAAAAGTTGCACCATTTTTTTTTCACTTTTTCGTTAACTATTTTTATTTTATTTAATTAATGTTTTTAAAAAGGATGAATCCAAATTAAAACATATATATTTCTGTTTGTTTAAATGAAAAAAAATTTGAAATTCTATTAGTAATATTTTGAGTTATAACGATTTTAAATTACCCCACTTTTTTAATAAATTTTAAACTTGAAATTACAAAAACAAAAAAAAAAAAAAAATGTGAGAAGTTTTATCATGCGATTTTGTTTACAAATGATATGGTTAACCATCACAAAAAAATTCAGAATTTTAACTCAATAAATAAAAATTATTTGAAAATGTGTCCCGGACCCCCTTAAACATTTTTTTTTTTTTTGTCGAAAAAATTATTAAATCTTAAATGAAAATCCGTTAGATTTTGTTGTTATAGTAAGAAACATGATACATTTTGACATCTTTTCTACAATTTTTTTGTCCAATATCCTTGTAAAATATATGATTAAAAATAACGATTTTTTATGGATTTTTCCCTCTCAAGTTACTCAAAGGGAGGAAATGGAAATCCGAACCGTAGCTCCAAGCTGTAAGTCTGATGAAGTGTTTTCCTATGGACAGCCGAAACCCATTTGTTAGTCCATACTTTTGACAGCAGTTCTAAAAATATTGGTTAATGTTTATATTCATGCATTAGTAACTTAAAAACCTGAAAGATTCTCAATATAGTTGACTGGTTCAAAACATGACGATTTACAATAAATACAAAATATTAGTAGCAAAAACACTACTTGTAATAACTATAATACCAATAATAATAATAATAATAATAATAATAATAATACTTATGAATATATATGAAAACTATTTACAGTGGAAACAAAGAAGATAAAAAAAAATCCTAAACCATCGTCTGAAGACATGTCCGAAAGGTATGGATAATTATTTCAAAAAATGACTTCATTTTTCTCTATATATCTCATTAGTGCTGATATTCTGTTCATGAGAACCAAGTTACTCAAAGTATAAAAGTTTTTCTATAAATTTCTTGAGCTTGCCAGTTTTTATAGTAAAAAATGCTAATACATCAGTCTCCGTTATATAGCCGTCTAATTTATTAGCAGAAATGTGCACCATAATTTATAAAAAAAGCATTACCTTTAGTTATAAAAGAATTTCCATTACCAAAAAAGGCAGTCATAAAAGTGAAATTACAATATCAATTTTTTTAGTACTTTTAAGGATAATGAATTTAAGATAAAACAAAATTTGAAAATATTCCCCAAATACTTACAAATTGATGTATAGTGAGTAAGTAATTTTGATCCCTTGAGGGAATTGCAACTCCTAAACTCGTGAATAACAAATTATAAGCACGCATTTGAAACACTTCTGATCTACTTTTTAAGTGCAAAGAAATTATATGCCAGTTTGAAAAAGGGAGAAAAAAATAGCCAAAAATCTCTCTTTACTTTTAGTAAAATTTCTTAAAATAAAGTAATTAACTTTCAGTTTGCTTAAAAAGAACAAACCAACATCTGAGAATATTAATTCATTTATACCGAGGGAAAAAAAATCTAAAGAAAGTTTTTGTACTTAATTTGCAAGATGGCTAATTTCATTAACTATTCCAAAAACTTTTAATTTATTTCATCGCAAAAATTACATAAATAAATCCGAAGAATAAATTAAACAATGCCACATACTTAATAAATTATTCAAATACTTTATCAAAAGGGACGATGCCGTAAAAAAAACATTTTACCACACTCTTTTGATTTTTCGAGAGAAAAAAAATTAGTCTAAGAGAATATTTTAATAAATTCACTACGATAACTATAGGGCAAAAGTTTTCAACTAATTAGCTGCATGTGCGTTTTCTTCTCAAATTTCATGTTTTATCGTTTTCATTAATATTTCATTAAATTCTATATGTGGCGGTGAAAATTTACATAGATTTTTGTGATACTTTTAGCCATTTTCTAAGTGTCGTAAAAACAAAAAATTGTGAAATAATTTCACACACAGAGGAGAAATTGTGTATTAAACTTGAGCATAATATTTAATAAAAAGCGAAAGCAAGATTTGAGAAATTGTACGCTTTGTCTTTGATTACTGCATAATAGAAATATTTTTTTAATTCTTTATATGATCAGAACGGAACAAGTTTTAGAAAATCGTTGTAGTATGTAAGTAAGGGCAACTTTAAATTTTCTTTCTAAAAGGACATACATGGGAATTGGAAGCTTTTTTTTTTTTTTTTTTTTTTTTTTAATCTGCCTACGTTAGGAGCACTTTTCCAAAAATATGTACAATATTGAATATACGCACATATTTTTAGTTCATTGGTAATACACAATGTCTTTGCTCGCGTAATAAAAATATTTTTTTTAATTCTTTATATGATCAGAACGGAACAAGTTTTAGAAAATCGTTGTGTTATGTCAATAAGGACAATTTTTTCTTTCTAAAAGGGTATACATAATAATTGGAAGAATTTTTTTAGGTATCTGCCTTACATTAGGAACACTTTTTTTAAAAAAATATGTACAGTATTGAATAAAAACACGTATTTTAATCCAGTTGTAATACATAATAATGATAAAACATGAAATTCTATCAATATCTTCATAACCTTTTAAATAATTGAGGTTTGTTGCCATTTTTTTAGCAAAATTTCATGCTTATGCCAGACAGCGGATGTTCAATTCAACTAAATATATTTATATTTTTTTTGTACTACATACTACTACTATACATTCACCTGTGCACTGAACTACGAGTTTTACAATATCTTCAAAATTAACTGAAATATTTCAAATGTGTCAAAAAATAAATATTTTTATGAGAAATTACTTTTTTTTATATTTGAGTATCTATAAAATAATTACATTTTCACAGCATAGAGCTTAGATTCTAGTTCAGAACATTGTGGGTTATATGGAAAACATACTAACAAAATTTCATTCAAAAATGTTTAAAACATTTTATGTAATGAAGTTAATCGAACATGGAAATAACGGAAAATTTCATTTTCCAGAAATTACACTTAAAGATGTTGTTTTACATATATCTCAGATACATGCAAAATTAGTCTAAAAAGCATCAATTAAAGTTTATTGGTGTTTTTATGTAAAAAACATAAGAAAATGATGCATAGAAACTCTGTAAAAAAAAAGTACTAAAAAACGGAAATACTACTGGCAATCTAGACGCCAGTACTATTTCCGTTTTTTTACGGGAATTTTTACCCATAAATTACAGAAAAATTTCCATTTTTAATCAGAAAAACGGAAATTTTTTTGTAATTTATGGGTAAAAATTCCCGTAAAAAAACGCAAATAGTACTGGCGTCTAGATTGCCAGTAGTATTTCCGCTTTTTAGTCCGTTTTTTTTTTTTTTTTTTTTTTTTTTTTTTTTTCAGTGAACATTGTTTTCATTTCTCCTTATCTTTCTCCGCATACTTCAGAAATTTGATTCATTACTTCCTCCTTATTAAATTGGTCATAACTCCTTTTCTAGTAATCATAGGAATAAAATTAACACAGATGTGTAATTGTAAGAGATCGCTGTTTCAAATAAAACAATTTTTAAAAAAAATCGAAAATTTTCACGAGAACGTCCATTTTAATGTAGGCAGAACATTAAACAAATTTTCGTGGAACATTTTTTACAAGCTGACAACATAATATTACTGTATTATCTTTCCTTGTTATAATAGTGCAAATAATTTACTTGACTTTTGCTAATAATTTAAAAAATATATTGATTACTTTCTGTAAATACGAGTATAAGACATACACAAAAATCAAAATAAACGGTCAAGTGCGAGTATTAGCCGCGCTCAGCGGGTTCCGTACAATAAATATATGAATTATTAATTGTATAATTTAAAAAAATCGTTGCTAAAAGAGTAATAAGACTTTGTATAAAAACTATACAACGTAGAATTGGGTATAGCTGTATATACTAAGAAAAGTATGAATGGGTATACCATAAACGTTCAAAGCGATATGAAGCCTAAATAATATCAAATATTGCTATTCTGGATAACTCTTTTTTTAATCTTATCCTCATCTGTTGATGATGAACTTAATTCGGTAGTGATAATAAAAGTAGTGCATATTTAAACTTCATTTGGCATTTCATAAAACTAAATTCAGCGTAGTAATAATCTTTTCTTTTTACAGTGTAGCTAAAACAAAATCCTTGTTCAAAGTTTAAATACAGCATTCTGCTAAGCGCGCTTTGAAAGGCGGTCGCAAAGTTGCAACTCCGCCTTTTCCCGTGCCGCGTTTTTCTAGATAGGTTTTTAATTAACTTTTAAAGACACGGGAGGCGTATTAAGATATCCACTCAATGCAAACTAGCCGCGAATCCCATAGTATTTATGTGATTAATTCTAATTAATTTTGTCTATTTTTAACATCTTAACGTTTATTGCTTTTATACTGCTACTGAACATTTCATTACACATATATATCAGTAAAAGTTGTTATCTGGTCTTTAAAAGTTGATGGTACATAGAGTACGCCGACCCTGTCATTAGGCATGTCCAAACAGCTCGAGTTTTTAAGGGGTAATATCTCGGATAATTACGGGCATTTTTTTTTCGAAAATCATTATCAACAATGTTTTTATACTTTTGCTACGATAGGTACCTCCAGCGCTACTCAGCACCTTTGCTGAATGCCTGCAAATCGAAATTTGTGTGTAGCGGAAAAGTGCGCTATTCTAAAAAACTATGAGACCTAGTGTAATCGCGATAATTTTCCTGCAAG
This sequence comes from Maratus speciosus, assembly GCA_963932465.1. NCBI lineage: Eukaryota > Metazoa > Arthropoda > Arachnida > Araneae > Salticidae > Maratus > Maratus speciosus. Next base: position 258,660,117 of record OZ010788.1, read on the forward strand.
GTTTAAATTAAAGTCTTCTATCTCTAATTTCTTCATAATGTTAGTTTCAGTAGATTCGGAAATAGAGGGGGGGGGGACATATTTTTACACTCCATTTTCGGCGATATCTCAGAATATATAATACCTAAAATTAAAGGAAATGTATTTTTGAGTTCAGCGTCACGAAAGCTTTCACACAATATATAAAGAAAATATATTTTTTTAAGTAACATAATTAGCCCTACTACATTTTTCTTAAATATAGTTGTGAATGTTTAATAATCTATAAGTATGTGGGTGCCGCCGCGGCGAGCGACATCTTTCCGTCTGCAGCCCTTTGTTCTTCTACTTATTCCGACTCTTTTGCGGAAGCAAGGTTCATAGGTCCGCAGTCACGTCCCGAGTAAAAGACTCTAGCGAAAGCCAGGTTGGGAAAAAATTTTTTAATTGAAACCGGACAAATTTAAAAGGGAAATTGCACAAATTAAAGACACCGAAAAGCGGGAAGGGAGGGCTTGCGGTCCTGAAGCTACCGAATAACCCCTGCTGCGTCCAGCTTAATCCAGCTTAGTCCAGCTCCACGTCCCAGACACAGGAGTGATCTTATAATAGTTCCGTTTTACTTTTTAAGTACGGAATCCTAAAAATTAGATCACATACCAAATAAAGTCGAACGAACACGGCTAAATCTAGAGAACGGTAAAACGAGCAAGTTGCAATTTAAGAATGCTTTATTATTTAATCTACATTAGTATTTTCATTCTCTTTAAGCACTACAAAAGTAGGATGACGACTAATATCTGGTCGTCGAGGATGAAATTTGTAGGGAAAAAAGACAAAGTCAGTTGATTACTTACAAATATGTGGAATTATTTTATTCAAGCGTAAGGAATTATTTTCGCCAAACTTCAACGATAATCCATGGGCACTCTGAAAGGGGTCAGACTCAACGGTGACCTTTAGTTTGTCATTATTAATCCTTGATTCTGGGCGACCGCGTGACTCATTTGTGGGATCAAAGTTACTTGTACGAAATTTGATACTGTTTGCTGCGTAGTAACACTAAAGCCAAATACACTATTTATGTTTCGCGTGATCTGCGATGCCATAGTTCCACGTAAGAATTCATACTTCATAATAGAGCGAATTTCCGTTTGTTCCATTTTCAACGAAATAAATTTTAAATAAAATAAAAAGCAATTTAACAAATTACAACGACCATTTGGAAAATGATTTTTTCAAAGACTAAAATTTAAGACATAAAAAATCACACGGAGTTGATCATACATTACGTACGCCATGAATTAAACATTAAAAGTGTTACGCATTACGCGTAAAAATTGCAAGATTTGCTGAAACTTACGTATTATCCAAGCATTTCATTGGCTGTTCGGGAAAAGGCTTTTCCACCGTCATTTCTTGTGTTTCAAGAAATGTAACGACCAATTTTCAATGAAATTTCATTCTTAAACTTCTAAACATCCCACAATATTACTTTTTACACCGTCGTATACAGAAAAAAATGTACTTTTAAATGCAATTTGTTTGAAAGCTGTATCTCAATTTGTTTCTGAGTTATTATTTTTTTTGTAGTTTTTATTACTTTTTTGTCATAGTGGCAACAGGAGTATCCATCTCTGTTGAAAATAAAGGAAAATACAGGTTACTGTTATAGACCCATCAGAAAACGAATAAAATGCGGATTAAACCAATAAAAAGCTTCAGATATGCTTTTGATTTCCTACCCTGACGAGCACAATAACTATTTTTCCAAATGGTTAAAAAATGTTTTTTTATATTTTTTAGAGTTTACAATAATTTCTTTAAACAAACGAGATATGTATATCCAACTAAAAAACAGACAGGTAAAATATTAAGCCAATGTCAGATATAGACGTACGATAACACAGAGAACATTTACGCTTGAAATTTAATATAGCTAATTTTTTATTTACTGCATAACACGGTAATATATTGATGGAATAAGGAATTAAAAATGATGTAAAATATATTTTTCACAAAGAACAAACTGCTGCAGGCATGCTAGAACGTTAATCTCTCGTTATTTGGTTGGGAAAATCTATGAATAATTTACAGGTTGTCCCAAAAAGGAGTACCTATTTTTAAAAATGAATAATTAACAAACAAATAGATTTATTTAAAAAAATTCTTGCAGGAAAAGGATGTGTGAAGCCTGGAATTTTGTTTAGAACACTTTATTATAATTGTTCAAAATTTGACCGACAGATGTTGCTACAGCACATTTTGGTGGATAAATGGCCAACGAATAAACCATTTTGAAGAATTTACGCAACGACAACTACTGTTTCGTTTGAAATGGTTACTACTGAACTTTCACTGACCTCGTCTACTTCTGTCTGGTCTTCACGCATGCTCCGTTTGTTCATATAGCTACAAAAATGTAATGTAGCGCAACCTGTCGGTCAGATTTTGAACTATTATAATAAAGCGTTCTAAACAAAATTCCAGACTTCACACATTCGTTTCCTGCAAGAATTTTTTCAATAACGCTATTCGTTTGTTAATTATTCATTTTTAAAAATAGGTACTCCATTTTTGGGACACCCTGTAATAAGCTGTTAAAGTGTCCAATATTATGTACTACAAATTTCATCCTTGATGACCTAATACGAGCAAAACGTCTGTATCATTTCAATGTGATTTTCGACGCAAAGTAGAGTAGAAATGGGAAAGAAATACCTTTCTTATATAAAACTTTCTCAGGGAAAATATTTCTACGTTACATCTGTCTTTCAAAATGGAGTAATTTATCTGTTTTACCAGAGAGAATTTCAACCTTCAAAGCGATCCCTCAATAAAGAAAAAAAAAAGCAAGGAAATGTCCTGAGGTCTTAAAAATATGAAATAAAGGAAAGTCAGTCATGGAAAAGGAGCATGAAATAAAACATTAATTTATTCATTTAAATCCGGACCATACGCCGTATTAAGCAACATTTTCCTCTGTCTTACTGCACTGTTAAAATGAAAAGGATATATAAATCAACAGCTTGAAATATGCAGCAACTATTGCAATGTTACATGAGTTAAAAAAAAAAAAAAAAAAAAAGTTTGGGAAATGGCTTAGTTGCATTACTGAACTTCTTTCATTCCCTTTGGAATTACTAATAATTAAAGCAATTATTCAGCATCGCTCCACATGATTTCCATTTTATATCATTATTATTATTTTTATTTATTATCATTATTAAAATTATTTATGTTCATTATCATTTTCGTTTAATTAAAAAAATATTATATAATATTCAGAGTCTATTTAACTTTGATTATGAGTCGGCACATGTATGTGAACTATTTTTTTTTCTATTCGTACAACTTTTTGAAGACCTATGTCTGCCATATACTTATACTAGGATAATTTCTAAAAAAGACTATTAGATTTCTTTCTTTTTTTCTTTTATTTATTTTGTGTGTGTGTGTGTGTGTGTGTAATTTGTGTTACTAAGTACATACTTGTGTGTGTGTGTGCAAAGGGTTAATAATGCCAATTGTAAATATCATTTCTTTACGTCAATCAATTATTATTTTTAACATTTTAATAATTTCCTACCATTTGATATTCTGCAAGTCTATAACTTAATTAAAACAGACTTTGCATATTGCGGTCAACAATATTGTTAAAAAAGCATTAAAGAGGGAATTAATGCTTAATAAAATAATTATTTGTAAAAAATATAACTCTAGTAAAAGTGCTTGACCAAACAGATACGAAAAGAAATGTTTATCCAATTTTATTGGAAATTTATTTCTTGTTTTCATACAACAAAGAAAAACTGGTGATGATAGATTCTTTAATCTGAATGTGTTTTCTCCTATCATATATAAATGTAGTATCTCGAAGCTGGAAAACTTGTTATTTTTGTAAAATAAATATTCCTTAGAAAGGGAATTCTGATTTATTTTCTTTCTAGCTTCAATAATAACAGTGCTGTACTTTAAAAGGTTATATTTTGAAAATAGTTCTTTGAGTTCATAAGAAAGCAAGTGTTATTATCTTGAATGATATATTTTTATTGATATCTCTATGAAAACATTCTTCGAGCTTTAATTTAGGTAAGAGCTTTGTGAAAGTAATACAAATATAAAACAGGAGGTAACATAAATATTGTCAAAAATATACTTCATTTTTCCCCTTTTATTCCTTGCTACTAATTGCTTACTAAATAAATACTATTTTTAATAAACTTTAATTTTTAATAAATTTCTGTTTTGTTTTTTTTTTTTCTAAATAACATACTTCTATTTATCTTGGCTTGTCTGTCTGCTCGATTTAAATCTTGCAGTCCAATTTTGACACACTTCTTGTTGTACATTTGACATAATTTTTGGTAATGTGACGTATTTCGCATGCCAATACATTATTCGGTAATATATACATACATATATATATATATAAACATACATTTGAAATTTGCCTCCACTACCCCTCATTTGAACATTTGAAGTCCACCGTAGTGGAGATTGCTTTTGGAACTATAGCAACAATGGCTTTTGCCTCGAATGATCCTTATTTATACACAGAAATAGTTACACAAACCAGACAAAACAATTTTATTTATTTTCATTGCATATATATGTAACTTTTGAAAACAAAATCGCAATCATATTCATGTCTTACCCAGGGATTCGATCCCGGACCCTAAGCGCGACAGCAGAATCCGCTTACTAACCACGCCACCGGGCAACAAACCCAATCCTCAATGGACAAAAACATTTGCAGCCTATGTGTGTATAAATTTCATCATGTATGTGATCACGTAAATGTCATTAACTTATTCAAAATTAAGCTGGTGGCATGATTGTGGCATGACAAATGCTTCCTCTTTCAGTTCCGCGAAGGGAGTAAATGCATGTTGGTTCTATCGTAAGGGGGTCGCCGTTTTTTCTTGCCAGGAAACTGGATTTTAAAAAGTATATCCATTTTATTCATTTTTTTAAATTCTCGCATTTCTTCCCCTTTTTGGCACATAATAACAAAAGCTTGTCTTTAAAGTCTTACTAGTAATTGTGCATGCATTAAGACGAAGAGGTTTTAAAACAACCTCTGAAAAGGGCAGGATTTTAATTATGAAGAATTCCTCTTTTTTCACTTTTTGATGAATTTAAAAAAATATATAATTTTTAAGCAATCCTTGTAAAATTCCATTTAAAGATTAGTCAATTATGTGCACTGAATACTGAATGTAACATACTTAACTGTATTTTTAACCTGCACAGTATTATTTGCATATTGAAGTTAATCTGCATGAAAAAAAGGAAAAAAGCAATAAAATACTTTTTCCACAGTCACAAAATTTATTTGAATAATTGTTTCCATAGTGCTCCAAGCAAAGCTCCTTTGTTTTAGAACTTATGATCCTAGAAAGAAAGCTAGTAAGGTGATAATTACTAGTACAATGTGAAGATATTACTAGGCTATGTGAGAGAATCTTTAACCGCAATACGGAATCTCGAACTGCAACTGTTGCTGGAAAAATCCTCAAAGGCCAAATAGATTGTAAATTAGCCGAAACTTGGAATTGCATTAATCTCTTCTTGAACCAAGAAGCGAAGAATGCAATAACGACTGATTGCTAAATGCTTCATTACAGAAAATTTCACATAATTCAGTGAAAGATCTATCAAACTAGAGGAAGCAAGCGAGGCTTTAACTCGAAAGTAGTCGCATTTTTTTTCTCCCCAGAACGCTGTTGGTCGCGGTCTGCTGCTATCGGTCTGCTGCTTCTGTCGCCAACACGGCATCCATCTTGAATACCTTTAGCTTCTACTATTACACTATTACATTGATTGGCTGAGAGGAGGCATTTCTTATTTGTAGAGGGAAAAGTTGGAAGTAATGATTGACGCACGGGATCTTTTTCGGGCAATGCCACCCTTTTCGCACTATTTCTGAGAAACAATTGAAGATCGATCTTTGTGTTGAGGTTAAAGATTTACTCACAAAGGAGGTGTGAAAGCCCAACCAGTCTTGACAGGCAAGCAAGAATTTAATCATTATGTGAAACTTTTATTGACCGAACAAAAGAGAGGGGAGAGAAAGGAAAATCCTCTGATGAAGTGTCAACAGCGGTCTTCACAGAAAAACTCACATAACCCGGTTAAAACACAATCAAATTTAAGAAGCGGGAGAAAAATTAACTGGTATGAAGAATTCTGCCACTTTCGCGATTACGCGATTGGTCAAACTATGCCCAAGAAAGCATTTTTCATTAGTAAATGAAAAATGCTTCCAGCAAGAAATCCGCACGCATTTTTCAAGCAAAAGCAGCACATCGGCCTTCATGTTCAGCTTAAAGATTTCTTCAGATAACAAGTGTGATTGTGCTTTGCGTTTTCATGCTTGAGCCATTACCTGCACCTTCTTCTACCAAACATGGGAAATACTTCTTTGCAAGTAGCGGACTAATAGAAGAATAACATAAAGCAGTGGAAATCAAGTTGTTCCATAGCTCTTAATAGTAAGCTCTTAATAGTAAGCTCTTAATAGTAAGTTCCGTCTATCGTATCAGTCTTTTATTGCTATTGCCGAGTTATTAATCATCCGTGATCATAAGTTGGCATATAAAACAAATTTAGATAAAGCTATTTGTTAATTAAAGTGACAATCAAACCTAGCAGAATTTAGTTTCACATTAGATGATACATTCTATAAATCATAAATGATTTGTGTCTGCTAGCTACTTTCTTTTCCTTCAACTTCTCAAACTTTTTCAATCTCACAAGCCTTCTTATCACGGACGAATATTTATGATTTTTTTTCTATGAAACACTTAGTAACCCTCCTCCATATCGTCATTCCATTCCCCTTACATCGAGAAAAAATTCATGCAGTACTTATAGTTTCGTCGGACTTCCCAGGATGATTGGGATTTTAGTAGAATTGTTTAATGTTATCCAATCAACATAGTATTGGATATATTTATTATCCACAGTTCAACATTTTTCTGCAGATAGTTTTTTATATATCTTTATGGTCCACTTAAATCATATTATTCCCATTCAATAACTTTATTCAGTCCTTTTTTATGCTGATAGATATTTAAATTTAATGACAGTATTTCGATATGTAATGTATTTCATTAGAAATTTGCTGAATTTAGTATGTCGACAGCAGTATGTACACTTTTTATTTACTTATTTGTTTATTTTTCAAAACATACAATGATGTGATAATTTTTATTCAACGAACAGTATTACGTAATTCGACTTTAAGAAAACTAAATTTAATATTGTTGTTGTGGGAAAACATAAAATAAAAATCTTCTAAACCTCAAACTATTACTGACGTATATCTGTTAATTGAAATTCTTCCATATCGCTGAGTACATTTTACGCTTTCTTCAATTTAATTTTCAAATAGAACTATATCTCTATGTAATCTTCAAATTTCTATGACTTAAAAAAACACTAGAAAGAATATTTTCTATTCTTTGAATATATTTACATTTCTTTCATCGCTATTTTTAATAGAAATACTCAAAAGCATTTATCTTAATATTATTCATATTTCAAAAACTTATGATTTTTTAAAAATTCAAATTCCTTCCTTACAGCCTTTTCATTTTTCACCTCTTTTCATTGACATTTCTTGAAAGTATGAAAAAAAACCTCATTTAAATGTTAATCATACTTAAAAATTAATTAGGAATTCACATTTTACTCAATTAACACATTTTTCTCCAATTGTTTAAAGTTTCAAATATTCGATATAAGGAAAAGAAATCTGTTGCGACATATAGACGTAGAAAAAAAATATCAGGGATCAATTAAAGATTTTCCGTAATTCTTTCTTTTATCTTTTCCTTTTTTTTTCTTTTTTAGCTGAGGAAAAAATACCTTGGTGAAACGTTCACCGAAAGATTATGAATTTTGAGAGTCAATCAATAAAAGTTTCAATTGACTCTTTCTACCCGCATGTTCGGTATCTATAAATAATTATATGTATATTATACCTTTTCAGCAGTAGAAATATTTCAGCAAAACAACTGACAACGCCTTTTACTTTATCTTTTCACTTCATTTTGCTTCTGTTATCCAATCCTGACTCGTGCATTTTTTAGACTCTTCTATTCTAAGTTATAATTATTAAATTTAGTATCATTGAGCTTAAATAATAATAGTATTAATGAAAATCCACATATAGCCAGTTTATTATTATTATTATTATTATTATTATTAAGAATCATTTAATTTGATCAAATGCTGTTTTCGTGTGCAGGAAAATGTCGAATATTTTCCAGGGAAATGAATGCCAAATCTCCAAATGAGATTGACTCCTAACCGGAAGGGAGGAGATATATGCCTCGGTACCCCTCTCCCACTTAGCAAGGTCTCAGGAAGAAAACATTTCACACCGCTGATTTAACGTGCCAGGCTGCGTCATCGACACGGCGCCTAAATCAGTACGCTGTCAGTACACTGGGGTACTGACAAGGCACTGACCGTGCCCGATGCTGCTTAAGGCTGCTAGTCATTAAGTTTCCGAATTCCCTCAGTAATGTTAAGTCTATGGGCGCTTGATGCATTCTTATATGTAAAATATCTCATCGGGAAATTAATATTTTTTACTTCTTTTTTCTGTGTACTCTTCTTAAAGGATGCCTCTTTTTTACTTGGTTCTCTGAATATTTATAGAATAGGTGCTTAATTTGATATTTTATGTGTTAACCCTTTAGTGCGCAGCTTTCCATATATGCAAACAACAGTGTTTTGAATTTAATACATTTTTTTTATTCGTATATACCTAATTCGCACCAGAAAATTAAAATAGCAATATTTGCTTTAATTAATAACAGACTTTCCGTACTGAAATAAAGCGAAATTAACCGTTGAAACCTTCTGGTAGACAGTTAGATTCTCTGAACTAAGGACGTATTCTATTTCCAGGACGTATTCTATTATGAAAATTAAAGGGTTAAAGGTTAAGTTTTATAAAATAAGTAATTCTAGAAAATAAGGTATTTGGAGACGTACTTATTGAAATATTTACTAATTTGCAATATTTTAGCGTAAAACAGCCATACGACAATAGTTTTTACTTGTATTGCAGATGTGCAATAGAAGAAAAGATTGATGTATTATATGAAAAATGTATCTCTGATTTTTTTTCATTATTTTTCCTGTGTACTAAACTTTCAGAAAATCATATATAATTTTTTCGAAAAAAAAAATAAAAAATCGCGCATTTAAGGGTTAAATGTTAGCGAACTATGAGTATAATTTTAACACTTCATGTAAAATAAAGCATAGATTTTAGAATTAATGCATCAGATTAATGCATAACGAATTAGATTGCATTAATGTGACTTTGGCATCCTCAAGCAAATTATCGAATTAAGTGTATTCATTCTTCTTAACTTAGTAGATATAAAAATTCAGAAATCAATTAAAGGTTTTACATTTAAGAAAAAATTGCCAGGGCTTCTTTTTTTTTCTTTTACAGAGAACAAATGTGGTGATTAAACGTTAGCTGAAGCTGAAAGATTAAGGGATTTGACAGTTACTTAATAAAAGTTTGAGTTGACTTTTCATGTTTTATGTACAAAATCTTACACAATACAATATTCTCCAACTTCTAAATACGAAGACTTTTTTTGGTTTAATTATAGGTATATCTCTCTTATAGCATTAAAAGAAATAACAAAAAATAACAAAGCGTTCAAAAATGTCTTGTATATTACCTTTTTACTTCACTTTACTTCTTTAACACAATCGCGATTTATGCATTATCGTGACTTTGACATTCTCAGTTCCAATTATCGAATTTAATGCAATCAATTAAAGGTTTTTCGTTTAAGCAAATAAATAACAAATTGCCATGTTTTTTTTCTTTTTTCTGGGAACAAATGTGGTTATCAAATGTTAGCTGAAAGATTAAGAGATTTGACAGTTACTCAATAAACGTTTGGGTTAACTTTTCATGTTTTATGTACAAAATCTTACACAATACCATATTCTTCAACTTCTAAATCCAAAGACTTTTTTTAGGTTTAATTATAGGTATATCTATCTTATAGCATTAAAAGAAATAACAAAGAATAACAAAGCATCTGAAAATGTCTTGTTTATTACCTTTTTACTTCATTTTACTTCTTTAACACAATCGCGATTCATGCGTTATCGTGACTTTGACATTCTCAGTCCTAATTATCGAATTTAATGCCATTCATTCTTCTTCATTTAGCAAGTACAAAAATAATGGAAAGTCGGTAAAATCGAAAGTTCTATTGCGTGACATAAATTTTCCGATATTGAACATTTCGTGCCTTTGTCTTGAATAATTTTTCACTGGCATATCCCCTATCAAATTCTCTTTTCCCTGAACTCGCATAAAAATATTCTCTAAGCACTGTAATATTAAATCTAGAAACATGATGAAAAAAATATATTGCAGTTTTATAACTTTAACCATCTGTAGAAAAAGTCTTGTATTCACTAAAGGAAAATATTATAAATAGTTTTTTTTTTTTTTTTAAGTATAGTTAGTTTATCCTTATAAGCTTCTAATTATTAAAAATAAATTTTTATATTTAAAATATTTTCATAAGAAATATTTATACTATTAATGTGTTAAATTAAAACTTCAAACATAATGTTGGTATACATAATATTACCATACATCCATGGATATTCGAGAATTTTGTTTTTTAGTTTTCTTTAAATTTTTACATTATGTCTTTTAAGCTTAAATATTCACAACAAAAAATTCATAATATGAAAGATAGAATTTTTCCTGTCATTAATTATAATCACGTTTAATATGTGGTTCTCTACACATTGATTAAATTAGATCTCTGTTTTAATGAAAGGCAGTATTGTAAATTTACAATCATATGAGCATTTTAAATTTAGAGCAAAGGCGGATTACAGGGCTAAGTATTATTATTATTATTTGTAGTTGTAGCAGTATTTTGCTTGTAAAAAAACTGTTAGTAGATCAATTGCAAACCTTGCTGTATAACACCAATTCTCATCTGAAATAACACAGTACTGAGCATGCTCACTACGAGGGTGGTTCAATTATTATTGTCCCGGGTGTGTATAAAATATTTATACTGCTATGTTGATGTGGAATATTGATGTCTAATGTCTTAGATGCCTATATGCTCAATTTCAGAACTGTAGCTGCTATATTAACATATTTTATTTTTTTCGTTTTTGGTGTGACAGGTCGCTTCTAGCTTGAAAGGGGGGGGGGGTTGGGGGCGAGGGTGAATGAGATGTGGCTACTGTTGTTTGGACTCGGGATCATAGTGATGTAGCCACGTCTCATCCACTGTCACAAATCTATCGACGAACTGATTCAGATCTGACCCCATAAGCTCCAAACCAATTCCCCCCCCCCCCCCCTTTTCAAACTAGGTGCAACCTCTCACGCCTAAAACGAAAAAAAAAATGTTAATATAACAGCTACGATTTTGAATTCTGAAATTGAGCATATAGGCATCTAAGACATTACGCTTCAATATTCCACATCAACCATCATAGTACAAATATTTTATACACACTCGGGACAATAATTATTGAACCACCCTCGTTCTTGCAACGTCGCTATTTTATTTAAGCACCAGGTTGCAATAATTAACCTCTTCACGCCCTTGCCCACATATATGGACGTTTAGTTTTTTATAATTATAATTACTGTCAATAATAAAAAGAACAAACATTTGATATAACTTATTCACTACAGAATCCCTCAACAAGAGAAGTAAAGATATTATGGTTTGGTTGCGCTGATAATGTTATTATGTACAGTTAAATGTATTAAAAAAGTGTGAAGTAATTTTTTGGCAGTCAGTTTTGTTGATTTATTTGAACAAATTGTTAATATTTGATAAAAATAATATCAGATACATTAAATATATTAAGTTTTAATAATTTGTAGAAATGTAAAAAAGAAATTTACTGTTAGTTTTTTTTTTTTTTTTTATTTAATAAGAAATCATTTCACTCATAAATTACCATTAACACTCAATGGCCACAAATGTGATTTTTTTTTTAAAAAAATTTCTATTGATATAAATGAATAAATCTTCAAAAAAAAATAAGTCATTTTTTTCTCACCATAGCAAAATCGTCCCTGGAGAGGTTAATTTACATTAAATCATCAACAAGGTCATTTCAATTGCTTGAAACATCCAAATTTTGCTCACTAACATTTATTATTAAAGTTTACAATGTTTTTTTTTGTTTTGTTTTTTTTTTTATCCAAAGGGTACTGTGTAGAATGCAAGGTAAAAAAACACTTTCGAAGCAGACGATCAAAATATAGTGTATATTGTCCGATATTGGCTGTATTGCCATTAAAGTAAATACTTGGGAAGAATGGCCATTATCTACATTATCCATTATCTATGATGGTGAAAGATGACTATCGTTAATAAATTGAATGCTGAAGTAATAATAAATCACAATAGATCAAGTCACTGTAAACTTGTTTTTGTTCATGTGTTAAAAAATGTCTCCTGTAATTTAGACACATATTTTTTTCCAAGAACGGTTAGAAAAAATCGTGATACTCTACAATACATGTCAACAGAAGTTTGTTGTTTGGTGATTGTGCCAAAAAATATCATATTTTCGTCTATTCAATGCACATTTTTATTTAGATTTTTTAGGCTTCAAATATTAGGTGTGTTGTACCTACCAAATATTTCTACCCGCATTATCCAATAAATGAATGCACTCTCAAAAAGATTTTCGTCATAAAACATAACAGCCAGCAAGTTGGCAGAACATCCATGAGATCGTAAATAATTTTTTCTGTTACATGAACAAATTTTCGTCTTTTGGCTGTAGAATTTCAGGAAATTTTGAGCTTCGTTAGCAATTTTTTTGTCTTTGGAGGCAAAAAAAAAAAAAAAATCCAGTTTCTAATACGAAAAAATACTACGGAACACCCCTGTGATTTAACGAAAAAGCAGATTTATATATTGGAGGATTTCAGGTAATTTTTAAGTCTGATTGATTAATTTTCTGTATTTTTGGAGGAAATGCACAAATCAAAGCAAACATTTTTCATGTCTTGATGAAAAAGAAACAAGGGAAAAAAACCTTCAATTGACCGATTTTTCTGAGAGTTGTGCTTCTACTACATCGCTGATTACAACTCTTTTTTGAGGAACTGGTACGAATATCGAAGTAGTAAGTACAATAGGTTAAATAATTTCTCTAAGATATATATATGCGAGTGTATAAATTTATGTACATTCATATGTATGAATGCGCCTGAAAATAGATATACAATTGCATTTCTCTAATAAAAACTGAATGCATATTATACCTGTAGAAATAAACGAGGTAACGCTAACACTGATTATTATTATTATTATTATTATTATTATTATTATTATTATTATTACTACTACTACTACTACTACTACTATTATACCACAGATCAGGCCACTACTTGCCGGGCAATATACTTAGCTTAACGAGTTTTGTAACTGGCCGCGTGGCGGAAGCCGCCTTATCGCCTCATGAGGACCTGATAGTATATTGGCTTTCATGGTGTGTCGCTATTTATTTTATCACTTTTGTTACTGTATTGGCCGGTTCTAGATTGCTATTAATTATGCAGTTTGGACTCGTTTGTACGTTGTCGAAAATGAAAGGGAGTAAAAAGACTTGGGGGGTGGGGGTGCCCACTCTTGTGCAGAATTCATACCAGCCGCCTATAAGGGCGACCATCGGTACTCGAGTTTGATCTCGTAATTTATAGCCTTGACCAGGTGACGAGATCACCTGTTTAGGCAACTCACGAGATATAATTCTTAGGGAACTTGAAAGACTTTGCACCCATGATAGATTTTACCTGCACCAGCTGCCATTAGCCCACACTGGGCGGTGGCTGCACAAACCGACACTCATCGGGTCCACGGCTGAAATTTCAAGATTAGATAGAACTGGATTAGCATATTAAATTGGAACTGGTCTGCCAAGAGTCATATCTTTGAGGAAACCGCTGGATTCAATTTTAGTGGTTGATTGGAATTTCTTCACTGAGTTTTCAAATGAAATGCCTGCATCAGATAGCATATTAGCATCGAAAGATATAAAAGGATGCAGGAATTTCATTGAGAAAACTCAAAGGTGGTCTACCAGTGAACCACTAAAATTGAGTCTGCAGTTGGTTTCCATCAAGATATGACTTGGCAGACCTAGTGCCATTTTAATATGCTAATCGAGCTCTATTTAAACCGAGAAATCGATGAGATAATCCGTCGCCCGCACTAATGTCAATAAAGATATTCCACCTAAAACTTTCAACACGTGGGCGACACGTGTAAAAACGCGTGTGCCCTAATGAAATAAAAATTAATATCAGAGTGTTTTAAGAAAAAGAAATAAAATGAAAAGGTGCACGTTAAATAATTTTTAGCTTGAGAAATATAACGAATACACTACTCTTTTTTAAAAATGCAGCAAAGTAACCAGTCATTCTACCATTCTCATAAATAACGGTTGCTTGATCATATTATGAAGCATTTCTCACGATCAGAGTAGAGATAAATTACGGTTAAATAACCGTTTTACATAAAACGGTTGAATGCTGCAAATTTTGTATAGTTAATTCATTTTCTGCTAGAACTAAGTTAAACGATAGCTCAAATATTTTTGTCTTAAAAATCATTTATATTTTTAAGATCATATTTGCAAAACTTTAATTCCAACACGTTTTCACATATATTATTAGAAGCTAATACGAACCTATTCGTTTTATTTTAATAATATAAAATATCTTTTGAAAGTTTTAGAAAAGCATCATCATTTTCAAACTTAGAGTTTTAATGTCACTGTTATTTAAATATGTGGTAACATTAAATATGAAAATACACTTATATAAATACAAAATCTTTTATTTACAAATATATATATATATATATATAATTCGATCAGAAGACATGTGGTGTTTAAAGATACAGTTGAGATAAAGTGTAATAATAAGATAAAAGTTATCGTCAGAACAATAAAAATATGCCTTGTTGAAAATTGCTATTTATTTCTGCTTTAACGCTTGAATTGTCTCTATTTATTTGATCTGAATATAAATGTTTTCAAGTCAGTAATTCAGGAATGTGTTTTAACACTGGAAATCTTTCTCTTTCAGATTTAAAGGGCATAAAAATTAAATTATACTGAAAATGCTAGTTTCTTTTTTTTTTAATACTTTTTGTCTAAAATATTTAAGAGTATGTGGTTAAAAAAACACATATTACCCTATTCAAAAAACTTAATTATTTATAAAGCATTTAATAATTCTTTTTATCAAAATTAAGATCCGAAAAAATGTATTTCTCTTTTTCAATCAAACCGTTATTTTTTTTAATTACTTTAATTAGTTTATTTTTTATTCTATGCATTTTCATTTATCTTCAAAAGTTTTTGAAAGGTCTTCTGCATTTAAATACGGCTAGATATTATTTTGCTTTGATGTTTTAAATATTGCTATTTTTTTAGAGGTTAAGAAAAAAGTACTATTACTTTTGGTTTTACGGAATGCTTACTATCTTAACTGTATTTCTAAAAGCGTCAGATGACATCTTTTATGATTTTGATTTATGTTTGTTTTATTTGTTATTCTTTTTAATTAACACAATTTCGAATCATTTTTAATACATTAGGTACTTATTTCTCAACTTATGGACTTTAATAATTACAAATAACATAATGATAAAGCAAGATCTTAATAAATGTCATTTGATACCGATATAAATTGTTCTATATAACAGCGTTAAATAATGTCTTTTGTGATTTTAATTTATATTTATTTTATTTGTTACTGTTTTAAGTAAAACAATCTCGAATAATTTGTAATACTTTAGATACTTATTTCTCCACTTATGGACTTTAATAATTACAAATAAAATAATGATAAAGCAAGATCTTAATAAATGCCATTTGATACCGATAGAAATACAGGGTGTCCCCAAAAGTTCCTGACACATTTGAAAATTCATATAAAATCAAGTAATTGTCGTACAGGAATGCAGTTTGAACTAAAGTGCTTCTCATGATGAAAAATAATCTTTAAGCGAATGAAAATAGTTAGTTCCAAACTTCTATTATAGGTGGCGCCACTTTTCGAATGTTTTGTTTCAAACTTGCTTTTTTTATATTAGTTTTGACGCTGAGACACAGAATTTCGTTCGCCGTTATATTATATTTTCCTAGATTAAGAAACAACTGGGTTTTTACCCGACTGCCAAGAAGGGTTATGTGTTTCACGCTTATCTGGGTATGTGAATTTCTTTATTCCCTCGAAACATCCCAACGGCTGGATGGATTTTAATGAATGAGGTCTCTATCGATTTGTCTTAACCGTCCGATGGTTATAGGCTGGGTTTTGTTTTTATAAATTCAAAATGGCGGCCGAAAAATACAAAAGGGCGGTAGAGACGAAAAAACAATTTTACGCACCCTACTGAGTGGCATATTATTGGATAGGTCTTTCAAAATGAAGACGATGCTTCATGGACTATTTTACCGCCAGACGCTCCGTTTAAATATTACACAACCTGGAAGCTGTGTAGGTAGTATCTCTAGTTTTACTGCAACTCTAATCATCATAGACATCTATAGACCTCATCAAAAGTATGTTTATAGATAGGAACTAACAATTAAACACAACTTAAAAGTCACCAATACAAGTAAATAGAAAAATAAGTAAGTAATATAAAAATTAGTTTCACATTGATAAGAAATAATTAATTAGATATTTTGATTTTTTAATTAAATTTTTGCTTGTTTACCGAATCCTACAATTATATTTACTAAAAATGTGTCAAAACCTAAATCCGTTTGTAACTCGGAGGAGGTTGTTATATGTTTTCATTCTGTGTTATATTATATTTTCTTAGATTAAGAAACAACTGTCTTTTTTGCAGAGTATCCTACAATTATGTTTACTAAAAATATGCCAAAACCTAAATTCGTCTCGGAGAAGGTTATTATATGTTTTCGTTCGTTTTTATACTGTGTTTTCCTAGATTAAGAAACATCTGTCTCTTTTGCAGAGTATTTACAATTCTGTTTAATAAAAATAGGCCAAAACCTAAATTTTTATATCAATAGGCATCTTTTTTTTTATTTCGTGTATTACCTACATCAGTTTTATCCAGAGTGCCCTACAATTCTATTTACTAAAAATAGGCCAAAACCTAAATTCGTTTGTAACTCGGAGGAGGTTATTATATGTTTTCGTTCCTTGTTGTATTATATTTTCCTAGATTAAGAAACAACTGTCTTTTTTACAGAGTATCCTATAATTATGTTTACTAAAAATAGGCCAAATCCTAAATTCGTTTGTAACTCGGAGGAGGTTATTATATGTTTTCGTTCGTCGTTATATTATATTTTCCTAGATTAAGAAACAACTGTGTTTTTACCCGACTGCCAAGAAGGGTTATGTGTTTCACGCGTATCTGGGTATGTGAATTTCTTTATTCCCTCGAAACATCCCAACGGCTGGATGGATTTTAATGAATGGGGTCTCTATCGATTTGTCTTAACCGTCCGATGGTCATAGGCTTGGTTTTTGTTTTATAAATTCAAAATGGCGGCCGAAAAATACAAAATGGCGGTAGAGACGAATAAACAATTTCACGCACCCTACTGAGTGGCATATCATTGGATAGGTCTTTCAAAATGAAGACGATGCTTCATGGACTATTTTACAGCCAGACGCTCCGTTTAAATATTACACAACCTGGAAGCTGTGTAGGTAGTATCTCTAGTTTTACTGCAACTCTAATCCTCATAGACATCTATAGACCTCATCAAAAGTATGTTTATAGATAGGAACTAACAATTAAACACAACTTAAAAGTCATCAATACAAGTAAATAGAAAAATAAGTAAGTAATATAAAAATTAGTTTCACATTGATAAGAAATAATTAATTAGCTCTCTTTTTACATAGTCGGATTTTTTGATTTTTTAATTAAATTATTGCTTGTTTACAGAGTATCCTACAATTATATTTACTAAAAATGTGTCAAAACCTAAATCCGTTTGTAACTCGGAGGAGGTTATTATATGTTTTCATTCTGTGTTATATTATATTTTCTTAGATTAAGAAACAACTGTCTTTTTTACAGAGTATCCTACAATTATGTTTACTAAAAATATGCCAAAACCTAAATTCGTCTCGGAGAAGGTTATTATATGTTTTCGTTCGTTTTTATACTGTGTTTTCATAGATTAAGAAACATCTATCTCTTTTGCAGAGTATTTACAATTCTGTTTACTAAAAATAGGCCAAAACCTAAATTTTTATATCAATAGGCATCTTTTTTCTTATTTCGTATATTACCTACATCAGTTTTATCAATATTCAATTTTAACTCGATAAGATTTAAAATTATACGATAGATTCTTAAATCTCAATACTAATTTAAAGGTAAATAATTAAATATCACTCCTTTGACTTGCGGGAAATTATTAAACGAAGTCTTATTAATAATTTATTACATAATATTAAAGCTGTTATTAAAATATCTCAAAATTTCGGTAAAAGTTTTCTCCCCCGATCGCCTCACATATTTAATATGTAATGAATCTAGAGGTTATTCATGTTAGAGTTCCTCGTTTATAACCGTACATATATTAGCGGAAAAGAAGAATTTTGTGTTCGTTATATTTAATTTTCCGCAAACATTCAGAGAGAAATTAATGAATATGCTAATCGAGAACAAATACCGAAATCAAGATTAAATTAAGATTATTATTGAGAAATCATGCATTAATTTGGGATTTTATTAAATATCGTTAATATTTTGGAAATTAACTTTCCTACTTTGTTACTATATTTTGGTGATTAATTTTTTTTCCTTAAATATTTATATTAGCTTTATTTTGGTATAATTAAGCATGATATATTACAAGGTAACCTTTAAAACAACCATGTGCTACAAAATATTTACCACTTTAACAAATAAAAGACGTTTGTTTTTAAGAAATTAAAAACTTCTCAAAATAAATCTATCTACATCAAAAATATTCATATGTAGACATTTCAAAAATAACAAGGAAAAGAATATATCCTATTCATCATATGATAGTTCGCAAGTTAAACCTCTATAACAGGAGTCACCAACCTTTTTACTATCCCGGGCGCATTTGAATTTAATAACGATCTTCATGGGCGCACCCTTCCGCTTTTTCATACACGCTCACACACATTTATTTATATGTGGAATGCATATTTCATATACACAATCTCATGCATATGGATGCTAAAGGAATATACATGTATATTTATGGAAAATGTCTTGTGGAAAGAAATTTACGTAAGCAGTCAGTATTATACATAAAAGAAACTTTGCAAAGAATAACAAAGCTTTTCTAAAAGTATCGAGGACTTTTCTATCGAGGACATAGATAATGAAACTAATACTCCAAAATTCTGTTTTTAGCAGTGAAATTGAGACTTTCAGTATTTCATTCACAGCGTAAAAAATTTAATTTTTTAAGTAAAAACTGCAACATTTTAAGAAAGTTCAAGCTGCTAAAATTGAGAGTTTTTTTTTATTTCTATCAAAACGTTTATTTACTACCCATTCATGTAAAATATGTATTTAGACGTATACATTTATAACTGCTCTGTGGATACAAGAAAAAGGATTGGTGGGCGCAAGTATGAGAGATCCCTGCTCTATAAGCTAATCAACATGTAATTACGTCGGGAGCTCAAGCATCATTAATAAATAATTTCATTTTTGCTAACAATACATTTCGAACCCAATCCTTACTATATGTTTTTAAGAACCATCGACTTATTATACTTACTAATTCCTTTAGCTGGCAGAACAAACCATAATAACTAACGGAGTAATTTAAATACCCAGTGTTTTAATTTTATGACAAATCCAGAAAAATTACCTTACTTTGTAATCCATTTTCTTTTAATTATACAACAATAAACTTCTTTATGATATAGGGTACTTTGAGGTGAGATGCCGTGTTGTACAAGATGCCGAATCACGTAGCTTTCATATGCGCAGGCGCTGTACGGAAACTCTGATCAGTTGTAAGGAAGAGGATTGACTGATGATATTTTAGTTTCCGTTTGCGGTCTTTTTTTTTTTTTTAAATTAAGTGGTACTTTTTTAGTGCTATTTCGTCTTAACTATTCTGGTAAATGTCGAAAATCTTTTATGTGATTTCTTTATTTGCCTATATAAGACTTAGTTTAAAACTAGAGAAATAAAGCTGGTGCTTTTAGAGAGCACTGGTACCTGGCCTTTCTGCAAATGATAAATGGCGGTCAGTTCCCGCTTCTTCACGTCAGCGGGGGTACCGGCGTCTTGTCCAATACTTTGGGGTGAGTTGGCGAAAATTTTTGCAGGTAAGATGCCGGTTATTATCCGTTGCGGTCAAATGCCTGGTTGCTTCTTCATTGTTAAAATTACTCTTAGCTATTAACTAACTTGTTAAGGATTTTAATCAGATAATTTAAATCAGTGATTAAATCGGGATTTTAATCAACTGATTAAAAAAGACTAATTAAAATCATAAATTTTCTAAATGTTTAAAGTGACATAAAGAATTATTAAAATCTAAGATTAACATAATTTGAAAGGTTTCTATATGTATTCTGCCTTATAAATAAACTTTATCGGCCTTATAAATAATTGGTTAATAATTATTAATTTTAAACTTTGTTAAAAATTTGATGTTAAGTGGAGTTATAAATAATTTTAATAAATGTAAGTATCGGTAGTATGTAATATAGTTTCAAATAACTAGTGTCTTCTGCCTCCTACGAGCTACACTCCCTAGCCTCCATCAAGACACCACAGACTCTAAAAACACGCTAATTTGACGTGCTTTGAAAAGATAACGGATTAAATATCCTACCAAGATTCAGAAGATGAGGATTTTTTTTAAGTGAATGAGAATCAGTGTTTAAAGTGTCTAGCAGAGTGCAATAAAATCTCCGAAAAATGTGATTGGATCAAATGCATTCAGTGAAACTGTTCGCTATATAAAGGTTGCTCAAAGTTCCTAAACAAATGTGCAGTCTGTGGCAGAGCTGAGTTATAGCTGAAAAGAACAAAGGGGCATACGAAAAACACCAACAAAAAATCTACACTCTAAAGCACTTTATCACAGTAGCTTTATCGTATTTAAACTTATATAATGTTTAAAAATAGGCATACTTAAGAGCCATAATTATTTTAAATGTTAAGTAGAACATAACTATTTTTTTCAGTTATTAGTTTTTCCTTTTATTAAATCGCCAAAGTTTGTTACATTCATATTTTTGTAATTTCCTATTAAGTAAGTTAACAACTTTATAAAATATTAAAGTTACTTTTATTCGTCCCAATATGTTTTAAACTGCTTCACAAAAGTTATTGTTTTCATTAAAGCTTCACAAGGCATCTTACCCCTAGATAGTTGGCCATCTTACCCATAGGTATAGGTAAGATGCCAAAATGCAAGTGTTTACAAAAACAAAGTTTTTGATGCTTTATATAATAACTGTAAAATGAAATAAGGTTTTAAATGATACATAAGGGTGCAAACTTGAATAAGAAATCAATGAATAACAAATAAAAACAACAGGCGATTTTTAAAGTCAAAAACTACGGTATCTTCATCCAATTTACCCTAAATAAAAATATATCAAAAATCGAATCTGTAAATTTGCCTACTATAATATAATACGTGAATTAAATACAAAATTCGTTCGGTCAAAATTTACTAAAATGTGTTTAAATGTTGTTGTTGTACATCTAAAAACAAAGTACTTTCAAATGAACACGTACTCGTCACCAGGATTCGCAATAAAATACAAAACAGAGAACTGAGACTTTTCAAGCCAAGAATCACGTTGGAATGTTCCAAAATGGAGCGTAGGGTAGAATGGTAGGCGAGTGAAAACTACTATTCTGACTAAGTAAATTGATCCAGATTTGTGGGATATTATAGGATAAAGAATCGTTACAGATTTTACCATTTCTACATATGATTTCCAAAGATTCTCTAATACATGAACTGATATAATCAACTATTTTCTTGATATCTTAGCTTCTTTAAACTGTGCATTCCAGACTAAATCAAAGAAGTCATATTAATATGCAGTTATATACAGTGTCTAGATTTAAAAACCACTTTTAATTCCTATGAGTATAAGAAATGCGATTATATTTTTAACAGTGATACACCTCGTGAAAAATAGCACTTTAATAATTCTATTTTTGAATGCTTGTGAAAACAGTCAATTGTGATTCGAAAATGTTCTTTCTAGTACATATGTCTATCTAAAATTATAAGAACATATAAGAACAATGTGTAGTGTCGCATTTATTCAATTAAAATTGTCGAATTTTTCATTTTTTGAAAAAACGACCATTTATTTTACAAGTACTATGTTGCTTTTTTACCGAAAATATTCCTTATT
Organism: Maratus speciosus; assembly: GCA_963932465.1. NCBI lineage: Eukaryota > Metazoa > Arthropoda > Arachnida > Araneae > Salticidae > Maratus > Maratus speciosus. The sequence continues at coordinate 258,682,543 of OZ010788.1, forward strand.
CTACACTTATATTCTTTAGGGAAATCTTTATTAGAGATCTTAGTTTCTACGAAAGTACTTCGCACTTTTCAAAAATGAAATGTATCAAATTAAGAGTTCTGGTTAATTTTTAATAATATCTAATGATTTAGTGACCTTCGAATTATGACAATAGACGTCGAATAAGTTGCAGATCTTTTACAAGCTAAAAAATCAGTTGTTTTCTAATTATAGGCATGTGCTTTGAAGATTATGATTCTAAGATTATTTTTTGTGATTTTGTAATATTCAATCTGTTTCGGAACGCCGTGTGTATAAATTTTGAGGAGAAGTAATAACGAAATAGTACGATATTCACGTAGAAAAAGATGATTGAAAATGATAAGTGTCGCTATATGTAAGTTATGTATAGAGACCATCTGTATTAGATGTAATGGATCCACCGCCAGTGCCTACGGAATGTCGAGCGGGCCCTGGCAAGTCACTTAGCGGGGCCCAACATCTCTGACTACAATGTTCAACACATAAAGCCATTTTTAATAATTGTATATATCACACAATAATTTATATTATGGAGTATATAATATATAAAAAATAACATGTAAATACATTCACATGTAATGAGTAACATTATTTTTAATTTCTAAAAATCTTCCATCCTTTACAATATTTAAATTATTTATTTTTTGCGTTTATGGTTAGTTTCAGGATCTTCCCATCTATACTCCCTGACAATTATATCAACTTTGGCTGTAAGGAAAAAAGCTTATATTAACTTTGTTTTCGCAAAAAAACATTTAAAGACAAATTTAAAGCAATTGTTTCATTATTTTAAACTGAATGACGATATCATCTCTATACATTTCGTAGCGTTATTTCGAATTATATAGAGATGCTCTATGCCCCTGACAAAACTCAACTGGAGTAGGACTTAGGGCAACCGCCCCATTTGTCCGACGGTTTAGCCAACCCTGCCCGTTACATTCCCCAAAATACTTTTAAGTTAAACAATATTGATTATGTTAGATGTAAATTTCCTACTGGGCGAAAAATGTCCGGACCAGGATTCGAACCCGGGACCTCCTGGCTGAAGCCGCCAGTGCTTTGCCATCTGAGATATCCCGGACGATTCTGGTCGAACTTTTTCACCCAGCTAACCTTGATGATTACAGCATCTGGTCTGAAACCTGGTTCAGCTCAACAGAATAAATCTCAGGTAATGGAACTCCAGAAATCGCTGGATACGAAATTACACTAGATTAATTTTAACACAATTATTCTAATTGGTAAACAAATCATATTAGATGTAAATTTCCAACTGGGCAGAGCACTGGCGGCTTCAGCCAGGAGGTCCCGGGTTCGAATCCTGGTCCGGACATTTTTCGCCCAGTTGGAAATTTACATCTAATATGATTTGTTTACCAATTAGAATAATTGTGTTAAAATTAATCTAATATTGATTACTTTTAGTAGTGGACATTCAAAACCATTGTGTACTAATGTTTGATACTTCTGACGTGAAGACCGTGGGAAGAATCAGTACCTCCACGCTGCTAAATGTGTCATTTGGAATGGTCGGAAATCTGAACACCCTTAACGAAACCATCATATTACACAGGGTGGCCGTAATTAAAGTGCATGTATTTAAAGTATTCTACAAGATAAACTAAGAGGAATATTTTTTTAATCTTTGGTATTTATACTTCCTAGATTATGCGGAAACGAGTTATGCAATAAAATGATTAGTTTTAAATTTTACCGTTAGATGGCACCGAAATGTTAGATAACTTTTATTAGCAAATATTAACAAAAAAAAACTCATTTTAAATCAATATCTTTTGAGACGGCGATATTTTTTCATAGCAATGCTACAGTTTCTGCCATTTTTATTTAAAAAACTTTATTCTTTGAAAAATACCATAAAAAAAGTTTCAAAATTTAGCTAGTAGGAAATTCTCTAATTTTGTATTATGTGTACCGTCATCTATTGTTCAATTTTTATTTTACTTTTATTTTTTTATTCCAGAACTTATTTAAACATGCTTGAAACTAAATAAATACTACATCTTTTTTAAAGATGCCAAATAGTTTAGTTTGTAGCCCTTCAAACACGTACACTTTAATGGACCACATGCTCTGGGCGGAACTCGCAATGCTTGTGGGAAATTGCTAGTATTTGATTGGCTTTCGGTGAACGCTTGTGGGGAAAATCGGAAAGCTGATTAGCTATATAATATAAAATCATCATCGTGACGGTGGATGACATCAGAAAGGCTTGCCGTCCATTATGGCCATCTGATATGTTTACTAGTTGTTCTACTGTTAAGTTTCGTCTAAGTACCTTTATACCACTTTCTGTATTGTGTTACTGATGTGTCTGTGTGTCTTCCAACACCTAAGAAAATTATTTATGGTCGTGCAATTTTTTTTATGGCTCAAACCAAAGTTCTCTACGTCTCTTCAAAGTTTTTAAGTGAAGTTTTGAACGTCCCTGTATATAACAAAGAGCTTATCACTGGCTAAGAATATAAGTAACATTTTAAAAGTTCTTTTAAATTATTGAGCTATTTATAATTTTATTTTTTTCCAATATCCTGCATCCTAGTATAAAAAATTTCAACAAGGTTATACGTTCAATAACGTTTTATGAAAAGATATAAAGAAAAAGATTTCTAACATTTACTGTTTTGACTACATTAAAAAAAAAAATAAAAAAAAAATTCTTGAGAAATTATACCTTTTTAGTCTAAGTAATTGTATTAGTGCAACAAGAAAAGTAACTTAATATAATTAAGATAGTTTTTGTACGCTGAAAACATTGTATAAAATTTGAAAACCGAAATCTAGTACCATTAGTCTTAATTCTCTGAAGAGTATCGTCGGCTAACTAATTTCATTAAGAAATTTAAACTTTTATTGTTAGTACTTGTTTAAAAAATGCATCTAAAAAAGATTTTAAACAAATGTACAGAAATAATGTATTATTTAAATAACTTTTATCTGCTTGAAAAAAGAGGTGAACATTATTTTGTTTACTTCAACTTAAAAAATAAGATTCTGATGCATTCATTAAAGAATCTGTAAAAGCTGTGTATAAAACCAATTAGTCTTAACTCAAGAGCATCTAATTTTATTAGATTTTCATGGAAAAAAATTGTAAAAGCAAAAGTTTTCTTTATTACAAGGTTGTAGGTTTACGTTTTAGATTTTCTTCTGAATAACAAAATAAAGATTTTTTCCCCTAGTTTTAAAGATGTAGCTCTTGTTAATTTGTGTCGCTTTTCTTCTAATTAAAGATGTTATGTTAATAAACCACTGATTACGCATAGAATTTACATGACAGTATTTTTTTCTTAACACTACAATTTCAAATTTATGCTTCTATAGATTAAAAAGTAAGTAAAACTGACATAAAAGCTTCCAGACAGGTTCGACATAACTTTTTACAACACTTGTGCAATTCCGAACTATTTCATCCTAATTACTTAAAAATATTTAAAAACTTGTGTTAGCCACTATTCTTTACTTAAAATTGATTACAATTACAATTTATTATGTACAGTAAATATTTTCGTAAAGTTTAATCATTGATACAATGTTTAAATTCTCTTTTTATCTCGATTTCCAAACCTCAAAAATTATCCTCAAATAGAATTTTTATAAAAATGCTGTGAATAAACCCTAATAGTAATCAAGAATATAAAGAACATGTTTGGCCGCATATTTTTCAGGGAATGTTTTATCACGAGAGAAATTAGGGGGCAACAAGAACTTGAATAAAATAAATAGTATTTATAATCATGTCCTAGAATAAAACGGTTGAAATGCCCTGTAGCTGCCGTATATGGACCTTTTATAATATTTATGCAAAAGTGTGTAAGAATGGCACGTATATTCAAAATTGAAATTTTTTTCAGTTCAGCCGTACCACTTTTCCAATACAGTATTATTAATATCTTGGTAATTAATTTTTTATTAGTATATATTTTTTTTTTTATCTCTACTTTATTTCCATTTATTTTTTGAATTTTTATTTTCTTTTTATTACTACTACATCTAATTTAATTGTTAATTCTTTAATTAACTTTTGTTGTTTATTAAATGTATTTTTTATTTTCTTGTAATTTATTTTTACTATTTTGTCTCTGTTTTTATTCAATTTACTTTATAATTCTCATTCTCTTTTGTGTACTAAAGTAATACGTGACCAGTGAACCTATAAATAGCTGGCTTCGCCACTAGCGGGCCCCTAATTACATCGAAGACTCGAATTTTAAAAAATATCCTTCCAAACGAACACTCTGGTTGGGCTCCCCGCTGCCTACGGTAGCGTATACCAGGCATGCTTCACGCGAGCCGGTTTCTGTGCTCCAAATGAACTTCTTTCCGAACGAACTTTTCACCCAGCTCACCTCTGCCTACGACACCGTATATAGGGGTTTCTGTGTGCCGGGACGATGTTACAAATGGATATAGTTTCGGAGTCTACTGCCTTCGCAGCGTATAGTGTGTTCCCAACGAATCTCCGCTACGGGTCCCTACAGTACCCTATAGCAAGAGGGCTGCGCACACGCCAGTAAATCTAAAGAGAATCGCGGTTGTCCGAAAGTGGTAGTATTATTAGAACAAATCTCGACATTAGATCTTTATCATTAGAACGAATTTTAATTTACGGCTGAAATTTGCTTCCTCTTAACGTGGTCATTTAAAAAAAAATAATTATATTTTTTTTCTGATAATTAAAACTTAACAGAAACACAACGCAAAAATGGAGGCCAAACGTCTCCCCTTCCCATCTTTAAATTCAAATCTTTATCTTAATTATTCATCTTAATTACCCCTTAATAAGTAAAAAAGAATTTATTTCATTTCGTTATTAATTCCATCCATTGTCAATTTGCTTCCCTTCGAAAAGTAAATAGTTGACGGGCCCCCGTAATAGTTTTTAATGAAACTCGAAGCACCGACCCCATTGTCTGGGTAATTCTTTTCATGTCTAGGTCAGTTTTTTGCAAAAATTACCTGCCGATTTTCGAAAAAGTTCGATTTTCGGATGCAGAAAATTTTTCTACGTATATATGCTGAATTTCAAATCGATACCTCTAATAGGTTTATTAATATTCGATTGTTAGCGAAAATTAGAAATTCGGTCTTCTTCCATTTCAAATCGAAGCACATGTTATCTCCGCTGGAAATTAAAATCAGATGTGTGATTCTTTTACAGTTTTAAGAAAATAATTATTTTTTAATTGGGACTATTGATGATTTTTAATTAACAGCCCTATTACTTAACAGTCAACCGTTACGAAATATCTAACAATGGATTTCCGATTTTTTCCTTATTTTTTTATTCTTTGCGTTCCCTTAGGTGAGAAAAGATTTTCCGGCCAGAGACAGACACACACATGCACACACATTTTCCGCCGTTAACAGCATAATAGAGTATTTCAATCTGCTTCTTAAATGTAATTTCATCTCATACTTAATTTCACAATCCATGTTATATTATGTTTTATATTTTCCCATTTAAATGATTTTCTCGTATGTTAATAGGCATGCAAAACAATGAAGCAACCTTCCTTTCTACGTGTTGTACCTAAATCCTTTGCAGGAAATAAGAATAATTATGCTAAATCCTTCAACGGCAATGTTTCTCAAAACAGGCTTTTCTCACTATTAAATATATAATATATTTCACTTATTTTGATCACGGTTTCAGTAAAATGGTTCCCACACGGCCAATTCTTTATGGCCGGGAACGAGTGTTTTGCATTATTTCCCAACCAAAAACTTAGTTTTGAAAAATGGTTAAGGGCAACAATGTATCGTAAATATATTTCATGTCAAGGTACTGAAAATCTTAATGTCTTTCGCTTTGTTATCCGAATTTAAATGATCTGTTTGTGGGTTATGAAGAAAATATATTTATTTAAGACTGTTGAATATCTTCTCAAAGTAAAAGAAAACATTCAATTGAATTAAACTATTAAAAAATTATTCACTGTTATTATTTTCAGCCGTTCCGCTAATAAAAATTTATCATCATTCTTTTTATTATTAATTTTATTTTTATTAATCTTATTTTTTATACTAACTTTTGAATAAACGCGTACTTTCCCCAAAAATATATTACACACTTTTTATTTTTTTAATTTTCTACTTTTTATTGTTTAAAATATTTCATTGTCACAATTTCTCAACAACTTTGCCTATTTCAGTGAGGGTGGTTTGGCGCATCATTAACGTTTGACTATTGTTGCTCTAACACGTATAAAGTTGCAACTATAAATAATTTTCGGCGTTTTATCACCTACGCCGCCCGCCTAACGAAAAAAAAAAAGTCTTAAAATAATTAATTAATTCATAATTCAATTCTAAACGTATTAAAACGTTGACATCGGAAATACATCTGTGTACATATATATATATATATATATATATATATAATTCTGCATATCAGAAAGTAAGTAAAAATCGATTGTAAAGGGCCATCTTTGCATGCAAGAATAAAATTGAATTAAATCAGTGTAAAAGTTAAAATAGTTTGTTAGCTCACAGGCTAGCAAAGCCTGAAAGCTAATGTGCCCGCATGTTCTATATGTATACGTATGTATGTATGTACGTAACGCGATAACTCTTGATTATGCCATTTGCTTCAATTTTTTTTTCTAGGTTCATTCTGATAAGGCGCTTCCCTTATTAGTTTTGGGGGTTCATTGGTTAAGTATAAAGGGGGGAACGGGGGCTAATCCCCACTTAACTTAGGTAAATGGGGTTTTCATGCAGAATTATCAGATTTACTTCAAATTTGGTATACCGGTTAATTCTGATAAGGCGCTTCCCTGATTAGATTTGACTTGGTGGTTCATTGTTTAAGTATAAAGGGGGGAACGGCGGTAATATTCCCTTAATTTAGATAAATGGGTTTTTCTATTCGATTTGCTTCAAATTTGGTATACTGATTTATTCGGATAAGGCGCTTCCCTGATTAGATTTGAATATTCATTGGTTAAGTGTAGGGGGGGAATGGGGCTTATACCCCCTTAATTTAGGCAAATTGGTTTTTCTATCCGATTTGCTTCAAATTTGGTATACCGGTTTATTCTGATAAGGCGCTTCCCTGATGAGATTAGGAGGTTCATTGGTTAAGTATAAGGAGGGAAAAGGGGGTTAATTCCCTCCTTAATTTATTTTTTGAGGGCATTATATTTTTAAATAAGAGTATAATATACAATTAGTATGAATAGCCTGTAAGCTCAATGCCATCAGTTGAACTGGGCACTTTTATTTTTATTTTTAAATACACTGTTTTATAAACACTCAATGTTTATCTTGATAATTACACCTAATTTCACAATTGCAAATCTTTTGAAATACATTAATTTGGCGTGTGGCCCGATTAAGGGAAATTCCTTTTTTCGAAAGAACTTGGTAGTTTCTCGCGCCTAGTAGAAAGCGTGAACAAGTGAAATTAAAAAATATGTATTATAATTTTGGCTCTAATTTTTTTTAAGGTGTGGCAACAGAAAAAGGAAAATAACCATTTTTTTTTTTTTTTTAACTATCTATTCAGAATTTCTAAATTGTTTTCTCAACTTATAATCATAATTTAATATTAAACTATCTATATTATAAAGCACAAATATGTCCGCCGGTAACGCTAACATCATTTTGACGGTGGCAACACCAGACGATTGGATTTAGCTATTGCTGCGATTTTTTAAACTTTTAAAAATAGCACATTTTCTATTTTTACACCGTCGACTGGCTAAAAGAATGTACTTGCAAATGCAGTTTGTTTGAAAACTGTATTACAATATGTTTGAAAATTGTACTACAATTTGTTTGTAAACTGTATCGTATTTACACATTTTTCTTGTTTTTTTTTTTTTAAATAATTTTCAAGCATGATTTTTTCTTTAAATCTATCTCTATTGCGTGCCGACGATTACGAAAGATAAATCCGCTTGCATTTTAATTATTATAAATAGTTCAGCATTTGTTTCCAGTTTATATTCCCAAAAGAAATTGAAACTTCGTCAATCAATAAATAAATAAATTATAAAATATAAATAAAACACGAATTTAAGACATGTAATTGAACTGCACGCTTAAACTACTGAAATGAAAAAAAAAATGGCTGATGTTTTAGGTAAATTCTTGGTTAATTTAGTTAAACTCCTTCTTTGATTAACTCCTGGCACGAGAACAATACTGAAGTATTTTTTTAATAAATTTCAAAATTTTATTTTAATGCATGACTGTTATTTTTTTATAGAAAATAATTTTTGGTATTGTTAGTGGGCATTTAAAAAATATATAAAATATAAAAAAATCTATTCGAGGTTTCAATTTAAAAAAAAAAAAAGAAAAGAAAATGGTTTTCACCTATATTCTGTAACCCGGAAGTCCGGGATTATCCCCTTGTTAACTAATAAAATCATATTTTTAAAAATACATTGCACTCTTTTTTATATGCGTACTTTCTACCTTTTTGTATTTCAAATTTTTAGTTGTTGTGGTTTCACAGTCAGGTGGCGTTGTTTGGCGCAGCATTAATGTGATTGTTTTTGTAACTCGTATACTGTTGTTCTCATAAAGAATATTTGGCGATGTATCACCTGTGGCATAACAGAAAAATCCCTTAAAATTAATTTATTAATTAATAATTAAATTCTAAATGTATTAAAATGTTGTATTGTCATCGGGAGAAAAATCTGTGTACCTAACTTTTATAATTCTAGCTTATCAGTCAGGGATTAAATAATCAATCTCAAAATTGTATCTTTACATACAAAAACCAAGTTAATTTAGATAAAATAGTGTATGTAAAAGAGTTTAAATATCATTGGGAACAATTTCAATTCGGGGCTCTTGAAACTGTTAATGTTTACCAATTTGTTATTTGAATTTAAGTTATCTGATTGTGAGCTATATGTAAAATATTTTTATTTGTCGCTGGTAAATATCTCTCGAAGCAACAAGAAAGTGTTAAAATTATTTAAAAATTGCTCACAGCATTAAATTAGTAATTATTTTCTATCGTTTTGCTAATAAAATTCATTATCTTTCTTTTGTTCTTTATATTATATTTTTGTTTTAATTGCGGCTATTTCGTCTTTCAATTTAATAAAACCAGCAAAATTGTCAACACATCGCTGACGGCTACTTTTCATCTTTTAAGCGGGAAGTACCGCCCAAAAGCGTTAATCTTCCATGTTGCATTATTTAATAAAAATATTTTCCGTATTCGTGTTTATATTTTTAATGAATGTATATGTTACCGTTAAAGTGTAAAGTTCAGTTATTTCATAAAATAGCTAGTTATTTCCTGAAATAACTAGTTATTTCATGAAATAACTAGCCAAGTCCGTTAAAGTGCATAAAATTATTGGATTCTATGGTTTAACTAGTTATTTTATAGAATAACGATTGCCTAACCGTTAAAGTTTAAAATAATCATTTTGACATTAAAACATATCCGTTATTTTGTAAATTAACTGATGATAAATAGTTAAAGTCACTCGAAAACTACATTTCAAATTATTAATAGATGAATTGATAATACATAAAAACAGAATATATAATATAATATTATTTTTATATTAGTAAAACAGTAATACAGCAGAACAGAATGCAGTGTGGCAATAGTTATATTTAAATTTTTATAAATTTTAATTATATAATTCTTAGGTATTTTGAACTATTGGCAAAAACATCTACACTTTTTAAAACATATTACAAAGATTTTATCCAAAACGCAAAATATAAATAAGGCTTACAAAAGAAACAACAACAACAACAACAACAACAACAACAATAATAATAATAATAATAATAATAATTTTAAATATTATTAAAAAACGACATGCTAGCAGTAATAATTATGTTATTTAATAGCAACACTCCATAAACTTATTTTAATTTGATAGACGAACGCCTTTAATGATTCAGAATAAAGAAAAAATGGTCAGCCGCGAAAATTTTTTTATTTAACTGAGGTTTAAGTTAAATTTGCGAGTTTAATTTTCCTTACCATTTTACCACTATAACTTTCTATTTTCTTCTAAATTTTTACTTATAATGAATTTGCATAGTACCCACAGACATTCAAATAAGAAATAATAAAAATGTAATATTTTTAATACAGAATTTTTGTATAACGTTGTCTTAAGAGGTTGTTAAAGAAAGGACGAGAGGGGAAAAAAAAGGGGGGGGGTGTATATGAAAAAAGGGACGGTAATGGAAAAAAAAGGGATGGGATAGATGAGACGGTAAGGAAAATTACCACCTACTTTTAGGCAAATCATGTTAAGACTAAATGATAACCATAATGTTCGTTGATTTTTAGATACAGTTATTTACATTGGATTAAATTAAAAAAAAAAATTAATTTATCTCGAAAAGTGCAGGAATAAACCTTCGGGATGGTAAGACTACCAATAAAAGCGGACGCTTGAAATTGATATTTAAGTGCTGATTTAAATTGTGCAGTAAATTTCCTGTCAAAGAATTTTAGACATTCTTTCTCTTATATACTTCTGCATGAGAAAAAACTTGAAAAAAATTCTGTAGCTGCATCTACAGTGATTTTCTACATAAGTTTAGCAAGAGGGATGGTAAGGAATCTAAAACCCAGTAGCAGAGTTCAAAAAATAATATCAACCGTAAAAATGTGTGCAGGTTAATTTTTTGCTACATATTTATATAAAACTATCGTCCGACTTTCTGGAAAAAATTACATCGAATTACTTTCATTGAAACAATTTTATACAGACAGCTCCAAACTTAAAAATTAGCATCAGGGACATGGGATGGTATAGGAGTTTTCCTGGTATTTGGACCCCCAAAATCGTCCAAAACTTATATATCTGGTTAATATTGTTATACAATGATGCAATGGGATGTTCCCCAGTATGTGAAATAAAAAAACAAAAGAATATGTACTAAAATAAAAATTATTATTCAGGGACATAAAAGACAAAAGATTGTGAGAATGCCCAACTTCTTTTGAGCTAAAACTGCTCTAAAAATCTCTTTATCTTTTCGCTGCTAAGTTTTTATTGGTTCACCTGAACGCTTTTTTTTTGTAATCGCATTGTTATCTTTCGGTAAAATTTCATAAATTGCAGGTCTGCTACGCTTCATTTGTTTAGCAATATCAGAAAGTTTAACATTTTGAGCCTTTAAGCATCAAATTTTATCTATATCAGCTGCAGAGAAATAAAATTTACCACGAATTTTTAACTATTCGAGAATTGAAGAAATTGCAGTGATTTTATATTTCGAAATGTTTACATCAAATTAACAGAATGAAGAATATGCAAAAAAAAAAAAAAAATTGATACGGTGGTAGTAAAAGCGATTATTTTCATTGTTCATATAATATTGAGACAGATGATTTTGAATTTTATTTTTTTACAAACAATCAGTGTAGCCAGATGGGCTACTTTTTTAATTCAGATTTTTTGCTTGGCACCACTTTTTCGAAATAGTTAAATGCGCCTTATTTAATAACTAATTATGACTATATTAAAGATAGGAAATCTTATCGTTTTAAAAAAGTGGTGCCAGTCAAGAAATCTGAATTAAAATAAGTAGCCCACTGGCAACACTGCAAACAATCTGTGGTATAAGCACAATGTTTCTGCATTGTAATAAACTTTAGTTATGATACCATATGCTAATTATTTTTTCCTGGTTGTAGCTTCAGTTTTTTAATTGTTATTTCAAAAAGTCACTTTTCTATATATTTATGAGACACACTGTATAAATACGAACATTATGTATATTTTTTGAGATATAATGTAACATATAAAACGCAAAAGTACTGCCAGTAGATGGAGTTACCAATTTTCAAAAAACACAAATTCGCGTCTGCCATCATATGTGTTTTAATATAAGGATTGAACAATAATGAAACTGGAAAGAAAAATTATCTGTGACTGCCTAAAATAAAATTTATACACAATTTTGATTTAAAAAGGAATTAGCTATGAAATTATTTAATGTATTGTGCTCATTTTAGAAGACGAATTTTATTTCTGTATTTAGTCTGTAAACTTAATAGAACTAGCAAAATTTTTATTTACATAATTTAACAATGCTAACATTTAAAAAAATATTTTTTTGAGTGGATAATAATTTTAACAACTAATTTTTATTTTAAAACGTAGTAACACTAAAATTATTTTAATTCGTTGTACGTACATTAGAATTTTTTGACGACGTTTCAAAATATATAAACGTTACAGTTATTGTAACGTCAATAATTAAATTCTTTTAAGCTTATTCAAATCTGTCTAATGTTTCACAATTTAAATAAACAGTTATTGTCGTTAGATACTTAAAAAAACTAGATTTAACCCGTGTTCGTATAATTTTTATAATATGACTTGTACAGCTTTAATAATTGACATTATATTTGTGTGCAGTAAATCGTAAGTAAAATAAAAAAAGTTAACTAAAAAAAATTAAAACTCCTAAAAAAAATCTTTTAAATTTTTAAATTGGCTTTCAGCTTCCTCCGCAGGTACCTCTACGCCAGCCTCTGTGATGAAGATGATGTCTTGCACAGGTGGTTCATTTTCGCTTAGTTTCCATACTGAATACAAGGCTGAAAAATTAACTGTTACTTATTTTAAAAGGAAGGCAAGAAACTGCTAAGGTAGAAATTATCTAAAGTTCTTTATTGTCCACCGGGATCGTTTCGAACATAGCCGAAATTACACGGCTGAGGCCGATATTGGAGAAGGGAGCAGAAAGTTACATTTTTTACGTTCACAGACTCAGATCTTCGAAGCAAGTCCTCCAATTACATTTTCTCGAAAATGCTCGAGTGTTGGCAAGCGTACATATACAATTTCGCCAAATACATATACTATATGGCGAGATTAAAGAGAGGAAGACATGTGGTCAAAGTACAATAATTGAAATTGAATGGAGAATGTAAAAGATTAATAAGAAATATTTAACGCCAGATGATTACTTAGTAATTATAGCACATAAAACCGCAAAAGAACATTCGATAGGGTTTGCCAAAGTTCTCATGGGATTGAAGCGGCCGAAGCGCCCGTTAATAAACAAAACAAAATAAAGACAGGGTTGATAACTGAAATGACTAATATCTTACATCTGGACCAACGGCTAAAAATGTAGAAGTAATATGTCTGACTAATTTCTGCATATCATCAAAACTAAGGCAGAAGGATGAAAATTATAATCGAGTTGCTAGGCGAGAAGAGGAAATTATTTCTTTTCTTTAAACTGTAGTGCGCTGTGGTTAAAATATTAAAGAGACTGAGAATTGAATGCTTAATTTATGAAGGGAAAAGAGTGCTAAAAACAGATTGAATCCGAATGCAGACAGATAATTAAATTTAAGAATTTAAAAAAATGTAACTTTAAAGGGGGGAAAGAGGAAAAGTCTTAATATTAATATGTGAAGGTAGGCGCCTTCACATATATCTCCCCAACAGCCGAAAAAGAACGAAGTGAACCGCGAGAGAAAAAAAAAGTTACCCCATGTCTTCCCTCAAATACATTACACATAAAGAAAATATGTAAAAATGTAATATTTTGTAGAGGGAACCCGGTGACCAACAGTTTATAAACATATACAGCAATACTAAATATGTAAGGAACAAATAAATCATGTCTCATATAAAAAGCATGCCTATAAGCATGACAAAGCAAGTTGGTACCAAAGACTTGCCAAAAATAAAAATATTGAAATTTTTTGAACTGCAGTTAATACTTCTGGACAGCTGTTTTCTTATTTTCTTCTTATTTTTTTTTTAACGTGTGCACACCATTATTTTTTTTCTAAAGTTCCAGAAGATTTTAATATATAGATTGCTTGAACTTTCACTGCAAGCAAGAGCAATTTCCACAATTGCTACAAATGTTGGTCATACTCCAACTTATAAAAATATTTTGAGACATGAACTGTATATAAATACAAAACATTACATAATATAGTAAATATAAAATTGTAACCTTTTCAGCACTAGTTGTGACATCTCTAGTTTTTAAAAGTAATGTAACTAGTAAAAGGAGAGGAAGATGGAGGTAAATTATTTGTTAAAAGTTGAAAGTTGCCATTCTTTTATCTTGTAACCAAAGACTGAATGTGTTTTACTGAGAACCTAATTTAACTAAAGTGTATTTTAAAACATATTGCACTCCTATAAGGTATAAACAAGATGTAATAAGAACTTTCCAGAGAAAGTACCCTTTACAAAAATGGTAAAAAAATGTCCAGTAAATTTAATGAAATTTAATAAGCATTATACAACAGGTGACACAAAAGTATGTATGTGTGTGAATGTAGTCATAAATAACACCGTTTGATGTTACGACTGGTTTATACCAGTAATAAACCACATGTGTCAATGAGCATAACAAAAACCAAAAAAAAAAATAATGCACACCTGTGTACTGAGTGATTGGAAAATCGTGCATAAGAAAACTACCTTATCACGTGAAATACCTTGAATAGCCAAGAAAGGTACCGAATGAAAAAAATAAAAGTAAAGTGTAATCCTGTAAAGTTACCAAAAAAGGAAACCCTTTTTTTTGTTACCGATTAAATTAAAATAACACTTAACTAAAAGGTCAACAGATTTCAATCATATGCCATGTTAATGTGAAAGAAGTGTACATTTCCTACTTTTTTTTTTTACGGAAAAAAATATCAATAATGCGAAACTAACAAAAAAAAACTGTTATTTATAATGTGTAACTACCATTAAAAAAAAAAAATGCTGCCTAAAAATGAGCAATCCCACGCGCAGTACCTATGATTAACCATTGTATGTAACCTTTGTAGAAACCTTTGTATAGTGTACCTGCCTGTAAAATTGCACAAACGAAAAAAAACTGAAAGAATATTCACTAATGTTGAACAAGACAAACTTTTAAGTTTAATACCATTGTAAATTATAAACATCAGTAAAATACCTAACAGATGCAACAAGCGCTTATTCTTTTTTTTTTGTTTTTTTTTAAAAAAAGAAAAGCATGTGTGACATAATAAAATTAAATGCTGACAACAAAAATAATATGTGTGTAAATAAACGTGGAAAAAGTTTAAATAAATTCCCTCAATGTGAAAAAAGAAACTTTTGTTATAGAACCAAAAAAAAAAAAAAACAAACAAAGAGCAAACGTGTGCAATAATTCCAAAGAACCAAAGAAGTGCATCACTGTGACCTCAAGTGTAAAATTGTAACAATGAACCGAAGAAATGTGTCACACTGACCTCAAGTGTAAATAAATAACAATGAACAAAAGAAGTGTATTAATGAAGTAAAATGCCTAAGTGTTTTGAAAATCAGTTGTAAAAACAGTGACAATTAGTCCCTGATGCACGCAAAGAATTGACAAAGCAATGAACTCGTGTAAGGGTTTTTTTTTATGAACTAAGATAAACTATGAACTACTGTGTGTGTTAACTATGAACAAAAATTCTCTACATGCACCAAGCACCAAACAGCAAAATGTAACTGAAGAGAAAAAAAGTGTACCGTATTTAAAGAAAATCGTTACCAAAGGGTTAAATTTAATTTTTTTTTTTTTTTGTAAATTTCATAAGATATTGCTGCATTCGTTGAAAAAAATATATCTATCTCTACTCAAAACGCATCAGTGTAAAATTGACAGGAGCCATACCTTTACGTTAAATACACAAAAAAAGGAA
Organism: Maratus speciosus; assembly: GCA_963932465.1. Lineage (NCBI taxonomy): Eukaryota > Metazoa > Arthropoda > Arachnida > Araneae > Salticidae > Maratus > Maratus speciosus. The sequence continues at coordinate 258,698,222 of OZ010788.1, forward strand.
CAGGAGTGTTACCGCAAAAGATAAACTGTCTCTTGCAAAATATAGAAAAAGAAGTGTTGTTTACCAAAAAGAAATCCTTAAAATCCTGACTTATGAGTGTGAAAGAAAAAAGAAATTTCCCTCGATAACCAGTGAGAATCAAACACAGTAAATGAAATTTGCCACAAAAAAAAAGGATATGTAAAGGTTTTAGTTTTTCTGAATTTTCATGTATAGACCATCTGTGCATTTATTACAATTTAACACCTGGCCAAAATATTAAAAACATCTACTAAGAAATTGCATACGCTTTAATATAGTGTGACAAGACACCTTACTAGATCTGCCACCTTCAAGTAAGATGTATCTAATGAAAGTGTTAAAAAAAATGTTGCATGTTAAAAGTAAACAGATTCGAAATGTGTGTGTAGTTTAACATGTCATGTGACGGATAACTCTTAGTAACTTTAAAATCTTTGTACATAGACAAAGTGATGGTGTCATTGATATGTTATGACATTATGCAAACACATAAGATAAACAAAAAAAACTCTGTTAAAATTTAAAAAAAATAAAGAAAACTGATAGAACCTTTTAATATCGAAAAATGGTGTAAAGTTTAAAAGATAGAAAAGTAACAGGAAAAAGGAACTGTATGTGTGTGTTAACCCAAAACACTAACATACGAGTGAGATTCAATTACATAATTAGTGAGTTAATCACCAAACTGTAATGAATAAGGGTTAATAAAGGCAAAGAACTCCGTGTAATGTGTGACAACTCTGGTTATACTCTAAACCAGCCAGTGTGTATTACTCAAAGAACTACTTGTGAGAAAAAAAAGGAATACTGTCGAATAGATCGTAAGCAAAGAACAATGTGTAAAAGCAAATGAACAAAATATGTAAATCAACACATGAACTAGTGTAATGTATGTATATGAATGAACAAAATTGTATTCTAACTGAGCAAATTTTGTGTAACATAAACAAATATCCAACACATGAACTACTTGTGAAAAGAAAAAAAAAATTGCATAAATGGTTAACTAAGGGTTAAAAATTAAAATAAAGGTGTATTTGCCAACGTTATTACTGTATCACGTTAAAAAGAAGTGTACATAAATGTACGAGTGCACGACAGATTGCATAACTCTACGCTAAACTGTAGCAGTTATGCCAAGCCAATATGTTCCAAGTAGAGGGTTGGAAAAGAGAAAAAAAACGAATAGCAAAATACCAAGCGTTATACCTTATGATCTATGAGTGTATGTATCCGTCACAAGACACCTGTGAGACTATAACTCACTAATTAAAAAATTAAAATGTGAGAGAATGCCAAAGAATTAGTTTAATGACTATATGTGAATAGCCTTTTTTTTAAAAAAAATAAAGTGTACATAACAGCTCACATTATGCATTTGAATAAATTTAAAAAAAAAAACACATTTTAAACGATATCAAATATCATGTCAGTTATAATAAAATACCTTATGTTATAAATAAAATAGCAACGAGTCACCAGCCGCGCGTAAACAACAAAATTAACCAATGTGTAAAAAATACTAGCTAGAAATTAACTCATGCATGTAAATTTAAGGTGCATGTGCAAATATTGCATTGAAGTACATTATTTTAAAAAAAAATCCGTAACAATCCGAAAATAAAAAAAATGTCAAGGCAACAACAATACACAAACTTTAAAATAGTGTAAAACTATGTATTTGTAAAAATGTACACAATGTTGAGAAAGAATGTAAAAAAATGTACAAGCACACAGAATCATGACCATGTTTAACCAAGGTGAGTGTCATAAAATTATTACAAAACAAGACCATATGAAATGCAAATGTAAATATGTGTGTGTATGTAGTACCAGGTTAAACTTGAAATCATAAAAGTGTGTACATGAGATTTAAAAAAGATGATGAAGCGAAACATCTAACTTCACTATCTGCCCATAGTAAGCTAGAGTGTGGGGGGGGGGGAATCATGTACGGAGTATCAAATAGTATGAGAGATATGTCATTATGCATTTAAAATATATAAAAGAGAGCGCGAACGCCTTGTAAATTAATGTGAGGTATTGAACATTTTGTATCATGTAAGTAATATATTCCACTTTTGAGAAAGTGGACGGCCGATCCACTTAGCCAAAACTGAAACATATACCTTTAATCATTAGGCTATTTCCGGATCATAGCGCAGTGAAAAAAAGGTACTTACACAACACAGGAAACAATAATTAAGCATTAACCTCAAGAAATATAATCACCTGTAAAATGTAGTGTGCGTGTAAATTGTGTGTGTATGCAATAACAAGCATACTGATATATAACACATGCATAAAATGTTTACGACTCATGTTATAAAATTTTATAAAGTAGAAATAGAAATCAAAAGGAAAAAGAGACTCTTTTTTTTATGAAAAAAATTTAAGATATGATGACTCGAGCTATATTTTAAAACGAAGGAGCCTAACATATGCTATAGAAATAAATTAATGAGACGTGACTAAAAATGCATAAAATCCGTGTAAATTGGAATATGAGAGATCTATCTAAACAGAAAAGTGTACTGTATAGATGCCAACTCTAATTTTCTTAAATTAGTAACAACCAACTGAAAAAGATTAAATACTGAGCAAATTTAACTGCCATTACTGGTCCTCTCATTGGTTACCCATCCTCTCTCTTTTTTTTATATGTCACTAGTGCTTATCCTTAAATATACAAGTTGCAAGACGTATACTTATAGTAATCTAGAGTATTAAATGTTTCATATCTTATTGATATGGATGACTGACAAAACATATAATATACACATAAAAAAAAAACATATAATATACACATAAAAAAAACATATAAAATGTTATATATAAAAAGAAATTACCTGTAGGAAGTGCTACCACAAGAAATATATTAAGCACAACAAGTAAGAAAAAAAAATCAATAATAATAATAATATCAGTCCAGTATCAGTTTAAGCCTTTTCATTTTTTTTACCTCATTTTTTTTGTATCAAAATTACATTAAGCTCTGTGAAAAAAAAAAAATTACCTTAAGTTATTTTATTTATTTTTTTTTTATACTATGCCCCTTTTTTTATCTAACAAAGTTTTCACCATCAGACTGCCTGATTACAACAAGATTGCTGAGTTTTAAAAGTACACGAACCGAAATAATAAAACTTTGTCTGTGGTCATAATATATAACATTTTTATATAAAATGCAATGCGACACATATCAGTTGCAGACGCATAATATCTAAAAAGGAAAAATTGCGACCAGCGCCAAGATGTAAGAAATTAAGCGAGAGCAACCATGTTCAGCAATACGAGGCCAATAGAGATAAGAAAAACAACATCTCATCTCAGAATTGCAACATTGTGTCACACCGAAAAATATATATAATGAATTAAATAAGAATCAGAAATGTGAAAAGAAAGAAAAAAATATTTTGGACAATCTTTTATCTAAATTAAAAAACTTTGAAACTGAACTGGATATGAAGTGCATCCCTAGACATACAAAATCTTAGCTTGCTACTAATAAAAAAAAATGCTTAATTTTTAGTAAGAAGCCATCAAAACTAATATATATAGATATATATTAAAAGAGCAATATAATCCAGCCATGAGGATTTTTTTTATATTTTATTATTTATGGTAATTAATCCTCATAACTAAATCAACATTAACTGACTTATTATACCATTTTAATATCCACTGCACAAAAAGGAAAAGTAGAAATTTTTTTTTTTAAACAAGCACTGTCTACTCTGTATTATTCAGTAGTTAATATAAGAGTATAAATCAACACTTACCATAAGACACTACAATGAAAAGGCAAATTGTAAAAAAACCTTTTTTTTTGTGAGTAAATAACTCTACACAAATATGTAATTTATGTACAAAACACAATACCTTTTAAAACCTAGAAACATGTAGCCAACTTAAAAAATATATATATCATCATTAAAAATTTATTTAGCAGAAAATTTATTTTCATCACAGCGAAGAATTTTCTTTATACACCAATAAATGTGTTTGTAAAAAAATTTAAACTAAACACATACCTTCAATATAATCTAAAAAAATGATTGATTTTTTTTTTATCTATATTTATCAAAGTCTAGAAAGGTAATCTCACACAATATGATCTATATTTGAAAAATGGCTCTTCAAAAGTTAACTCTTCAAACACTTAAAGCAAAATAAAACTTACCTTGAGCAAACAAGGAAATGTTATAAGTAAAGACATAATAATGTAAGAAAATAATAACTGAATTCAAAACATATGTGTGGGTTTTTTTTTTTTTTATGCAGCAGCAGGAATACTCTTTTCTTAAAAAAAATGTTTAGGTATATCTGCGTATAGTTGAATGTGGAGTTCACCTAAATATTCATTACTTATATTTTATCATTTTACTTTTTGTTCTAAGGAAACTGCATGTTAACTGTCTTTCTTTGAACAAGTAAGTTAAACATTATTATTATTTTTTTTAAGTTCCTTGAAATGCAATAGAATAGATGTAGATCCATGAACACGCTTTCTTCATAGAGTTACTGGGGAAGGAGAAAAAAATTTCTTTAATGTAGAAGAAAAAATCATTTTTACTGTTCTGTTTCTTCTTTTTTTTAAAAAAAAAAAAATTCGGCCGATACAAGACATAGTCTGGAATATCTTAGAAATTCTGATCCAGCTGCGTAAATCAGCATAGGAGAAACAGAAGAGGAGAAGAAAAACAAAAACAGGCGATGGAGGATTTATGACTCATTCCGAAGGCGCTCACGTATTTTCGGTATCAGCAAGTCTTTTTTTTTATGCCGGTCGAAAGGATGGCGGTTATCGGCTAGTTGTGACGGAAGCTGACGGCATGAAGATAAGTAAAAATGTCGGTCACTTATGCGTTTGCTGTATAGTGCTAATACTTTAGCTGCTAATATTTTTGAAGAGGCGTCTATTGGCGTGATGAACATTTCGGTTGAGAGTGCGTTCACACAGAAAGCAATGAGTATTCCTCAGATTGTCTGCAGGAAGTCCATAAATTTTGAGCAGTTTTTTTTTAGAGTACCCACTGAGCCTAGCATGTAGATCACTTTTTTGACATTATTCTATAATCTTGAAATGTGACACGGCAAGGCGGAAAACAAGAATAGTTCAGTTCGAATAATAATCCAACATTAGGTAGTTTGCAGCAGTCACAGTTTATTTTTTTTAAATGGAATTCACAGTTTTTTTTTTCGTAGTAGTCCAAGGTACTGATGTACGCAGAATGAGAAAAAAAAATATATATCACATGCTTCCCTTCTCCAAAAATGTAATTCGGTACGCCGGCTATATGCACCATATTTCTGTGATGAAGATGATGTCTTGCACAGGTGGTTCATTTTCGCTTAGTTTCCATACTGAATACAAGGCTGAAAAATTAACTGTTACTTATTTTAAAAGGAAGGCAAGAAACTGCTAAGGTAGAAATTATCTAAAGTTCTTTATTGTCCACCGGGATCGTTTCGAACATAGCCGAAATTACACGGCTGAGGCCGATATTGGAGAAGGGAGCAGAAAGTTACATTTTTTACGTTCACAGACTCAGATCTTCGAAGCAAGTCCTCCAATTACATTTTCTCGAAAATGCTCGAGTGTTGGCAAGCGTACATATACAATTTCGCCAAATACATATACTATATGGCGAGATTAAAGAGAGGAAGACATGTGGTCAAAGTACAATAATTGAAATTGAATGGAGAATGTAAAAGATTAATAAGAAATATTTAACGCCAGATGATTACTTAGTAATTATAGCACATAAAACCGCAAAAGAACATTCGATAGGGTTTGCCAAAGTTCTCATGGGATTGAAGCGGCCGAAGCGCCCGTTAATAAACAAAACAAAATAAAGACAGGGTTGATAACTGAAATGACTAATATCTTACATCTGGACCAACGGCTAAAAATGTAGAAGTAATATGTCTGACTAATTTCTGCATATCATCAAAACTAAGGCAGAAGGATGAAAATTATAATCGAGTTGCTAGGCGAGAAGAGGAAATTATTTCTTTTCTTTAAACTGTAGTGCGCTGTGGTTAAAATATTAAAGAGACTGAGAATTGAATGCTTAATTTATGAAGGGAAAAGAGTGCTAAAAACAGATTGAATCCGAATGCAGACAGATAATTAAATTTAAGAATTTAAAAAAATGTAACTTTAAAGGGGGGAAAGAGGAAAAGTCTTAATATTAATATGTGAAGGTAGGCGCCTTCACAGCCTCATATAATAATAGTTTTTTTTTTATGTATTCTATTGATTAGAGTCATTTTACATTAACTTCATATTAGCTTCAAATAGTGAATAAATTGAAAATTTCATTATTAATTATATTTTGTCTGAATTTTTAAAAATTCTATTAAAATGTCAACATTATTTATGAAAATAGTTTTTAAAAGTAATTTTTCCTTAGATTAATAACAACAGCTTATTATAAATACCTTTAGCCATTTTTTTCCTTATTTATTTCATTTTGTAAATAATTTCGTCATTTCCTAACCTGTCAAGCGTAACATATTTTATCCGTGAAATTATAATAACGTATATATTACGAAAATATGTTTTCTAAAAATGGAGAAGGGATAGATAAAAGTAAATTTTTAGCAAAGTTTCGAAAACAATATTTTAGCAGGCGAATGTTTTTCTTCTTTCACAAGTAAGCTCGTGTAAATGAAACTATATAAATAATAAATCCAAGAAAGTCTTTACAAAAATTTTAATCGAAGTGTGTGATTTTTTTTCGTTTTACTTTAAATTTCATTTCGATTCCGTTGTTCAGTTTTTTGCATAGTGTGACAGTGTTCGCAAAATTCTACCACAAATTTTTAACAGAATTTTTTTTTCGTCTAATTTAAATGAAGAAAAATATATTGCAAATATTGTGAATATACAAAATTCTTACAAACAGTGCTTGGGTCTTGTACCTTTTAAACGCGACGAAATTTAACGAAAAAATTCAAACTTTGAATTAGTCTATCTTCAAAACCTTTTTATGTATAAACATGACATTTTGGATATTGATTAAACAGATTGTGCTGTGTAATATGCTGTCATTAGAAATTTATTAGCCTTTTACAGAATCTGTGTATTTTTGAAATCAAAATAGCTCTTTTTATTACTCCATAAGTCATTGCGCGCATGATATCTTGAGAAAGTATGTATGGATTGTCATGAAATTTGGTAAAGATACTAAACATATATGTGTGTTTAGAATGAGCTACTCTTAGGTTAAAATTATTTCTTTAAAAATTATTTAAAAAAATATTTTTGTAAAAAAAATAAAAAATTCGTATTTTTAATGAATAATAATATTCATAACTAAAAATATTACCATTGTAAATATTTAAAAGTAGTTCATTTTAAACACACATATTTGTTTAATATCTTTACCAAATTTCATGACAATCTATACATACTTTCTCAAGATATCATGCGCGCATCTGGAGTAAAAAAAAAAAAAAAAGAGCTATTTTGATTTCAACAATACACAAATTCTTTAAAAGGCGAATAAATTTCTAATGGTATCATATTACAAAGCACAATCTGTTTAATCAATATCCAAAATTTCATGTTTATACATAAAAAGGTTTTGAAGATAGACTAATTCAAACTTTGAAGTTTTTCGTTAATTTTCGACGCGTTTGAAAGTTACAAGACCCCTTAACAGTGTGAACACAATTTGAGGGGCTTCCGGGTTGACATCAAATTTACGCCCCTCCTATGAATGATTATCTTATTATAAATGAGCCATTGAGAATAAAAAGTCTAACTGTAGTATATGAACCACGTAACGTTTAAATTTAAAATTAAAGTTTATCACTAGCCTGCAAAATTTGGGTTGTGTCATATATTTTTTTAGCTTTTCATAGTTGATTCTTTATGTATTTTGGAGCGCTGAATCCGAAAATGACTTTCATTTTTTACCATCACGTCAGGATTTTTTTTTGCAAATCGTAAATTTCAAAGCAAAAAGTCAAATAATAGCGAAAATCTTATACTGTAAAATAGATGGAATGGTTGTGTTTTTTAACGTTTGATGATTGATTTTTCGGTATTTTTTAGCGCTGAATCCAAAAATAACCTTCATTTTTGACCGTCACGTCAGGATTTTTCGCAAATCGTAAATTTCAAAGCAAAAAAGTTAAAAGTGAAAAGTGAACGGCTCCCCCAATCATCATCGGATCCCTGAGCTGTTTAGCTGTAAGAATCTCTTGTATAAGGCAAAAAATAGAATTAATTGTAGAATTAAATCAATTAAATCAAAAAAATTGAATAAAATAAGTTTTACATGTATCTTATGGTATCAGATTTTCGCTATTTTTTTCTTCTTTTTAACTTTAAAATTTACGATTTGCGAAACATTCTGACATGATGGTTAAACATTAAGGATATTTTCAGATTTAGTGCTAAAAAGTACATAAAAAATCAATTATCAAAATTTTAAAAACACAACTTTCACATCTATTTTATTTTATGAGAATTTCGCTACTTTTTTGACTTTGAAATTTACGATTTGCAAAAAAATCCTGACGTGATGGTTAAAAATTAATGTTATTTTCGTATTCAGCGCTAAAAAATACAAAAAAATCAATTATCGAATGTTAAACAACACAACCATTGCAGCCTTGTGTAATGTATAAAATGGTGGTATTAAAATGAAAGTAAGGGTATAATTAAGATTTACAAATTTTAAAAGTATGAACAGATAAAAAATGATAAGTTTAAGATGTTAAAAATATAAAAAGCACATTTAAGAAAATAAAAAGTTTGGTCAATGCTGGTAAGGGCAGGTCGGTCAAGAAGTGATAGGTGTTGGGTCAAAAATCTAAAAAAAAAAAAAAAAAAAAAAAAAACAGTCTTTTTTTACAGAATAACAGTAAAGATCATAAGTTGTTACCAAGTAACATACATATATTTTTTTTTAAATAAAAAAGTAAAGAGAAATTCAGTATTTAAAGAATGGAGAGATATAAAAATAGACAGGCGGGGTGCCCAACATCCATAATCATGAAAAATTTTGGTCTTTTGGGAAATCTGTGTTTTAAAATTTAAATAGAAATTTTCTTATAATTAATAGTGGTGCCAGGCTCCGTGGATATTCCAAGGAGTGTGCGAACCATTTAGTAAATAACTTTCAAAATTAATATATTCATTTATTAGAATCCTTTATTACTGACTTTATATAAACCAAAAATAGAGAATAAATTTTAAAACTGTAATTAAATTATATTATCAATTGCATTGTTTTGTTAATTATATTATGTTATTAATTATAGTAATTAGCTTTTTATAAATTTCCGTTAAATGGTCTGTTCTATTCAACATGATTTACGAAGGTATTATTATAAAGCAAACTTAGAAACAGCAACTTATTATAAATACTTTTATAACTTTACTGTTTTATTTTAATAAATATTGTCTCAACTCTGTCATTTCCTAAAATGTCAAACGTGACATATTTTATCCATTAAATTGAAGCAAACGTTGTATTGCAAAAAGAAAAATAATACGGAAGTCTTTAGAAATTCATTCGAAAACATTATTTTAGCAGGTGAATGGCTTATGTTGTTTTGGAGTAAGATAGTATCAGTGAGATTACATTAACCCCCTCACATGATTAATACTTCCAAGGATTGCATTCATATTCGTTAGTAAGTTTTTTTATAAAACGTTCAAAGAATCATTTTTTTTTTTTTTTTAGCATTTAAAACAAAATGCAGAGAAAACAACATTACAATTTTGCTCTTTTCTAAGACAGTCGGAGGGTTAATAATAGTCCATAGGTGTCTACATAAGAATATAGTGAAATCGTAAGAATGATTGCATTTTAAATTTCATTTTTTTTTAAGAATTCCACATTTTTTCGCGTTTAGTCATCCCCATTATAAATAAAGTGTTTCAACATAAATATTTGTTTTTATTTTAAATTTGAGAGATAAAGTTTAGGTACCAGTATTAATTAAAAGTTACCTAAATATTCACTTTAATAGTTTTTGTCGCGTAAAGAGGAATACCGTGTAGTATTGTTCATTCTTTTGATTACAACCGCCTTGAGTCTGGTGACAGATGAGTTGTAAATTTAAACATATAGATAACTATTTATTTATTACAGTACTTTCATAATTTATAGATACCCTGGGAGGCACTTTATTTTATGAAGCATCAATTTATTATTGACAAATAAATACCAGAATACTTTTAGGTTTTAAGAATAGTTGGTTAAAATTACAAAAGATATTTTCTTTCCACGTGCTATAAACGATTTTTTTTTATCCTACACCTATCGGTCTCAATTAGTTTTCATGTTCTGAATAGTATCAGTACCCCATTCCTTAGGTTTGTCATTGCATAATAGCTCTTAAATAATGTTATCTACAAAGAATTTTTGTGAAATCTGATTTTATTGTTTTCAATGTTCAAGTGACAATAAATTCACATAAAATGTATAGTATCTAAATATGTCTGTCATGAAATAAGCATATTCATATCACGTTTAACCCTCTCACGGACAAGCCCGTGTTAATACGTTCACTAAGTTCCATGTTGCATTGCAATATAAGCATTATTGAAAATATTAGGTTGAGCAAAAAGTTCTGGGAAATTTTTAATCTAATAGTTACCAGAATTTGTATCGTATATATGAGTACTAGTGGTATATCTATAATAGGAGTTCAAGAATTCGATTATGGCCTCTTTCGATCAATACAACACTTTTTCAAGGGGCGTTGATTTGAAACCTTTAATGAAGTTGAAGAAGCATGTCAAGAGTTTTTTTATTCGAAGGAGCCGCCATGATACTTCCAGCAAACCCGGAATCTGGCAGAACGATGGCATAAAGTCGTGGACTATGATTGTCTCTACTTTGAGAATAGTCCTTGTTGCTTTTGTTGTTAATTTGCGCATAACAACGCAACTTTCACAGATTTCCCAGAACTTTTTGCTCAACTTAGTAATATAATTCTATTGATTTAATGAATTTTTTAATATCTAGAACAATGATTAATACTCTCAAGTATTACATTTATATTCGCAATTATTTTTTTTTTACATAATGTTAAAAGAATCATCTTTTTACAGCATTTAAAACCAAATGCAGGGAAAACAACATTACAATTTTGCCCTTTTGCTAGACTGTCAGAGGATTAATATGGTGTTCTTTTCATTTGTGTGTTGCTTATAAGCAAGCATTAGTGCTGTAATCGCCCCCGTCCCCAAAATAAGAGGGTGTATACTATATGCAGAGTTTATACGATGCGTATGGGCCTTATTTGAGTAACAGAGAGTATATTCCAAATATATGGCTATCATACGAGTTATTTTTCAACTGAGTCAAAACGTATCCGGGCCAGAATTCGAACCAGGAACCTTTGGCGTAAGCTGTCAATGCTCTACCAATTGAGCTATCTTGGACAAATTTCTTGGAGTGCCATTACTTGTGGTTTATTCTGTTGAGCTGAATCAGATATCAGACCAGAAGTCATAATTAACAAGGTTTTCTGGGTGTGAAAGATCAGCCAGATTTGTCCAATATAGCTCAATTGGTAGAGCATTGGCAGCTTACGCCGAAAGTTCCCGGTTTGAATCCTGATTTGGACGCTTTTTTACTCAGTTGGAAAATAACAACTCGTATGATTTATTGACCAATTAGAACAACTATGTTAAAATTAATATATGGTTGTCATATAATAAATATATTCATTCGTTTCATACGTGTTCTTTTTTATTTGAATATTGGTTAATTTCAGCAACGGTGCTGTAATCTCTAAAAAAAGAGAATAGGTTATAGACTATAGACAGATTTTATACACTAGATAGTATGCACTATAGCCTTACCTAATAAACGGGGGGTATATGGAGCGTCTTAAAAAAATCCAGAGGGTATAGGGCGTATACTATGGAATATGTCACAATTCCTATCCTTTAGGGATAACCTCTTATTCATCTGCGAGGCGCCGTGATCACGTCTCTCATTGGAGAAATGGTTTGAATATTTTTTCTTTAGTTTATGTACATGTAAAATTAAATGCAGCAAGCTAGCCAGTCCCTATAGGGCAGTAAAAGTAAAAGAAAACTGCTGTTTTTGGTCTTCCAAAGTGGAATAAATAAATATTATATCATTTGAAATAATTTGTTCTTGAGCATGGAAAAATGCTATTTTTTGTCACGGCTTCTTAATAGAAGTAACAAACCGTTGAATTGTGATTTTATTAAATGCGTGTGCTCTAAAGTAAAAACAAAACAACTAAAAATATTTTATCTGTAAATTTGTAAATAATGTGCATTTTGTATGTAGTCGGAGATGTGAATAATAATCTAGAAAATGTTCTCATGCTGTTGTGATTATTTTTACTTGACATATACACATCGGTTTTGATCTTTAAATAATGTGAACAATTTTGAAAATTAGTTTCATTGTGATATCTTGAATATTATCTCTCCCACAGTTGATTTTGAATTTCGTGAGCAATTTAGTTTGAAATAATCTTGGATTAATATTCCTCAGCGTATATCCTCCACTACAGCCTAGATCATAACTATGTGTATAATGTATATTACGCAATAATATGCACATATATTTTAAATTACATTTCCTCTAAATTCCAATTGCTGTTAGATGAGTTTTCAACTTATGGTTTTCTGACAGTTTCGTATATGTACTTTTTTATAAAGAAATATAATGTAATTACATATCCTTTCAAAAAGTAATACCATCGATTGAATTCGTTCACAAAATATTCATTGGCAATACAACGCAAGAATACATTTTGCCATTTCCTGTTTAAATATTACCACAATAATGCATTTGTCTATTGCGAAAGTAAAAGATTTTCTTTATAAATGCGATAAAAATTCACGTCGCATTTGTTTTATATCAAAGAGCATGTAAGGTACAATACGCAAAACAGTTTTCACTAGAGAAATTCAATATTATTTTTAATTAAACTTCCGCAGATGCAGCAGTGTTCAATAAATTTCTTCAAAATATTCAACATTTATTGAATGTTTTCATGGTAGAATGTTAAGTTCATTTTAAAATACAGTCGGACCTCTATTTAACGAACCTCTATTTTGCGAATTTCTCTATTTTGCGAACTTTTACTTGGAACCAACAACATTTTGCAAATTTCTTCGTAAAATAACCTCCAAATAGCGAAGTGTATTCTCTATTTAACGAACTTTTCCTTTGGATCTAAATTTTTTTTCTCCCTATTTCTTAAAATATTACTGGACATTTCAAACTTATTCTTTCTTTTAACACATTTTATGATGATCAATGACCGTGAACAGGTCTTACCAGGCACCTAACTCGCCGACAGCAGTAAAATCGTTGTGATTCTTTGCTTTCCATCCAAGACGAGCAAACTTTCAATATCCCATTTTAACCCTCAATGGAGCTGCCCGTGTCCTTAAACTATAGTCTCCCGTTTTCTAGATTGTTGATCGTGATCAATCGTGTCGGTAATTTCCGTTCTTGTAGCTCGAAAATGTCAAAGCAAAAGTGCTTGAGCATCAAAGAAAAAAAATTATTCTTGATGAGGTGGATAAAAGCATTAAGAAAAAGAATACTGCTTTAAATTTTGGTATCCCTCCAAACAGCTTATCAACCATAATAAAAAATCGTGATTTTAATGTAAAATTATTTTTTTAATTGAAAATACAATGTATTTCCGGGCAATGTTTTGTTTCATTCTTATTTCCCTTGCAGATTTCTTTTTGGTGAGTAAAATAATTAAAACAAATAGATATAATTTATAAAAAAAGTGTGACTAATTACTTTTTTTAATTATATTTAGTGTTTATGGACTTAAAATGTGTTTTACGTAGTTTAAAGTATTTTAAAAGGTGACTCTCTATTTAACGAATTTTCCATATAACGAACTTTTTTTCGGGATTTAGCGACTTCGTTAAATAGAGGTCCGACTGTACTTTAAAATAAATTATATTCATTAACTTTATTTTCACTTATTGTAAAGTTACTTTTTCTAAATTTAAAACAAGAATTAAATGTATTCTTGCATGCTATAAAAATATGCATTTTAAATAATAAATAAATACATAAAATATATTGTAGTTAAAAAATGTTTAAAGATGTTCCCAACGGATAAAATCATTCCATTCCTTCAATTAATTACAAATGTGTGATCCTCTGCTGGAAAAGTAGGTTTTCAAGGATTCTCAAATTTAACCATTTGTATCACAAAACTAACCCTTTATGTCTGAGGCATATCCAAAAATCAGTGTTACTTATAAAGCAGGCTTTGCAAATGTTACGATTTTATTTATTGCTGTTATCTCTTAACACAACCATTAATATAAATTATTCATAAAATTCTCAGCAGAAGAAGGCACTGAGTTAATTTTTGATGCCAAAGTTTTTGAGAAGTTTTGCATCATTATTTCTAAAATGGACTTCGTAAATTTAAAAAGGTTGGGGACGTCCAAAGGTAATTTCGTACGGTTAGAATTTTGTGAAAAAAAACCTTATTTCTGTCAATAATTTTTTTAATGTTTGTTTTGTTTCTTCGTATTTTTTTTTTTTTTTACATGCTTAAAATGGTGCATTCTAACATCTACGCAAATATTTTCAAACCGGAGTCATTGTGTCACAAAGGGTTAAGAAATTATAATAAATTAATGATAGGTAATATTAAAAAGTCTTACGCAAAAAACAAATTTTCGTAACAATGTTACACGTCTGATGTAGTGTTAACGTAATCTTTAATATATATATATATTTTATGCTATGTCATCAAAATTGTTTTAGAATAAATGTAACTCCAGACAAAAATATAATTAAATGAAGGTTATTAAATGAAAGTATAATTTGAATAGAAGTAATTAGAAGTATTATAAACTACCCAATGTATATGCTAAATACCATTAAAAGTTTAAGTCAAGTGAAAGACAATTTGTAAAACAATTAACTATTAATATTTAAGGGGTCTCAGGACTCTTAAAGCTTTAAAATTTTCGAAATTTTAATTTTTTTAGATATTAAAATACTATCTTTTCTGAACATTTTGGTATAAATGTTTCCTTAAAATTCCTATTAGAACAGAAGATCTTAGAATTATACACGCTCAATAGCTGAAGCGGCGTTTCAGAAACTTTGAAGTCAATTTTCTCCAAATGCCGTTTTTGGGCATAACGCGCAAGATATCTCAAAAACTTCTGAATTTTTTTTCATGAAATTTTCAAAATATATGTTACATGTTAGTCTGTATAAACTGAACCTAAAATTTCCTTCTTATTGTTCAGAAATATATTCTTTATAGGTGATTATACTGTTGAAAATTTCTAAATTTTGCTTTAACTATATAGAACTTTGTATTAAAAATAGAAAAATGCTTTAAATACAAATTTATTTAGGTTCAGAGTAATTATTACAATATGAAGCATAAGTAGGACCCAAAATTTTCCTTCTACTTGTAAAATTTAATTTGTAATCGTGCGCATAATCTGTTATGCCGATTTTCAGCTCGTCAAACATCTGACACTTTGGAGCCCACTGTAAATTCTAATTCTGCATCTTGGAATTTTTCAAATACATGAAATGAAAGAACATACTTATATCTTTCATCCCAATATAAAATTTTGTCTTAAAATTAATTACATTTTAAGATATTATATATTGAAAATGGTCTTTTTTTTTCGATTTTTCCAATTTTAAGAGTCCTGAGACCCCTTAACACAGAATGGCATAATATTTATCTCTCTTAAATCTTTGTACTGAAATTCACAGCTAGATTTCAAAAACTTTTTTTTTTATAGGGTAACTGTAGGATAGGTGGCCATAGTTTTAACGATTGAAATAAAAATTCTTAGAATGCAAATACAAGAAATATTGATGCGTATTTAAAATTCTTATACTATATTATTAAAATTCTTATATTATTTATATTCATAATATTTTATGCAAAAAATAATTAAATATTAAAAGCAAAAAGTGTTAAACAAAATTCAAATTTAAATGGCAGATGGCCATCTCTCCTTAAAGCCGAGGACAGATGACCACCCAATACAAGAAAGAAAAAATTACTTTAAATAGAATTTAAAAAAAAAAAAAAAAAAAAAAAAAAAAAAAAAAAAAAAAAACATTTTATATAGTTAATTATGAAAAACATATAGCAATTTGTAAAGATGCAGTTACATGATGGGAAATGAGTGAAGAAAACTCGAATAAACAAATTTGAAGTACAATTTCAATACTTCACTTTTCGTAAAATCTTAGCACATGTTTCGTAAAGGTCTTGATAATTTGTACAATGTACACGTTTCATGGAACCACTTCAGGTACAGTCGTGGGAAAAAAAAAAGTAAACACCCCCTGCTAACTCCTCAACAAATTATCGTAGAAGAAAGTTACTGGTACCGAACGATTGGAAATAAAGTTTACTTTTAAATGATGTATATAAAATTTGCTTAGGGGGGCATCTACATATTAAAACGAATCCAAACATCATTTTTTTCAATGACAATACCCAATTTTAACGAGAGATTTCAAATCTTCGGTTCGAACTATGCCTAGACACCGAATTTCAAGTCATTTGAATGATAAGTTTTTGAATTATAAACATTCAAAATTTAGTGCTTCTAATGTAAAATTACATTTTCATATTTTTATTTATATCTCCAGAAATTATGCTCTTAATGTGCAATTTTTTTGTATAGCAATAATACTAATATACCCAAACACAAATACACTGAATTTGCAATTTTTATAATTTTAGGATATGAATTATAAATTATGAAATTAATATTCGAAAAAATTATAAATTGCAACCTACAATTTTTTTGGTGGATTTTGATTTATTAAGTCCTGCTTTATGGAAATCCAAAATTTCACATTTTTCTTCCAAATAGTTTTCAAATTATGCTTAAAAAACGGCAAAATGATGGTTTAAAGGGCCGTCTTTAATAGAAGTGACTAGACATTTTGAAATTTCTTCTGCTGTCCTGTAATCTAGAGCTTCATTGACTTCTTAAGGTGCCTTGATCAAGATGCGGACTCTGTCGGTTAACAATTGAGTTCCGAACTTCAATTTGGATACAGACGTTAAAATACGCACATTTTTAAATAATTAATTTCTCAGAAACTTAAGGTACGAATTACATAAAAATTTGTTTTTAGGCTAATTGAAGAGTGTAGAGTTCATTTATGTTGTCAGAATTGTGTACTGCTATAGAAAAAAAACAAAGATATGGTTCGTTTTAATATGTAGATGGCCACCTAAGCAAATTTTATCTATATAATTTAAAAGTAGACTTTATTTATAATCGTTCGGTACCAGTAACTTTCTTCTACGATAATTTGTTGAGAAGTTAGTGGGGGGTGTTTACTTTTTTTATTCCACGACTGTACCTTATGCATTGTATCCAGACATTCTTTTATAATGTGATGTTATATTGTTTTGCTCAACCAACACAGTGATCCTAATCCAATTCCACTTACTCGGAATCTGTAGAATCTGATAATTTAAATGTATTTTGTTTTCTACGCTACAGGAATTGTCGTGTTTTTTTTTTGTTTGTTTTTTTTGTTTGTTTGTTTTTTCTGGCGTTAATTGTAGGTTTATTACGTTAATTTAATTTATTTATCAACTTTATCAGTTTCTATAATGAAACTTACCGACATTTTTCAGTATTTTCTGAAACAAATAAATCGTCAGGTCTTATTACATTATTATTATTATTATTATTATTAAAATATTTATATTAGTTAAAATTTAAATAATTATATTAATTAATATATTTATAAACGCAAACGTTATATAATTATTTTAAAGTTAACTATATTTAATTAAAATCATCACTAAGTATAATTTTGAAATATTGATTAAAGGTTGCCATATCTTTTCGATTTCATGTGGCCATCTATCCCGAAATTGAATGGCTGATGATCGCCCAATTTAAAGCATCAATAGCCATTGTACGTCTTTGTTTTAGTCTCAGAAATAAAGATTAGATTATATACGTGCCTTAAAAGTCCATATAGTAAAATATATATGTAACGTACGTACTGCAAAACATTCAGATACCTAAAAAATATATATATTCCATCACCTATTTAATTTACATTAAAATTACATTTACTTTTCATAATCGAAAAACACAACTGCACGTTGCAATAAATAAGCACGTTGAACTATTTCATACGAACAATGTTTATATTGCACTCTATCATCAAGTTTTGGTGATATTTAGATAGGCCATCTCTCTTTTATGGCCATCTATCTTAGAGTTACCCTATATATTTTCCAAACTACTAATTAAACATATGAGTTTTATTTAAAATTGTTCTTTATCTATCACGCGTTTGATAATTATAACATAGCTGTAACTTTTGGTATTTGCACAACTTTCTGTAATAAAATTGAGCATTTTTTCCCGTCATTGTAAATGCTATTGAAAGTATCACAATGTACCGTTACTTTTATTTATTTATTTATTTATCTATTTTCATTTAATTTCTGACTACGAAAAATTCACTTTTAATAAAAAAAAGGGGGGGGGGGTGGGATTACGAGCCCGTATAGCCGTACGTTTAGGAATTTTCCATAGCACCATTTTTAAAGGTTCAATCATTCTAATAATGATATTAATAATAAATTCACTTTTATCGTTATTCCAAACCTTTCTAATCCGCATACAGATTACATGTTTCTTAATAATGCTTAATAAGTACTCTTACGCTTAGTCGCTTGGTCTACACAAATAATTATGTGCTATACCATCGCAAACTCTGGTTGTTTTTACTGTATTTTTTTCGATAAATCAAAAAAAATGTCATTAAAATCTTAATCTTCAGTTAATATCCTAACTACACCAACCCTCCTCCTTTTTCATCAAGCTATCATAAGCTTTATCCGTTAAATTCCAGGCAAATGCATTTTTATAAATTCAACTTTAAATTGTAAGGTAATTAAGTGATCTGATGTATTTCCCCTTTTGTTGTTTTGTATTGTTAAATACTTATGGGAAATGAAATATCTGAATTCAAAATAATTTTTATAAACGAAACATTTTTATTAATTAGAACAATATTTTTTGACACAAAAATAGCTAAAGCTATACTGCTTTATAAATGTAGTTCAGAAATCATGGAAAATAGTTCTTTTGGATCATTTTCTGCTTGTACAAACACAAAATTGCAATAGATAAAAACAGAACCAAGCTTTGTGCAATTACATTTTTTCCCTTTTATTACATAATACAGGGTGTCCAGCGAATAAGATCCTGATTTCAAAATTAAAGGTCTCAAAAACAAAGATCAATAGAATTATTCGGTAAACGGTTTGTTTATTAGCTAAGCTGTAAAAATGTTATACAGAAGTTTCAAAATTTAGTTGCAAAAAGCGTTAACAGATAGCGCTGTAATCGCAATACTTGTAAATTGTGCTTCGAAGTCCAGAGTACTAACGTTTCATTCCTAGATGGCTCCCTACGGAAGAACGAATATTGGGAAAGTCCACTTTTTCATTGGGGTGATGTGCAGAAGTGGAGACATATGGTCACAGAATTATTGCATCAGCTTTAATTTTAGAAAATTTCAATTAATGGAATTTTCAATAAAAAGTTTAGAAATCATTGTATATGAACTTATTAAAATATTTTATTAAATTCCATTTTTAATGCCATATAATTATTTAAATCAAAATGCATGTATTTAGAAAAATAATTTTGTATTTTTTATTTATTTTTTATATTTTTAAATCACGGCATATTATTTTGGTATTATTGTTTATACCTGAATTATTATAAATAAAAAAGTAATTTTGCACTTTTCATTTATTTTTAAATCACGTCATAATACTTTGGTTTTAGCACAACATTTATGTTTCTTTTCTTTGTAAACAAAATTTTAGAGACAGAAATTATGCATTAAATTATTTATGATAAGTCATATCATGAACGTCAAAGCAAAAGTATTTTGGAGGCTGCATTCCTTTCCAACACTTCGGATCCTATCGTTAGAAGATGCACCGTATTTCTGTGCTCAATGATAAAAATAAAATAAAAACGAGTTTTTAAAATTAAAATTATTTTTTTAACTTAATTAAGTTTTTAAAAATAGAAACTTTGTATTTTTTCATTCAAACTATTCTTTACAATTAAAAAAAAATATTTATGAATCATTATTACAAATGCTCAATGATTTTTAAAAAAGGGATTTCTTTTAGCTTAATTAAATTTTAAAACCAGAAACTTTGGATTTTTTTATTCAAACTTTTTTCACAGTTTAAATAAATATTAAAATGTAAAGATTTCCATTTCTTTTCAAATCCTCCTCTACTTGGATTCGATTCCACAATCTACCAATTAGGAGAGAAAAGACATACCAAGAGATACTGGTATCCGGACCGAAGTAGTTTATAACAAAATTTGAAACAAATCTCAATTCTGTCAACACATGGCTCCGCTTCTGCACATTACTCAAATAAAATATTTTAATAAGTTCTTATATAATGACTGCTAAACTTTTTATTGAAAATTCTATTAATTGAAATTTTCTAATCATCTGGGAATGAGACGGTAGTGCTCTAGACTTCGATGCACAGTTTACAAGTATTGAGATTGCAGCGCCACATGTTAACGGTTTTTGCTACTAAGTTTTGAAACTTCTGTATAACATTTTTACAGCTTAGCTAATAAACAAACCGTTTACCGCATAATTCTATTTATCTTTGTTTTTGAGATATTTAATTTTGAAATCAGGGTCTTATTCGCTGGACACCCTGTATATTATTTAGTGGAAAAAAAATTATTGTTTCTCGCTTCCCTGATTATTCCGAGTCATCTCGGGTTCATATATGTTACAATTTAATATTATCCCAAGAAAACTCGGGTGTGGCATAATCTGTCACTACGATTTGTTGTTTTACCACGTTTATACTCGGCATGAAGCTTAAAAAGACAGAAAATATTCGTATATAATACAATAAATTATATCTAACAAAAACATAGCTGTGAAAAAAGAGAGCCAAGTTCTGTAAAGACAATGGCAAGAAAAGAAGTGATATCTAAGTGGGTGCCAAGTTCACATAAAATTCACTCGAACTTACCTACTGAAGTATTATAGCATTTTTTAAATTGTTTAGAAATAAAAATTATTGATAGCATATTAATAATAAATCTAGAACTTGGCAAGTTTTTATCTACGAGTCATTTATTTTTAATAATGACATTATTATATCAAATCTTGTTATTTCATGATTGGAAGCCTTAATTTGAGTGAGCTACTTCCTTTTGAAGGGCGGTGGGATAAAATATATTTCACCCAATTTAACTGCAAAATGCCACATTGACACCAGAAATCAGGACTAAAAAGTTTAATTTTATTAAATACGTGAAAAGAAGCTTTTACCCATTTTGAAATAAATTTGTTTTTAAATTCTGGTGTGATTCAATCATTTCAGCATTTCACGAATAAAAGTTATTTGCCCCTGAAAGGGTTAAAGGCGGGCAGTCTCTAGGGTGATGACCAAGAACAAGCGTAAGTATATCTGTCTCTTTGTCAGGCATCTTAGTCTGTTTTCATTGAGGTTTCTGGAGGGTGGGTGCTAGAGTGATAACAAAAGACGAGCGGCAGTGTATCTGTGTATTTATTGGTTTATCAAATCTTTAACATGAGTCATTTGTTTATAATAATAACTATATTAATTTTTTTTTGTAATGTCATTGAAATTAATATCGACATCACCATTTTTTTAAGACATGAAATTGATAGGCATAAAATTTATCAAAAACTTGCCAAGTTCTAGATTTATTATTAATATGCTATCAATAATTTTTATTTCTAAACAATTTAAAAAATGCTATAATACTTCAGTAGGTAAGTTCGAGTGAATTTTATGTGAACTTGGCACCCACTTAGATATCACTTCTTTTCTTGCCATTGTCTTTACAGAACTTGGCTCTCTTTTTTCACAGCTATGTTTTTGTTAGATATCATTACTTTTTGTAAAGTTACAACATATTTAGACTCTTTACTTAATGCTTTTTGATGTGTTTACGTGTGACTATTTTATCCACCAAGCAACATTCAATTTTAATTTTAATTTCCTACAACAAACTATTTGGCTGTCCATTTGCGGCAGAAATCTATATTTTAATACTGCTACACTGAATGCATGTTTTTGAAACGAAATGATTCGAAATTTTTATTGTTTTTGAAACAACAATTCCTATTAAATTCCTATATTAAATTTTCCTATTAAATTTTCCAATTAAATATCCTATAGCTGGGCCTGCTTTTTTGTACTGAAAGTGAAAAATAAAGTTATGTGCTTATGCCATACTATGTATCATTCATCCATGGGTGCCGGCAAAGAGGTAGTGCAGAGAAAGGACATTGCCCCTCCCTGGATTTTCAAATTTAATTAACTAAATATCCTTTTCTCTGATGATTTTGAAAATAACAAATGGGTAAGTGTGATCACAGATCGCACAGAGGGTTTCGTTTAATATTCCTTTCAAAACACTTTGACCTTTTGAAAAATCTGTTAGTTCCACATTTCGCAACCAGGCGCACCCTCTATTCTAAACAAACCTCTATCCGAACGAAACTCCGTTTTACATACTATCCGTAGATATATTAGTCGAGGTGATTGAGCACATAGCACCCGAGATAAGTAGGCACCCCTGGCGGTAAAAAATGGAACAAAAATGTGTAAGGCTATGGTGCATAATATGAAAGAACGGTCAAAGGGGTGTCGGCAAAAGCTGGAAAAGTGCTCCCCGGGTGAAAAGGAAGGAGGTTAGAAAAATTGTTTAAAATACACAAATTAGAGCCTGCAGGAGTAAATAATATAAGACTTTTTGAAAATTTTATGATTTGTCGTGTGGTCTGAGGTATTCAGCTATACGTATGCAAAAAGTCATGTCTCCAACTTAATTAGGGGCTCCCTTAGAAAGAATTGCTTAAAATACATATGTGGTAGCTCAAAGGGTTAAGCGTAAGATTTTTTTCAAGATTTTATGATTTGTCGCCTGGCCTCAGCTGTTTTCAAATCTGCAATTTAATAAGGGGCTCAGTCAGAAAGAATTGCTTAAAATACGCATGTGGAAGCCAAAGGGTTAAATGTACGACTTTTTCAAAATTTTATGATTTGTCGCATGATGGTGTTCAGCTATAAGTATGCAAAATTTCACGCCTCCAACCTAAATAGGGTCTCAATTAGAAAGAATTGTTTAAAATACACATGTGGGAGACAAAAGGGTTAAATGTACGACTTTTTCAAAATTTTATGGTTTGTCATTTGATGTGTCTTCAGCTATAAGTATGCAAATTTTCACGCCTCCAACCTAAATAGGGGCTCACTTAGAAAGAATTGTTTAAAATACACATGTGGGAGCCCAAAGGGTTAAATGTACATCTTTTTGAAAATTTTATGATTTGTCGTTTGATGCGAGGTATTCAGCTATAAGTATGCAAAATTTCACTCCTCCAACCTAATTAGGGGCTCACATAGAAAGAATTGTTTAAAATACACATGTGGGAGCTCAAAGGGTTAAATGTACGACTTTTTCAAAATTTTATGATTTCTCGTTTGATATGAGGTTTTCAGCGATAAGTATGCAAAATTTCACGCCTCCAACTTAATTAGGGCTCACTTAGAATGAATTGTTTAACCCCTTGAGGGGCAAAGTACTTCGGTTGCTAAAATGGTAAAATGATTGATGGACACCAGGATTTACAAGAAAATTTATATGAAAGTAACTAAAAGAGTTTCTTCATGTATATAGTATAAATCAATATTTAGTTTTATAATCCGGGTGCCAATGTGACATTTGGGAATTAAAATCAACTGGTATATATAATATACCGGTGCCCTTCAAGGGGTTAAAATACACATGTGGGAGCCCAAAGGGTTAAATGTACGACTTTTTCAAAATTTTATAGATTGTCGTCTGATGTGAGGTGTTCAGCTATAAGTATGTACAATTTCACGCTTCCAACCTAATTAGGGGCTCACATAGAAAGAATTGTTTAAAATACACATGTGGGAGCCCAAAGGGTTAAATGTACGACTTTTTCAAAATTTTATGGTTTGTCATTTGATGTGTGTTCAGCTATAAGTATTCAAATTTTCACGCCTCCAACCTAATTAGGGGATCACTTAGAAAATATTTTTTAAAACACATGTGAGAGCCCAAAGGGTTAAATTTACGAGTTTTTCAAAATTTTATGGTTTGTCATTTAATGTGAGGTGTTCAGCTATAAGTATGCAAAATGTCACGCCTCCAACCTAAATAGGGGCTCACTTAGAAAGAATTGTTTAAAATACACATGTGAGACCCCAAAGGGTTAAATTTACAACTTTTTCAAAATTTTATGATTTTTCATTTGATGTGAGGTGTTCAGCTGTAAATATGCAAAATTTCACGCCTCCAACATGTATAGTTTCTGAGAACGGTCTTTGTGACGGACAGTATATCTCAATTTGTTGATTTTCTGTAAGCAAGTAAACCCAGATAAACCCCCAGTAAGTAGATAGGTTTACAATGGAAGTCTATGGGAATTTGGCGAAATATTAGAGATATCGCCAAGGTGGTGTCACTTTTGGCGACTAATTTTGGTCGCCAAATTTGGCGATATGTCACCATGTTGGCGAGAAACTTGGCGGTATTTGGCGACAGAACAGCGTTCCCTCCTACGGCAAATTAAAATTTCGCCTAATAGACGCAATGGTAAAGTAAAAATGGGCACCCCTAGGTGGGTAATTCATCGATTTTCACAATTTTTTAATTTTTTTCCTCAGTTTTATAGTGTAAACGAACTTCGCACCAAATTTGAAGTCTGTAGCTGCAGTAGATATACGAGATCTTTTTGATGAGTGAGTCAGTCAGTCAGTCAGTCAGTCAGTGGTAAAATTATCGATTATCAGACATTTTCAAATGCCATTATCTCGGAAACTAATTATGCGTTATTTATAAAATTTTGGATTTTAGGTAATTAGGGTGGCCTTACTACACATTTCGTATAACAAGTACGTAGGTCTCATAGATTTTCAGTTGTAGAGCATTGAAATTTGATGAAAACAGCTCGAAATGGTTCGTGTAAATAACACACGGCTATGTCAGGCGAACTTGGCTGACACACTGCCGTGTGTCTAGATATAATTAAATTATATATAATATGTCATTGGCAGTTTTCCAAGTTTTCGATATTAAATGCAAATGATGAAATTCAATGATGTGATTGCAAAAAAAAAGTAATGATTTTTTGCAGTTTTTTATTTTATTTTTTCAAAAAAAATGATAAGGGAAACGATTAACTGTAATTTTACATTTCGAAAAATATTGGCTTTAATATACAAGATGTCCATAAATTACTGTTGGACTTTCCTTACCTCATAACTTTTCATTTAAAACATGAAGAAAAATATTATTACACATTTGTAAAGTAGAACTCAAACAGTCTTTTTAATAACACAAACAAAGTTGCATACCGGGCGCCCTAAAATGGACTGATTGAGTTTTAAAATCAACAGCTTGTAAATAGCGATAGCTATTTAAAAAATTCTTGCGGGAGGCTTATGTAAGATATCAGTTTTTTTTTGTTTTTTTTTTTTTTACTGAGATTCTCGGTTTTAGTTCGAAATAGTACAGATAGATCACGCTGGAAGCAATAGGCGCAAAATTAAAAGTCCGATTTTTTGTCATCGCTCTTCTCCCAGCATTGATGGGACGAAAGGAGGTTAAATGTACGGAGTGAATCCCTAAGAAGAAGATTCCGTTGGCGACGGAGACCCACTCCTTATATTTAACCTCCTTCCTTCGCAACAATGCTAGGAGAAGAACGAGGCAAAAAAAAAAAAAATTGACTTTTTTTTAGCACGTATTTTTTGCAACGGCATCTATCCCTGATATTTAGAACTAAAACCAAAAATCTCAGTAAAAAAACTCCTGGCATCTTACATAACCCTCCGGCAAAATTTTTTTTAAATAGCTGTCACTATTTGCAAGTTATTAAATTTTTAAATCATTTTAGGACCTCCCCAGTAACAGTAAAGTTGCAACTTAAAACGTTATTAATCAAATGACAATAGTAATCAAATAATAAACAATTTAAAATGTTATCAAATTTATCAAAAAGTTATAAATGAATTATGTAATATCTATCTAATTTTGTGCCCATAGTTAATTAATGATTGTTGATAAATTTGATAAAATTTTAATATTAATTATTATTTGATTAAAATCGTTATTTATTAATAATGTTTTGAGTTGCAATTTTATGCATATGTAACTTCGTTTGTGTTATTAAAAAAACCTTTTTGAGTTGTAGTTTACGAATATGTAATAAAATAGGTTTAGATGCCTTATGTTCCCTCTGCCGTTGTTTTGAATTGTTTGGCGATTTTTTGTTGGCGTGTTGGCGGTGTTTGTGGATGTGGCAACCTCGATATGTGGAACCCCGTGTGACGTGTGTTCTGACGTGTTGTGTTCTGGCAACCCGTGAGAAGTGGTGGGTTTTGTGGATGTATTTTGATATCGTGTTTTATCGTGCTGTCTTTTTATTTTTATGTTAAATTTATTGGGTGTATTTGACTGACTATGGTTTCTGTAATCCGTTTAAACGCTTTTGCTGAAGTAATTAAGTAATATGACGAAATTTTGACAAGAAAAGTAGGTTTGTTTATAGTGTGCCTGCCAATGCGTATTCATAAACCTATTTTGGAAAATGAGGGTGATGTTATAAGAGAGATTTCGTGCAGGAGCTTTCAAGAAAGCAGATGTCTGTTAACGTATGCTGATAATTTTATGTATATTTTGCTGGTTTAATTTTTTTTACATTTTGAGATTGCTAGAAAGCGAGAACTGCTGAATTTTGAGAATGCTATACCGCGAGAAGTGCTGAATGCACTGACTTTTTTTTTCGGTTAATGTGAGCGAAGCTCTCATACAAGATTGCTAATTGCCACTTTAGCGAGTTTCGTTTTTTATGTATATTTTGCTGCTTTAAGAGTTTTTTACATTTTGAGATTGCTAGAGAGCGAAAACTGCTGAATTTTGAAAATGCTATACCGCGAGAAGTGCTGAATGCAATCATACAAGATACGAGCGCTCATACAAGATTACTGATTGCCACTTTAGCTAATTTTGTTTATTATTTACATTTTATTTTAGTGAAGCGAAACATGCGTATAAAACGGTGCTTGGCGACATTTACTAGTTAGCGGAAAAGGGGTTTTCACGCCAAGAAAAATTCCAAGATGGCGGCCGTGGGAACTTATGACGTCTGTTCCATAAAATATTTTGTCGTTTTTAAATCAAACGTTACGAGATTTAAAAAAATCCCAACAATAATTTACGGGCAAACTGTATTATACTGCATCCTTTGCAGCATTAAATAAATATTTTTGATAAAAAACACATCTTTCATTGTCATTTCAACATTTGATACTAATTTATTCTCTATTTCACTTTGTATTAAAAATTCTTATGTTGCATTATTCCGTATTTTTGTTTTGTTTTAAAAACGAATGATTAATTCAATTGTCGCGAGAAGGGAAAATCAAAACAATTTATTCCTTTCATATTTAAATAAACATTTTAAAAGAATACAAAAGAAAGAATACGTTTTTGGCATTCAATTAAACTTTGTTGAAAGTGTAAAGCAAAAAATATATATATAATAATAATAAAAATATGACAAATATTTTTGTGAACTTTAATTTCAAAATAACTGCTTGACAAGCCATCTGAGACAATAAAAAAAAAGATATAATGACAGTAAGCGGCTTGGATCCCTTATTTTATCTGTTTGAACAAATATTTCCACTTCAGTTAGTTTCCAACTTGTCATGCAAACCATTTATCATCCACGAGATTGAAACCATATATTTATTTCAAAGGATAAGAGAAACAAAATTATTTATTAAAAGTCAACTTTGAAAAGAACCAGGGTTTTATGAACGTGAGTTTTTGAGGCAAAATTAATTTCTCTTTCGAGTCACTTGGATTGTTCTGGTTCTATTTTTCTTTCAGAAGAATAACCGATTCTTTCATTTTTCTTTGCTTTTTGATGGATATATTTTTTCGTGAGAAACAAGCATCAGCTTCAAATACGCCGTTTCACCGCAAAAACAATTAAGGTTTTCTAGAAAGAAGAAAATTCATGAAAAAGATTATTTTTTAGAAAATTTTAAATTACAGATGGAAACACATATGTTTCTTTTAATGGCTTTTAGCCAAGTAAAAATTTAATTTTTGTAGACTTAACGTGCGTAAAATTTTAAGAATTGATTTTTTTTTCATTATAAAATAATAATTATATACAGAGATTATAAACTAAAGAGACTATAATAACTATATAAACAGAGAGAGAGGGATAGAAAGGGGGTTATAAAGGGAAAATCATTGTAAAGAAAAATAACCGATTCATTCATTTTTTTATATATATATATATATATATTTTTTTTTTTATTTTTTTTTTTTTTATAGATATATTTTTTCGTGCGAAACAAGCATCGGCTTCAATAAATAATTTCATTCACCGCAAAAACAATAAGGTTTTCTAAAAATAAGAAAATTCATGGAAAACATTCTTTTTTAGAAAATTTTAAATTACAGATGGAAATGCATGTTTCTTTCAATGGCTTTTAGCCAAGTAAAAATTTTAAGAATTGATTTATTTTCATTATGAATATAATAATTACATAAAGAGATTATAAATTAAACATATAAAGAGAGAGAAGGGGAGAAAGGGAGATGTACAGGAAAGATGTAAAAAATTAGGCTGTCACAACAGCGATGAATGAGGACATGGTCACCGAAAAATACCTCATTCAAAAGGAAAAGCATGGCGACCCGATTACAGAAGATAGTCGCTGTTCGTGATAACATCATTCAATTATCCGCAATCAGGTAATCTTTCTAGAACAGGTTACATTACCGTGTATTTAGAGGCTGCGAAATCTGAACGGGGGATTGCGAGCGTAGCTCGCAAAAAGCAGAGTCCCCTAGTGCTTTATGAATTTATATTTTTGCTACAGTGAATTATGTAGTGTTGTGGTACAAACTTACATTAAAATTTATATGAGTTTCTCATGATGATTGTTATTGAATCAAACAAACGTTTTTATATTTCCTTTAAATTAATGTGTAATATTTACTTTTAAGCTACCAAAAAGGAGTACTTTTATAAAATTTGATTTATTTGTTTTCGTCATTTTCGAGTTCAGTGTAGATATAATTCTAACGTAAGAGATGAAACGTTTCATTTCGTACAGCAGAGTAATTTCCCGTCTATTTGAATAAAATTCGTCGCAAATGAAATCAGCAAAGCATGTAGAAATTTCATCATAATTCCCAGCTTGATGTCATTTTGAATATTGCAAAATTAGCTTCATTATGCTGCCTTAATGAGTTACATATGAAAATATGTTTAAAAATTGGATGAGCATAAATTAAGATTGCACCATTTAATATTCTCTCATTACCTGTTTAATTTAGGGCACTTTTGTATACTACACAGGTTTTGCGAATCGCTGCAGAATTTATAATAGAGTTAAAATAGAATAGGCTTAGATACTAAAATTATAATTTTAAAGTGCGGATAAGTTTCAAATTTTAAATTAGTTACTAGCTGTTTAACCCGTTCTACGCACGGGAGTTCATGAATTTAATTCTAAAACCAAAATTAAAAATAAAAATCAGCATTCGATTTAGAAAAATATGTTTCTACTACTGTTCATTTTTTTTTAATGAAATTTAATTTATCATGTTGCCGTGGCAGCAGACGATAAAGCGATATCTTTCGAATAAGGGAATAAATCTTTACTATATGGCTATGAATAGAATAAAATGTTTTGTAGATGTTTGTGATAAAATGCTTTTCTTTATTTAAAAAAAAAAGGTAATAATTAAGTGCAATTAAATAATCTCTAATTTATTTGCATGTGAGGCAAAAGAATTATCGTAACACCCGCTACAGCTTCTTAGTGTGGCAGCGTGGCATACGTAATATGTATATCTCACATTGCAGTAAACATTTAGAAATGGTTAGAACTCGCGCAATTACGGGTTGAACATAGAAAAGGCAAAAATTCCTCAATAACATGAAAAAAAAATCTATTTAAAATTTAAGATTTTTTTTTGCCCCAATGATTCATGGGGCCCCTACCAGCAACCCGTGTACCAAATTTCGTAGCCCTGCGCCCTGTGATGTGCGAGTTTTTGAGATTACATAGATACGCGGAAGATTTTAATAGGGTAGATGATGCAATACAAAACTGCAATATTTTTCACAGAAAGAAAAGAAAAAAAATCTTGAAACATCTATGTGGAATTTGAAGCTTGACAACATTTAATTTTTAACTAAGTTATATTTAAAATTAAGGTATTTACAAAATATTTACAAAGAAAAGTATCGTCATCTTAATTACATCACAATTCTGCGAAAACGATCACAGCTCATTCTCATAACGCACACCTCATCGTTCTACTCCGTCGTTCCAGTCCATTCAGTTCAGTTCGTCCTTTTTCCCCGCTCACAAAGAGCGTCTGCCGTTTCGAAGTATGTCCTTCGAACGCATGCGCGCTGTAAGTTCATCGGGACAGGAAACAGAGTGCAGTCGCTTTAATCGGCAGTCACGTAAAAAGTTGATGGCGCTGTAAGCAGTAGACACTTACTACACCAGAAGGCACGCAGGTGGCGCTCTGGAAGCTATTAAAGGCACTTGGGATACTAAAAAGGATTTCCCACATCTATATTTGTTTTTTTCTTCAAAATTGTATTGTTCAAATTATACAAGCAGTTGTGGCTATTTCAGATAATGAACGTAACATTTATATGACATTTTTCGAGAAGTTAAGCTTTTATAATGCTATAGCTAGGTATAATAATAGTAATAACTATTTAAAAAAAATATGGACCATTATAATAACTAGTTGAGTGGCAACCCGATGTGTTGCTTTTGAATTGCATAAGATCAATCGATTCTTTTGGGGAAAATGAAAACTAACTTTATTGTAAATTTAGAATGCAATTATAGTATTAATTTTAATAAGTACAATATTTCAAATAATAAATTGTATTTACAGTTTAAGTCAAAAGCTTTCCCAATAATAATGCACATATTCTATAACTTTATTTGACAAAAAGTTTTCGTCCTTCCAAGATTTGAGTTCTAATTTCGGAGATGGTAGAAATAACGTACGTCGTTTTACTTATACAAAAATTACTTTGTTTTGGCAAAATCATTTTATATCTTGTTTTAACGTCCCTAGGAAAAGTTTTAATCGCTTTAATAGAATAAAATCTTTTTTTTTTTTTTTTTGTTTTTTTTTTTTTTACGTCAATAAAATTTATCTCAAAGCTCCAGTCGACAGACGATTTTTTGCTTTCTAAAATAAACTGATTCCTGAAGCTTAAATACATGAAAATAAGTTTGTATTTCTTGATTTTGTTCAAAAATACAATTAAATCAGAATATTATTATCACTATCTATTCAAATAAAAGTTAATTTCAATTTGAAAATGATGTCAAACAAAGAAATCTAATAACTCCACTCGTTTTCCCTTTTCTCTCTTTTATCCACAAAAATGGAGCAATTTAGTTTCCACCATTAAAAAAATGTCATTAGAAATTACGGAATAATTAATATCTCGAAAACTAATTCCAGTTTTAAAATTCTAAAACCGCTTTCGACATCCTCGAATCTATGCGGATAACTGGCGTTAATTTGATCGTCCAACGTTCCATATTCTAGGAGGAGTAGCTGTGAAATACAAATGGACAGTCACTTTTTAATATAATGGATTGATGTTGTTTTAATTTCGTTGTGAAAAATTAGCCAGAGACAAATGCTGAAGTATTTATATTGTTTTAAGTACAAATGGGTTATTTCGTAATGGAGCCTTCCATGATGGAGACAGATTTTTTAAAAAGTCATGCTTCAAAATTATCTTAAAAGCCTTATTTAAATCATTCAGATAAAATACAGTTTTCAAACAAATTGCATTTGAAAGAAGATTTTTTTTTTTTTTTTTTTTTTGACGGCGAAAAAATTTTAAGCGTACGATGTTCAGAAATTAAAAAAATTACAAAATCGAAATTTCATCGTCAAGTGTTACCATTCGCAAAATGACGTCAGCATTACGAACGGACACTTTCGTCCTTTATAATATAGATAACAGCTCTAAGTCTTCCTGCTTCTTAGAATTGTTCATAAACTTTAGATATTATACGACTTAATTTACGTACACTCTGAAAAAAGGCATTTTCATTATATTATCGAACATTATGGGATAAAGTAGTTTTAATCTTCTGTAGAACTCTATCCTGCTTATATTTTCTTTAAGGCTGTTCTCAAGTTCCCTGGTCAACAAACGCAAAACTTTCTGACGCATTTTCAGATGTAAAGACACAAAATTGATAGGCCTGACTATGGTGATTTGGAACCGAAATGAGTTTTTCCATTTTTTGATAAAATTACGTATCAGGTTATAAGTAAGTTTGGTCACGTGAGAAACCAGTTTTTCTCCTTGCTCGAGTTGGTTTTCTTCCTTTTCGCGGGAAATTCGATTCAAAACGTCAACTTTGACAGAGTAGTGTCTGAACGATCTTTTGTGTTTACCAAAAAAATGAAAAACGTCTTTCGATTACATAGTTTCTAAACAAGAACACCTGCCTTCATAACAAAAATGAATGTCAGAAAGTAGCCCATTTGAGTATGAGAACATCATTAATAGCTACAAGTTTATGTAGCGTGAAAGGTTATTTAACCTTTTGGGAGGCAAGCAATTGTGTTTGTGTAATGTTGAATTCACACCGGAATTTAAAAAAAAGAATTATTTCAAAAAGAGGAAAATCAGTTTTTGATTTTTTTCCAACCAAAGTTTAAAAAGGAAAATTTAATTAAAAGTTTCTGGTTTGTCTGGATTAAAATTAGGTGAGATATAATATACCCCACCGCCTCTGAACGGGTTAATACGCCCTTAGTTTTCACATAAACGCATGCTTATTAAATTTAAAAAAAACTTTAATAGAATAAATCTAAAAGATAATTTGAAAGCTGATAAAATTTCAATTGATTTTAAATGCGTTCTGACGAATGCATAAGTGCCACGATTCCGCTTTATTATTATTATTATTATTATTATTATTATTATTATTATTACATATACGTATTTTGAACTACATATTTCAAATTAAAATGTTATCTTCCTTCTATATAGTAGTTATTAACTTTCATTCATAAAGTAATATTTCTGGTTAAAATATGCTTCTTTGACTTTTGTTTAAAAATGGAAGTTGGCAGCTGTGTAAAGGAACAAAAAAAATCTTAGTATTTTTAAAGGCATTATCTTAAATAAAATAATTTTTTAATAAATGTTTACTTAAATTTTCATTGTTGTTTAGTTCGCATATTTAATTAATTAATCAGACAAGCATTACTTTACTCATACTGTGAAACTTTGTTATAACGACGGCGAAAGATCGCAGATTTTACTCATTGTAACAGAGTTCTCGCAGTAACCGAGATTGAGGATTTTATACGACGAAAAACGACGTATACTACGAAAATATAAGTAACAAATATAAGAAATAAGTAAAAGTTTTCTCATAAATTATTAAAAACTACAAAATTCGTGCCCTGATACATGGAAATTTGTATTTCTGTATAACAAAGGGGAAATTAAATTATAAATGGCAATTTTACATTTAATGTAATATTTTGTAAATTCCAATTTTTTTAACAGGAAATAATTCTATGAAAGTATGATTATAAAAACTTACCATTTATTTATTAACTTTAGTTGTTGTTGTTTTTATATATTTTTTTTTATTTATTTATTGATTGATTACTAGCTATAGCACCCGGCGTTGCCCGGAATTTTAAGAATGTTTGTTTTGAAAACTTAATTTCAAAATTAAACATACAGTATAAAATAAACAATAAAGCCATGTTTATTTCAGTTCTTAAATAACAATGAGCTTTAGGGACCTAAAACTTTGTGTAAATTGTAAGATACAGTGGTGCAGTCGTAAAAAAAACAGAGGGTAAACACTGTAAGCGGAGGTATACGCTCAAGATCAGAGCGTATTCCCTTGAATGTATATACCATAGCTTTCTTGAGAAACAGAGGGTATACGGTGTTCCCTAAAAAAATCCAGAAGGTATACAGCGTATACCCCCGTATAACCTCCACTACATCCCTGGTAACATATATGCATACACACACGTATATATATGGAATATATTTTAAAATGGCAAACAGAAATTCAAGAACCTCAAAATGTTAAAATATGCCACTATTTCCATAATTGGGTTTTTATGTTTCAATACGTTTTTTCAAATTCATATGACGTTACATATTTACTTGCTGACGTCCATTATATATCCAACATGACGTAATCTTCACTTTTTATTTAAATTCTTCAAACTATTTATTTCATTTTCATTTTTCACATGGAAATCTTCCAATAGAAAAGTTATGACGTAATCTTTACTTTTTATTTAAATTCTTCAAACTATTTATTTCATTTTCAATTTTCACGTGGAAATCTTGCATAAAAATGTCATGATGTAATATTAACTTTTTTTTTTTTTTAATTCGCCAGACTATTTATTTCATTTTCCTTTTTCACATGAAAATCTTGCATTAGAAAAGTATTTGTTGTGGTAAGAATTTTATTGTGAATTTTTAAATCTTGGCAACAGTTATAACGAAAAATGTTTCACTTTGATTGGAAATTACCGTTAAATTGATGTTTTTTTTTATTAATTAAAAATCAACTATAAGTTATTTCGATTCCGGATTACTTTAGTTGCCTCAGCCGTATTTTAATACACATGTACGTAACATTTCACAATTCTGACTTTTTATCACAATTCTGGACAGACAAAGTTTCATTTTTATATATTAGATTATTATTATTTTGCCACGTTCATATTATGTTTTTATGTTCTAATCACTTTAATGAACTCACAGAAAGGGTACTATTACAGTTTATTTGTTTGTGGAAAAGCAGCTAAATCAGGAAAGAGAAATGGCTGTAATAATTTTATAATCATCATTTTATAATTGTATAAATTTTAATATCTGATATCTGCAGACCACAAGAAAACAACAGCTTTAGACAGACTACATAACATAGAGCCTTTACAGATTAATTTTAAAAATAGTAAAGCATTTTATCAAACAAGATTTTACGCCCCATCCATTATCCACGAATCTATAGAAATATATATGCGCAGCGGAAGCATAGGCAATGTATAAGCCTCCTTGAGGTACTTATAATTTGGAGCGAGATGCTTCATAAATTTAAAAATAATGATAAAATAAATTACGTATACATAGGATCGGTTTTATTAAAGTACTTTTTTTCATCATACCTATTATCTCGTTGCGTTTGTTTATCAAGTTCATATTTCAAATTTTTTCGCGAAAATAGATTATTTTATAACTACTGATCTTAAGAATGGCGTCGGTTGTATCTACGAAACTAGTCGATTAGTTTATTACAAGCTTTTACTAAGTATTTATGTTTACTGTAATCACTTTGAGCTTATGTTTTTATTTTAAAGATAATAAGTGATTTTTCTTATGTAATCATATCTTCTAAATGCCCTTTTGCATTAAAAGTATAAAAGATACATGAATGAAACACCAAATGGAACACATTATGATTAATAAAAAGGGGAGGGGGATTGTAAGTTGCAAAATTTAAGCTACTGTATCCAAATTTTTCTTCTTAACACCGAGTTTTATGCAATGCGTTTTTATATTTTCTAATGTCATTTGCTCATTAAAGCCGAGTTAAATGCTAGCTCGCTATAAACGAGTTCAACTGCAACTCTTTTTATACAAAGTTTCGACCGTTTTTTACACATACACACGTACATTTAAAAAGGTTTTAAGTTATGACGAACATCATTACTGAAAGTAAAACATGCTTGTTTATTTTATTTTCTGTTTTCATTACCAATTTTTCCTTCAGATTCTTACTGATACTTATGTATGTTTTATTCTATAGAATTTTAGGGCAATAAAATTTATTCGCAATACAGATACTTTTCCTTTATTTTACTGATAATTTTATCTTATGTAACCATTATCATTTTTTTCTTCAAATTCTTACAAATAGTTAAGTAGCTTTTATTCAATAGAAGTTTAAAGTAACAAAATTCATTCGCAATTCAGATTTTTTTTTCCTTTATATTATTGATAATTTTATCGTATGTAATCACATTTCTGAAACACAAGTTCCATTACATATTCGCGTCACATTCTGTCCGTTTCATTTTATTTTATATTTATAATCTATTGATCCGTAAGAATGAAGTCCTTTTCTCGGGCTCGAAAGTAACATTATTAATATCCTAAAAACTACAGCCTTTAATTATTAATTATACCTACATTCTACATATTTTTAATTTGTAACTTAATCGTCTAAAAAAAAAAAATAACCGATAATCAAAAATTCAAAGCCGTATACAATAACATCGATATTATAGCAAGCATTTTTATAGATTTCCACGATAAGATTTTTCAATAAGTTTCAAAAAGTTTAGCTATGCATATGAACTAACTTTCCATAAAATTCCACCAAACGTTTACTTTCTTTTAAAACTAAGGTAATCACCAGTATTAGAAAAATGCCATTTAATCCTACAAAAAATAAAAACGTTTGGCTAATTTTCGCGTCCTTAAATTACCTTTTGAACTTCACTCTTTTTCTCAAAATTGCACTTTTTGCTTTTCGGTTAAAAATGACTTAGTGGAGTAAAGTTTGTGCAATATAATTTTAAAAAGAAATAATTCTAGCGACAATGTTTAGGTAGAAACCAATATTTTAAAATATTTTTATCAAAATATTATGAAGCGGATGCTCTTGAAAAATTATTTTAAGCTATTTGTGAAAAGTTATAATATGACTTAATAATATTGAATGTAACTTAATTAGAAAATTTTGTATCAAGTTACAAATCTAACATTATAAATTACCAATATAGCTTTCAGAATAAAATATAAATTCAAACTGATACAGTGTGTACGAGATTATGAAACTTGTTTAATTACTTTTTTTTTCAACTTGAACTGTGTTTTAATAATTAAAGGGGTTGGTCATTCTGATGTCAAATTCTCCTCCCTAATCAATGGGCGTTTTATGCTTTCTTGTTTTAAAAATATCTCATAAGGAAATTATTATTATTATTTTTTTACTCTTTTGTTTCTATGTACTCTTCTTAAAGGATGTCTAAAAATAGAGAGAAGGGGAAAGAGACGGCCTTTAAGGAGAGTACACAGAAAAAAAAAAAAATTAGTGTTGTCTAATGACGGCCGATTATCTACACGATCGATACAGGCCCAAGGGGGGGGGGGGTGCCCTCCGTGGGGATCTTTTAAAGAGATCCTAACGCGTATTTACGCAAGGTTACCCAAGGTTCGAAGAAAACCGCACAAAGAAGAAAAAAAAGGGGAGGGGGAGTCAAAAGTATTTTTTTCAGTTCACAAAAAATTTCTAAAATATATGCTTACTTTTATCTGAAGTAATTAAATCTTACTCACAGCTCGCACAATTTGAACACATAAAATATTAAATAAACATATATTTTAGAAATATTTTAACAACTGAGAAGAAAGTAAGCCATCTTTTAAGAAGAGTACACTGAAAAATATGTCGAAATTATGAAATTCCTGAAAAGTTTTAAAAATAAGAATTCATCCCTCTCCTATAAGTTTAAGATTAGCGAGAGAATTAGAGATTTTACAGACCAAGCCCCTTAATAACATAAGCCGCTTTCTCGTCTTTTTTTTTTTTTTATTCCTGCATTGTGCGCATGAAATATAACTTTAAATTAATTAATTAAATATATATATATATATATATGTGTGTGTGTGTGAAAGGATAAAAACCCTTTAAAATTCCAAATTAAATTTCAAAAATTTAAATTAAAATCCGAAGTTTCTTTCTCCTAACTTTAAATGTCATTCTAAAACCAGTTTTACCCCTTGTAACTTTGTTTCCCAGCAATGCATCTTATTACTTTCAGATATCATTTTCGGGCGATCTTTAAGAGTAAAAATGCTGACATTCGGAATATTCTCATTCAGTTGTGGTTAGCGGATTCCCGGGCCGGCCAAGCCCAGGTCTTGCATCTGAGCCTGGACAATCAATCAAAAGCTAATCAACCAATTTAAGAAATGTTCCTCCCAAATTTACAACTATGCCCTCTGCTGGAAAATATGATAAACCCCAAGATATTAGCTAAAACCCGCGCCAAAAACGAGAGAACTTGCACTTTTGAGATGCCTGCAAAAACTATGCCAATGTAGCTCCTGAAAATAAGCGACATAAGTGGCTCGAGGGACCCCCAACCGAACTCGTGAGTCGGACTGTAAGATGAGCGGCGAAATAAATGAGTTCGGTCCACCAAGAGGTTCCTGAGTCCAATTATTCCACAAGTAATGTCACCCCTAGATGTACTCGGATCTTAAGTTGCGTTTGGACTATCCTGTAAAAGATCGTCTAGAAAAAGTCATAAATTTTGCCGTTGAAGTAAGGAGAAGTATACTTTTTCTACGCGCTTTTCTCCCCAAACAACAGTCATACAACTGCCAACGTGGGTTGGCGTCCAGTTTCGTCATGCAACTCCCTATCCTTGTCCTGCAAAACCCATTAGCCATCAAATGCTCCGACTACCGGGAACAAACGTGCCGAAGGGTGACTGCAAGAAACTAGATGGTGCGTACGCAGCCTTAAAGCCGGCTGTACGGACACATGCCGGGAAGTGAACGGGCCGCGACTACTCTCTACAAGTTCCGGAACGTAGCGATATATTATATATATATATCCCGTCTGACAGGTGTTGACGAGTTGTTTTATGTAACAAGCCTTTTGTGATTAAACCTTAACAGCACATATAGTCAATGTGGCGTCATTGTAGCGTGGCAAATGGCCAGAAACATCGTAATCACGTTTATAATCAAAATATGATACCGTTACTTGCTCACATTGTGACTCTCAGGTTACCGTAACTTTGTGACTCTATTGTGAAATCACCAACTTCATTTCGAAATCAAGGAGATAAATTTCTGAAGTAAAAGTTGTGTTTGGGTGACGGTACTATCACGTTTTGATTTGTTTTCATTTGAAACATTTTCTATTGCAATTTTCTTAATAATGATTAAATTGCCTTGTAGATAATCTTTTGTACAGATTTCGATGGCGCTTTTTTATATAAAATCTATCTTATAGATTTTGCATCTGCATATTTGCCTTAAATGGAACATTACTATTGTAAGAGATTGTATTGTTTGATCTGCACGGTTGTCTGTAAATTTTCTTATCTGTTTTATACGTCATATTGTTTCTTATTAACTCTTCATCTAAAAACGGTTAGGTTCCCTTTCGTTCAATCTCCAAGGTGAATTGTATGTTTGTGTCTAGGCTATTTGCATTGTTTAAGAACTCTTTCAAAGCAGGGATTCTATGGTTCGATATTAAGAATTTAAAAACAACGTAACTCAGCCATAACTGAGGTTTTAATTCTGATTCAGATATAATTTCCTTCTCTAGAGGCCTTAGTTCCAATTTTACAAGTAATCCTTAAATGGGTGAACCCATCGTGCTCCTTTAGTTTGTTTATAAAATTTTCCATGAAATATGAAAATATTATTATTCGCCATTAATGCTTGAATTTAATGTTGTTTTGATTTCATCATTTTAAGCTGAGTTATTATCAATGAAATGCTGTATGAGAATTTCAATTTCTTTAACATTGATTGAGGGGTATAGTGATTTGGTGTACATTCTTGCCAGTATGCCGTTATCATACATACCTACATCTCTTATTTTCTTAATAAATTATGTAGTCGAATTGACCGTAAGATTTGTAGGGATAAAATTTCTTTGGGAAGAGGGACGAAAAATTTTCCAGTGGTGCATATTGGATCTAAACATTTAAAACATTTTTTTTTTCTATGGACTATAGAGATTATTTTCCTTATGATCTTTTCATCTTCCAATTAGTCTGGGCGTAAGTGCAGTTTTATTAATCTTGAGTGTAATCTTCATCTGGGTCGGTCAACTATCATGTTTAATTAACTCATGTGCTTTTCGATTAATTATGGGGTTGGGATCCGTATTTAATTCTTTGCAATTCATTTCTTTAGTGATATAGTCCTGTTTATTCATGAGGCAATTTTATTAGATTTATCTGTTTGGATTACTATATTATCTGAGTTTGCTTTAAGTTGTTTGATAGCATCCAAATCCTTATTTCTACGTATATTTTGTTTCTTTAAGTAACTTTACACATTATTGTGTAGGATGCTTCTAATTTCTTCTTTCTGTTTAGTAGGTGCGGACTGTACAATAATTTCTCAATCTGTTATAACCGATTTTAAATTTATTGAGATCTTAAATGTATGTTTTCGACCGAGTGCTAGGAACTTATGGAGATTCTTATCTATAACTTTACCTGTTAAATTTACATAAGGGACTGGTGTTTTTACTGGCATTTTATCTTGTAACTTAGTATCTCGTAACTTATTTATTTTAAAGTAAATAGTTCTATCTTTGGCTTTTCTCTGTCTAATTCTATAAATGTCAATAATTCGTTAGAATTCGCCAAATCCCGTCATCATTCATAACCCTCGTTATTTTCCATATAACTTTGGTTTTTGTATATTTAAATGTTTTTGTCAATTTAATCTCAAGGTGAACTTGACGTTTTGAAAATTACAGTTAAACTATGTTTTTAAATTAAAATAAATAGCTGCACAGTTTTTAATTTAACACCATTTACAATAGTAATGATAGATAAACCTAATTTATGCATATGTATTTTTTGACTAAATATAAAAATTTTATATATTTAGAAAGATATTTGTATTTTTCCACTTTTATTACATCATTAATTACAGTAAGTTTCATAAAAATGAGTTTTTAGTTGTACTTTACAAAAACGTAATAATATTTTTCGCGATGTTCTTAAATCAAAAGTTATGAGGTAAGCAAACTCTAAGATCAATTTATGGGCAACCTCTATTGTTATAATGGTCATAA
Source organism: Maratus speciosus (assembly GCA_963932465.1). Lineage (NCBI taxonomy): Eukaryota > Metazoa > Arthropoda > Arachnida > Araneae > Salticidae > Maratus > Maratus speciosus. Next base: position 258,739,277 of record OZ010788.1, read on the forward strand.
AACATCTTTTTTCAAAATTACATATATTTCTGTATTCAAGCCATTTTTAATATAACATATATTTTTAAAACATGTAAAAAATTAGCATAATAATATACTTTAAAAAAATATATGTTGAGAATATATATATATGTATATATATATATATATATATGTATGTATATATATATATATATATACACTGCTAAAAAAAATTAGGGGAGCAAGCAAAAAAGCGAAGAGAACAGTGCAAGACAGCCATGTTTGGGCATAAAATGGATAGTACACGTGTATCAATGCGTAATACAGAAAAAAAGACGCAAAAAAATTGTAAGGGAGCTTTTATTCTTTGAAAAGATGAAAAGAACATGAAAAGATGGTTTAGGGCAACAATTTGGTTTCATGTAAATGATAAAAAAATGTATTGTTTAAAAATGATGCAAGATTTTTAATATGGCGTGTGGTCTTCTCGAACAGCTAAGACTGCTGAACACCTGTTTTCCGTGGATGCGATGAGGTTATCGATAAGACTTTGGGGAATACAGTTCCACTGCTCAAGAATTGCAATATCAAAGTCCCGGACAGAAAAAGGAGGCCTCGGTCTCGCAGCAATGCGTCGTCTGAGTATGTCCCAAACATGCTCGATCGGATTTAGGTCAGGAGAGCATGCTGGTCATTCCATACGCTGTATTGTTTTAGCTTCAAGCATGTTTTCGACAAGACGAACTGTATGAAGTCTGGCATTATCATGCATGGAAAAAGAAATCACTAATTACTGCAACATAAAATACGACAGGAGGTCTCAGTATCTCGTCTGTACTACTTCGAACAGTCAAAATGCCATTTCGAATGATATGCAGGCCCGTACGTCCACCTATGCTGATTCCAGCCAATAGCATCAACCCACCTCGTCTGTAATGTGATCTTTCACGAACGAATGTGGGAATATTTTGAGTGCCTCTTTCTCTCCATGCCAAAACACATCAGATGTCATATCCAAACTGAATCGGGACTCGTCTGTAAACAGAATATGACTCCAACAACGTTGCCTTCAAACTCCTCGATGTTCAGTTCTCCAACTTCTTTTGGCCGCACAGTGGCTTGAGGTCAACGGAATACAGAGCATTGGCTTACGTGCATAGAGACCCCCCTGATGAAGCCTATTTCGGACTGTTTGGCTGGACACTCTTTGTCCTGTGGCCAAGAACAACTGTGTTTGCAGCTGAGTAGCATTGCCCGTTCCGTCTCGACGAGCTGTTAACAGGATATATCGGTCATCATTTTCTGTGTTAGCACATTTCCGACCTTGCATTTGTCGATGACTACCATTCCATGTGTCTTGGAATCGATTCCATAGCCTTTCATGAACACTTCTTGCTACTCCAACAGCGCCCACTACACTTCGTTATGTTTCCCCAAATTCAACTGTCCCGATAACACGCCAAGCCATGGATTGCGGTAAATCATGTTTTTGTGACATTTTCAAGCCACCTTTTCTCAAAAAACAACCTGAGTAATTGAATTTTACAAGTGAGGCAGTGAAACAGACGTTTCTGCAAAATTTTCTGCTTATCTCCCTTTTCTAGTTTTTGACGTCATAAACTTAATTTACATGTGAAGTTTCCTTTATCTATTTTCTACAGCACTTTAAATTATGGATGTTTTATTTTATGTTACTTATCGGTGTAAATATTTGCGTAATTTCGCTAAAACCATGTGCTCCCCTAATTGTTTTGAGCAGTGTATATATACATAACAAAGATGAATCACAAATATATGAACAAATGGGGAAATTCTAAAGATGAACAAGATGTGAGCATAGGAAACCAGTATGTAAAATAATATTTCCATACATTACGTGATCATGTTACATCAGATAAATTTCCTTTCAATAATAATTCAACTCCTATTCGCGATTAAATGAATTTTAATTTTAATTTAATCAAAACGATTTAACAATGTTTCGAATTAGCTTTGCATACACCTCAGAATGTCTACAGAAATTTTTAAGAAAATAATTAAATAAACGGTCATGTGCGAGTATTATTCACGCTCAGAGGACTCCGTGCAATAAATATATGAATTATTAACTGTATTATTAGAAAATAATCGTTGTTGTAAGAGTAATAAGACTATATAATGTAAGATTGGGCATAAATGTATGTACTAGAAAAATATGAATGGGTATACCATAAAAGTTCAAAGAGTTAAACTGATCGTAGTAATAATCTTTTCATTTTACAGTATACCTAAAACAAAACCCTTATTCAAATTTGGCATTGTGCTAAGCGCGCTTCGAAAGGATTTCGTAAAGTTGCAACGCACCTTGATCCGTGTCACGTTTTTCCAGAAAGGTTTTTAATTAACTTTTAAAAACACGGGAGGCGTATTGAGAGATCCATTCAATGCAAACTATTCGCGAATGTCATAGTATTTATGTGATTAATTCAAATTAAATTAGTCTGTGTTTAACAATTTGACGATTATTGCTTTTATACGCCTACTGGGCATTGCATTGCATAAATATATCATTTATATTTGTTATCTAGGCTTTAAAAGACGATGGTACGTAGAGTACGCCGCCTCTGTCATAATGTATGTCCAAACCGTGCGTATCTTTAAGGGTTAATACCTCAGCAATTACCGACAATTTTTTTTTTCGAAAATCATTATCAACAATTCTTTTATACTTCTGTTACGATACGTACCTCCAACGCTCCTTAACACCTTTGCTTGATGCTCGCAAATCTAAATTTGCGAGCGGGAAAATGCGTTCTTCTCAAAAACTATGTGGCCTAGGGTAATCGCTATAATTTTCTTGCAAGGTTTAAATTAGGGATGCACAACCTGTGGCCCGCGGGCCAAAAGTGGCCGGCGATGGGTTAGCGTGTGGCCCGCGAGTTTCGTTAATTTATAAATGGAAAAATGACAATTTTTGACTATAGGTCGCAAGTAAATATCGTGAATTTCGTCAATTTGCCGGGAGAAAAGTTGAAAATTTCGAAAGCCGAATCGCGAATTTTGTCAATCAGGCGCAAAAAATTGCAAATTTTGTCGATCAGCCACGAAAAAAATCGCGAGATTTTGCGTCGATCGCGCTAGGAAAAATCGCGAATTTCGTTCGTCGGACACGGAAAAATCGTTAATTTGGTTGATGGTGCGCGGAAAAATTGAAAATTCTGTTGATTGGCTGAAAAAATCATGAGTTTTGTCAGTCGCGAGAAAAAACAGTCAATTTCGTCAATTTGCCGCGGGAAAAAAATTGCAAATTTCGTCAGTCAGTTAAGAATTGGGAATTTCGTCGACCGGATGTGCAAAAATGGCAAATTTTGTCGATTAGGAGTGGAATAATCTAAAATTTCTTGATCGGCTGCGGAAAAAATCGCGTGTTTGTCTGCTCATCGAGAGAAATAATCGCGAATTTCGTCAATTTGGCGCGGAAAAAATTTGCAAATTTCATCAGAGCTAGTTAATAATCGCAAATTTCGCTGATCAGGCGCGGAAAAATCTCAAATTTCGTCGATCGGGCACGAAAAAAAATCGCGAGTCTTGTCGATCGTTCTCGGAAAAATCGCGAATTTTGTCGACTGGGTTAGGAAAATTGCGAATTTTGTCGATTGGGTTCAGAAAAATTGCAAGTTTTATAGATAGGGATAAGAAGAATCGCGGATTTGGTTGGTGTGCCACGAAAAAAAAACGCGAATTTTGTTGATCAAGTGCGGGAAAATCGCACATTTCGTCGATCAGGGTCGGTAAAAACGCAAATCTCCTTGTTCGGGCACAGAAAAATCACGAGTCTTGTCGATCGGGCTAAAAAAAATCGCAAATTTCGTCAATCAGGCGTATAAAAATTGATAATTTCGTCCATCGGGCTCAAAAAATAGCGAATTTTATCGATTAGGCGCGGAAAAAAAACGAATTTTGTTGATGATTTTGCTGCCCCTCTGAAACCCTATTTTTTTATTATAGACCACAGATCACCTCCCCAAAATAGAATAATCTCCTTGTTACTAATGTGGCCCTCGACAACCTAGATATTTTTGTAAGTGGCTTTTCTCTAAAAAAGGTTGTGCACCCCTAGTTTAAATTAACGTCTACTACCTCTTTTTCATAATTTTAATATCAGTAGATTCGAAAATAGAGGGGGGGGGGACATTTTTGCACTGCATTTTCGACGATATCTCTGAAAATATAATACATAAAATTAAAAGAAATGTATTTTTGAGTTCAGCGTTACGAAAGTTTTCACAAAATATCCCACACTATATGCAGAGAAAAGATTTTTTTTTTCAATTAACTTAATTAGCCCCTCTACATTTTTCCTAAATATATTTGACTGTTTAATAATCTGTAAATATGTGGGTCAATAGTCTTTATTACTTCCATAGTTTACGAGTAAAATGGCTGTGACATACAGGCAGACACAGGAGTGATCTTATAGTGGTTCCGTTTTTACTTTTTAAGTACAGAACCCTAAAAATAATATTATGTTTTTCTTCTTTTTTTACCCGACTGCCAAGAAGGGTTATGTGTTTGACGCGTATCTGGGTATGTGGATTTCTTTATACCCTCGAAACATCCCAACGGCTGGATGGATTTTAATGAATGAGGGATCTATCGATTTGTCTTAACCGTTCGATGGTTATAGGATAGGTTTTGTTTTTATAAATTCAAAATGGCGGCCGTAAAATACAAAATGGCGGTAGAGACGAAAAAATTATGCCCCTATTGAGTGGCATATCATTGGATAGGTCTTTCAAAATGAAGACGATGTTTCATTGACTATTTTACCGTCAGAAGCTCTGTTTAAATATTACACAACCTGGAATTTGTGTAGGTAGGATCTATAGCTTTACTGCAACTCTAACCATCATAGACACCTATAGGCCTCATCAAAACAGTGTTTTTAGATAGGAACTAACAATTAAACACAACTTAAAAGTCATCCATACAAGTAAATTAAAAAAAAAAATAGGTAAGTAATATAAAAAATAGTTTCGCATTGATGAGAAATAATTAATTAGTTCTCTTTTTACACAGTAGGGTTTTTTGATTTTTTAAATTTAATTTTTTATTTCAATCTGTGCTTAGAATGTACGGATATTTTCGTGCTGTTTATAGCTTACAAAAAACGTCTGTTTCCTAGACCATAAATAAGAGTGTTTTGATTTCAAAACTAAGTATCTAGCAGGATGCATACTGTCAGCGCTATTCTCAAAAAGTGTTCTTCGCCGTCTTTATAGCGTAAAATTCCCGAAAAAAATGTGAAATTGAATAAGACGAAGATTGCTATTCAGAAATACTAGTACTCAAAAGCAAATAAAGCACTCATCCTATCCTCAGGGAATTATTTACAGTGACTATATTTAATTAATTAAATGAATTAATTATGCATTCATGCTAAAAGATTAAAGAAAAATCCTTTGAACTTATTTAATATAAAAAAATGTGTTTTATTAAAATATATATATATTCCTAGCCTAACTTACTAGATTTTTTTTCATTTATCTTGTTTAACAATAACAATAAATAAATAGATAAATAACACTTTTCATAGGTATAATAAAACTGAATATTTTCCACGCAAATGCTGTCACATATTCCAAATAAATTTCCTTACACTGTTCGTTCATTTCAAATTTGCGATGAAATTAATTTTAATTTTAAATTTATCAAAAAACAATTAACTATGTTTCAAGAGTCTACAGGGATTTTTAAGAAAATAATTAAAAGAAACGATATTTCATTTTTCTGTTTTGTTATCTATGCATAGAATGTGCGTAATGTTTTCTACTATTTTTAGCTTACGTAAAACATGTGTTTCCTACATGATAAATATTAATCTTTCGATTTCAAAACTGAGCATCTACAGGGAATTAACTACATCCGCTGTAGAGGTATTTATTGTTGGAAAGTAATTGAATTATTTAATTCTGTATTCATGGAAAATAATTAAAAAATTCAATAGAACTTATTTAATGTTACACAACCTACTGTGTTTAAAATAAAGGAACAGCTATCATATATTCCCACGGCCGCCATCTTGTATTTTTTCTTGACGTGAAAACCCCTTTTCCGCGAAGTAATAAATGTCGCCAAGCACCGATTTATGCGCATGTTAGGCTTAACGAAAATAAAATGTAGTAAATAATAAACAAAAGTCGTTAAAGCTGCAATGATTAAATGAACGTATGAACGCTACTCGTTCATAAACCAAAAAAAAATAAAAAATAAAAAACATCACTCGATTCAGCAGGCTACTTCTGCAGCAATCTGGAAAATGCACGAAACTCGTTAAAGCGGCAATTAGTAATCGAACCTATGAATGCGTAGCGTTCATAAACCGAAAAAAAAAAAACATCACTGGATTCAGCAAATTACTTCTGCAGCAATCATAAAAATGCACGAAACTCATTAAAGCAGCAGCTAGTAAATGCACGTACGTTGCTGAGCACCAATCTCAAAAATGCACGAAATGCATAAGACGTACACAATAAACGGCTAATATAAAACATTACAACAAAATATACATAAAAGTATCAACATACATTAACAAACATCTCGTTTCTTGAAAGCCAACTCTAAAAAATGGTCACTTGCCATAATTTCTCAAATTTCAAGTCGTCGTAAAACTGCCATTTAAATTTACAGAAAAAAAAAAACCCCTTAAAATTTCAAACTAAATTACACAAGAAGTTTAACTTTTAATATAAAACATATACTACCAATATCAAACTTCGCATCACCGTAATTTTAATTTTACAATCAAAAACCAATAAAATGTCTCCCGTCTTCAAAACATTCCTTGCTACAAATTACAAATATGCGGAGTTGAGTTGTCAAAACACCGCTCAGCTAATTTTTCAATCTCAAATATCAGAATACATCATTAATGCCGTCAATAAAACGATGTTTTCATTAACAAAAAAAGGCAATATTGCAGAAAAAATACACATAAATAACACTGTTTAAGGAATAAATTAGCAAAAAATATCAAATATATATCAAATCACTTAATACAAACACTTGTTTTTTTTTTCGCCACAAAAGACAATCTCCCAAAAAAACGGGGCTACCAGAACCAAAACTCAACGTGGTTGCCATATCGATAAAGATCGCCAACATCGCCAGCAAAAATTCTCGAAGAAATACAAGATAGCGGCCACGGGAATATGCAGCATCTAAGCCAAAATAAATAAATGCATTCAGAATTTGTTTTTTGCCGAAATACAGGGTGTCCCAAAAAGATCTGTACAGCTTCAAAATTTTATTTTTCAAAAATGAATAGGCCTACAGCAAAACTAGTCACAACAATAGATAGAATAACTAAAACAAATTTTCTACGGTATGTTTCTGGTCATAGATGGTGCTGCACAGCACAACACATAAACGATTATTAAAGTATATTAACTATATTTATATAGTTTCAATCGATGCTGTATTTAATTATGTTTCGTGTTTGCCCCCATGTCTGTGGCTCACGGATAAATATTACATCTTGTGCTGCGTTTGTAGCCTTACCGACACATAATAATGACAAGTTTCAGGCTCGGTATCGTTCCATGTGGTTTAGTCAGTAGAATGTCAATGATGGCCCGGGTTCAGTGAAGTCCCAGCATGGAATCTTTTTCACTAGATTGGCCTTTTAAGCAATTAATTTGAAATTTGATTTTCATTTGAAAATACAATTATTAAAGATTTCAGTTTTTCGAAAATTGCGGATCCCTTGAAGAAAGTTGAATGTGTCGAGTGGTTTATCGAAACAAATTCCGTCAATCAAACTCAAAGTAATTATCGAACAATTGATGTCGATCGAAATCGAACGCTTCATGTGAGCACGTTAAAACATTCGTGAATTTAATATCGTTTTGATAGTCTTCGTGCTACCAAATGATCTCATGTTGAAGTTTAATATGGCAACAGAAAAAAACTTATTTAGTTATTCTATCTATTGTTGTAACTAGTTTTGCTGTAGGCCTATTCATTTTTTAAAAATAAAATTTTGAAATTGTTCAGGTCTCTTTGGGACACTCTGTATTCCTTTGAAATAGTACAGAAATTACATCTAAAATCCTTAATTTCTGTTGGATAATATTACAATTTTGTAGAATCGGATTTAAAAAAGATAAGACCTAAGCAATGCAAACACTTTTGTTGTATGGCTATGGAACTAAGCTGTTTCTGGCGCCGAGAATTATTTATGTAAGAAATCTATTTTTAAATAAATTATTTGATTTTATGAAAAGTCTTGACCTCTTTTTTTAAAGAGTTTTTCTAAGGTTTGAAAGTTATTAAAGGATTTAATTATGCATTCGTGATCGATAATACATAAATAAATAGGTTAAGCAAAAACCCATTTAATATTTCAAAATATGCTATATTTATGGACATGCAAGTGGGTTGAAAATTTATTTAGAATTAAGGTCATTTTAAATATAGACTTTCTTCATCGAAAATATTTTAGCTAAATGCTAATTTAATAAAGTTTGTACTTTTTTATTTTATAAAAGGGTTTTGGCTAATTAGTTAATTGGCATAAATCAAAGTTATCTGATTTATGGAAATTAAAATTTTTATCTGGTAGTACAGGCCAAAAATTTTTTCAATAGAAATTATGTATGATTTATGTGAAATCTTGATTTTGTTTTGAATGAATTATTCAAAAGTCACAAAATCCAGAATAGCCTATATGACTTTTATTGCGAGGTGTTACAATTTTACAGGCTTTTGTCTCATTTACTTTTGTATAGAAAGATATGTTTCATACAGGTGTCTCAGAACTCTTAAAATTGGAAAAAGGACCATTTTCAACATTTAATTATCTTAGCACGTGTATGATTTTAAAACACAATTTTTATTGGGAATGAAAGATATTAATATTTTGTTTCATTTCATGAATTTAAAAAACATCAAGATGCAGAATTAGCATTTATACGGGACTCGAAAGTGTCATACATTTGACGAGCACAAAATTGTTATAACAGTTTACGTGCAGGATTACAAAATTAATTTTGCAACTAGAACGAAAATTTTGCTGCATACTTATACTTCATATTATAAAAATTACCCTGAATCTAAATAAATTTGTATTTAAAGCATTTTTATATTTTCAATACAAAGTTGTATTTAGCTCCTAATACAAAATTTCAAGAATATAATCACCTAAAAAAATATTTTTTTGAACAATGAAAAAGAAATTGTAGGTTCAGTTTATACAGACTAACATGCAACATATATTTTGAAAATTCCATGAAAAAATATTTGAGATTTTTGAGATATCTTGCGCTTTATGCCCAAAAACGTAATTTTGGAGAAAAATGACTTCAAAGTTTCGGAAACGACGCTTCAGCTACTGAAAGAGTATAATTCTAAAAGCCATAACTTCTGTTCTAATGGGAATTTCAAGGAAATAATTATATCAAAATATTTAGAAAATATAAGACTTTAACATCTAAAAGAATTAAAATTTGAAAAGTTTGAAGCTTTAAGAGTCGTGAGAACCCTTAACTAATTGCTTTTATATTTACAGAATTTTGATAGAATACTTAATAAAAATAATTGAATATGTAGTAATCTAACAATACTCTAAAAAGTCTGTGGACGACTGTGTAAAAAATAGAAAATCTTTACGATATGATTCATTGTACCATGAAAACAAATTCTATACATTTTTATTTTGTAATATTGATATCTTTCAATGCAAAAAAATATTCAGATTACAATGTAATCTGTACAGATGTCGTATCTGAAGAAGACATATAAGAGCACAGATTCTATGCAGTGGAAATTGTTCAAGTTGAACACTGGCTGTTATCGAACACATATCTATCATAAGACGAGATGTAAATGGGTGTCTTTTTCCATTTTTTTATGAAATGATATGTTATGGCTTCCGAAAATGTGCCTAAGACACGTGTATTTTAAAATGTAGTAATCCTGGCAGTAATGTAAAAGTATTATAAAAAGTAAAAGGTAAGATGCATGAAATTTTCAAAAATCGTACGTATTTATCATTTATTAATAAATCACATAGTGAGAGTAAGTATAACTGTAATTTAATTCTCTATTTTCCCACAAACAAGTATATACACAAGGGTTGCCAGTTTGGCCTCCACTTTTATTTTAAAAAACTTTGATTCACACCAGAAAATGCAAAAAGTATTGTCAGATTATATGAATGTCTGACTTTTCTTGATAACTTAAAGTAAAAATTTATTCTTCGAAAAGTTCCTGTCTGAAATCGAAATTTCGGGATAAAAATGGAGACGAAACTGTCAACCCTGATATACACAATTATATTTTAAACACAATATTCAGTTCAAGTTAACAACACTTATATTTTTCTCTCTAACTAAAAACTGTTCGTAAGCAGCTTAAAACACTGCTGCTACAGAACTTTTCCCTAAAACTAAAAAAAAAAAAAAAAATTATTTATTAAGGCTATTTTGTATATTATTCAAAGCTTGAATTTAACAAACATTAATATGAATTATAAGGTAAATTCCAGACAACATTATAAGGAAAATTGCAGCTATAAATTTCGATGGGTCAAAATGTTCTCTAAATTTTTAATACTATAGTACAAGGACGGTGAACCTATGGCACGCGTGCCAAATTTGGCACGCGACAGAATATTTTCGACACGGCATTGATTAAAATCCTAAAACAAAATAGAATTAAGTTAAACAAAACACGAAAACTTATACAAGCTGGCCTTCTCTTTTTTTCTTTCTTTTTTTTTTTTCTTTTTTTTTTTTTTTTTTATTTTATTTTGAAAGCAACTAATTGAATTTCTAAATTATTTAAATGTAGGCTCTATAAGTTACCAAATTAAGAGAAGGTTGGGAGAATATCAAAAAGAAAAATATCAGGCATTATAAGTAAAACTCCTAGTGATGAAACTAAAGTGACTTGGTATAAAATATGTAGTTTTCACAATTGTTCGCTGTATTTATTCCTGCGGGTCATTATTTTCGGAAATGATACGAAAGTCTTTTAAATATTAGAAACCCAAATCACTTGTTAGATAACTCAAATTCAGCTTGAATCCTATTAAAATTAAGTAGGTTGAACACATTGATATTTGGCATGACCGGCATCGCATTCACCATTTTATTACGCTATAATATATGTTAGTCTAATTATTAGATGTATATTGTCCAATATTTTTAAATCCCAATGAATTTGGATCAACTAAATTATTTTTTTGTGCTTGGCACGTCATGGTCACGTAAAATCTTTTTTGAAAAAAAAAAAAAAATTGGGCACGCAGATGTAAAAAGGTTCGCCGACCCTGCTATAGTATGATATAATACTTGTTAAAGGTATTATCATAAGCACTTGCATTCAGTAACGGCCGGTGAGTAATCTGTAAGAGAAAGCTGAGATCAACAATAACAGGAGACCTCCACCTAGTGTTGCCAGGTATCCCGCATAAATCAGTGTTCTAAATACTCTAGACACTTCTAATTTCTTACAGTTTACTTCGCCATGTTTAAAGCAGATAATTTTGCAATTAGATAAGGCAAAAAAAAATTGCTTTAAAACTGGTCGCCAAGGGCGGTTCGCCCTTAGCGACCAGTTTGGTCTCCTTTAAAATTTATGATTGGAAAAGCATGCTAAGCATTGTACCACGTTACTTTTATACATAGTTTAATTTATTTGGACTGCCTTAAATATATTTAATATAATCCCTTAAGCTAATATTAGTTTTTGTTGCATTAAAATATCTCCATTTGTTGATTTTCTGTAAGCAAGTAAATCCTATTGGTTTACAATGGAAGTCTATGGGAATTTGGCGAAATATTAGAGATATCGCCAAGTTGGCGTCCCATTTGGTGACGAATTTTGGCTGCCAAATTTGGCGCTATATTGTCAAATTGGCAACGAGCTTGGCGGCATTTAGCGACAGAACAGGGTCCCCTTATAGGTATTGAGATGCATTAAATGCTGCTCAATAACCAATGAGATGCGTTTCATTTATTTTGAGTTGAAATTGTTGAATTTTGTGTTAAAAATACTGAATTTTGTGCGAAAATCAGTGAATTTCGTGTTTTTTTTGTAAATTAGCTTATGTTTTCTGAGCACAATGGCTGAGAAATCGGTGCGAAAACAAACTGCTATTTCGCTTCAAATGGAGATGAAGCTGCTTAATGCAGTTGATGAAAAAGAAGGACGAAAACAGAAATCTGCAAAGAGTTTGCTATTGCCAATTCTACTTTATCAACAATAATAAAAAACAGGAATCGCATTACGTTAATATTTGAGCGCAGTATGTTTAAGCCAGAGAGAAAACGCATGAGAACTGCTAAGCATGAAGATTTAGAGACAGCTTTGCCTATTTGGTTCAAACAAACTAGATCTCAGAATGCTGAGAAAAAGACACTTCAAAAAAAAATCTGATCCCCCTCCCCCTCCAAAAAAAAAAAAAAAAAAATTACTTGTCTTTTATCCTAATGGATGCAACTTGCTAGTAGTTTAACAGGAAATCAACGTAAAATTTGACGACGTCGAAAATATTTGTGAGTTTTGTTCTTTTTTTACGAATCTTTCACTCAAAAAAATTTTTCGGTTGGAGCTCCGATTTACGCGAGACACCTGACAACACTACATCCATCTTTCACCTTTCTCGGACCCCTATTTTAGGAGTCAGCATTCGTAGTTGTACTTTGAAAAGCAAATGTTATGGTAATAAGATGTTACTTATTTTTACTATTTATTTTATTTCTTAGTAAAACGTATTTTATAAATCTGCAAAAAAAAAAAAAAAAAAAAAAAAAAAAAAAAAAAAAACTGAATAAAGGCATTGATATCTATTTACTTTGAATCTATTAACAAAATAGATAAAAAATATTTTTCAGAACGGATAATAAGCAGTGTACGGCGGGTGAAATGGACTCAGATGTCACACTTATAGGGGACCCACAAAAAGAATGTAAAATCGCTTTTTAATCATTTTATAAAAAGTTATTGGTCAATAATTTTTTGAACCCGGACCCGAAACTTATGGGGAGCGTGAATGAGACTAAAAACATCTTGTGTTATCTTTGGAAGGAATTTAGGGCTACAAAAATTTTCTTGCACCTGCCCTCTTTTAATGATAAAATCTCGTCTTGATGATTTTTAATATGCAGCTGTACCTTTAATGCGATTGAAAATATTCCCTACGGTTCATTCTTTCGACCGTAGGCTGGGCAGATTGAAGCTTCCAGTTTTTATTCAAACGCAGTGGTTTTCTCCACTAAGTAAATCTGATTTTTTTTTTCAATCCTGTAAGATAATGTTATGGTAAATAGCATAGAAAACACAGATAGGAAAAAATTATACAAATTTTTAGTTTTTATCAAATAAAGTGCAGAAAATTATAGATTCATAAATGCAGTTTTATTAATTATGGAAATATTTTATCTCATTTTTTCTGCTGCGTTTTATGAAAAGAAAATTAAAAAGCGTAATGTAATTATGTGTGAGAAAGTATTTCTGTAAATCTTTTACAAAGATTCACATCAAAAAAATGTAGTTTTATCAATGAGTATCATTTTCAAAACCATTGTAAATTTTCGCATTTTCACGTCATCTTTCTTAATCAGCAATATTTTTTTAATTATATAACTTTAATTACATTCAGTTTAATACTCTAATTGGCAACTTATGTAAATTTATTTGAAAACAGAATACTAATGCTCATAATAACAATAATAAAAAGATACGCTGAAACAATCTGTCACCTTTTTTTTCTGTCTTAATTAAAAGCTCCAAATTTTTTAAAATAAATTTCAGCTGCCAACCTTGTTTATGAATTCTTTCACAATGTTTAACTTCAAAAGTTTACTGTAAAAATCCGTTTGAGGGGGGAAAAAAATCCTTGAACTCAATGCATTCTTGAAACAAATTACCATGTGCATTGATTATGTCAAAGCACAAAAGCGTGGATAAAAATGTATTCAAAGACGATTTTCAAGGTAAAATATCGTGAATAATGACGTTTTCCAGAAACTTTTTCCAAATTGGATTTTTTCTAAATATGAACGCGTGTTTGAATGCGGTACAATTCTCAAAGGTAAGAAATCAAGATGTTTTTCGTATTTCTTTTTTATGCTGCGGAAATAAAGTATGTTATTTGCATGTCCACTTTTGTATTGCATATGAAAGCAAAACTTATTATTTTTGCGGAATATTTCAAAGAAAATAGTATGCTAGATAGAAAGAATGTTATTCTTGTTTTTTATTTAAAAAAAAAAAAAAAAAAAACAATTTAAAATTTCTGTTTTGAAAAATGGCTTTATGTCATGAAGGGCAGAAAAATAAATTTTCATCGCAAAAGTATTTTCACTTACATGCTCAATTATTTCTTCATGTATACACTTTATTGTCTTAGGCATTTTCTAATTAACCCTTTATATCCCGACGATACTTTAAAATACCATTAAAAAAAGTCTTATAAAATTAACTTAGTACATCGATTAACAGTAATAAAATTTATAATAAGTTGTAGAAACTTTACTTTATCTTCTTCTAAAAGCTTTGTTTGTTGCACAAAGCAAAAAGTTCTTAAAAGAACGATTTATCTTTCATTTTTATCCGCTATTCTTTCTTGGTGTTGGAAAATTGTGTGTGGAAAGTTTCAGTTCTTGAATGTTTCTATTTTTCTATTGTAAGGGCATTATACTTGTATATTTCATAACTCTATAAAGTACGTACTTTAAATAAATTTTATAAAAAATGTTTGAGTGGTGTTATAAATAATCCACGGAATCCCTGTAAACAAATATTTTGTTAATTAATTTTAATTGGCAATATTCTTCTAAAATTTATTCATTGATTGTGTAAATTTTCAAAAGAATTTTCAAAAATTCAAGAAAAACACTTTAGAGGATGAAATTTCCATTATTTCATAATTTGGGACATAAAGATTAAAGCTTAATTTCTTCATAAATGGAAACTATGATTAGAAATGATTAGAAACATTTTAAGATGATTCGTGTTATTATGAAATTAGTCGGATGCTGAATCTTTTAAAACATTTTTATTTTACTTTTTTTTTTTTTTTTTTTTTTTTTTTTTAAGTTGCCTTGAATATAAATGAAGTTTAACTATCATATCAGTATTGTAGTTCATATTAATTTAAAATCTGATAAGCTTTATCTTTTATTCCATACTACGGCAGGGTTTGGCGAATAAGAAATAAAAACAGTAACCAAATGGAAAAAAAAAGTTAGTAAAATAGATTTGTTGTGAAACACTGAAAAATCTATCTTTAATCCCTCCCTTTTTTTTAATATGTTCTAAAATAATCTTTTTTTTTTTTTTTTTTTTTTTTTGTAATTTTTTATAAAATAGAAAATCGACTATCCGTTACTGAAACTATTAAAAATAAGTACATTCTAAATGTCTCCTAAATGTGTAACTGTTTCAAACATTCTTTTAGCAGACTAAATAAAAATTCAAAACAGCTATCTTTGATTTACCATTGTGAAAATATACAATAAAAATTCTTATGAGATTTCGATTCCAACAGATAAAAAAAAAAATTATTGGCCAATGATACTTTGCATAGAACTTATGAATAGTATAAATATCTAATTTCAACAACACCGCACTCCAGCAAAACTTTTCTCTATTTGGCGCTTGATGCGAGTAATTTTGGTTCTATTATTACAGACGCGACGCGACGCAGGTGCATAGATAGTTTAATATACAATATAGAAATACCTATCACATAAACCTTTCTGTGTCTTTGGCTGTTGCTAAATTCAATTGGTGTTGAGTAAGTATCTCTATAAATAGATAATATAGCAACGTAAATGACACGGTACGATTGAACATTTACAGCGCTATCAATCGTTCAACAACGCGGATAAGAATCTCTACTGTAAGGGCACACACACACAACAAGTAAAAATTAAATTTAAAAAATCAAAAACCCAACTGCGTAAAAAGCGAACTAATTAATTATTTCTCATCAATGTGAAACCATTTTTTATATTACTTACCTAATTATTTACTTGTATTGATGACTTTTAAATTGTGTTTAATTGTTAGTTCCTATCTATAAACACTGTTTTGATGAGGCCTATAGATGTCTATGAAGGTTAGAGTTGCAGTATAGCTAGAGATCCTACCTACACAACTTCCAGGTTGTGTAATTTTTAAACGGAGCTTCTGACTGTAAAATAATCAATGAAACATCATCTTCATTTTGAAAGCATATCCAATGATATGCCACTCAATATGGTGAGTAAAAATTATTTTTTGTCTCTACCGCAATTTTGTATTTTACAGCCGCCATTTTGTATATATATAAACAAAACCTAGCCTATAACTATCGGACTGTTAAGACGAATCGATAATAACCTCAATCATTAAAATCCATCCAGCCGTTGGGATATTTCGAGGGTATAAAGAAATCCACATACCCAGATACGCGTGAAACCCATAACCCTTCTTGGCAGTCGGGTAAAAAGAGCAGAAGTTTAACACTCGCAATTTGGCGAGTCTGATTGATTGTTTACTCGCCAAATGAAACTTTTTGACGCGATTTGGCGCAATGGCGAGCGGCAGCGAGAACCCTGAACTACTGATAATCTATCAAAGATTATTTTAAAATGTTACGGCAGATGATTCAGTTTTATGTATTGTAAATATATGAAGACGTGAGTTTCAAAACTCGCCTATCCAGAAAATCGAATTTTGGGAAATTGCGAAAAAACTCTAATTGCGTTCACTGAATTTTCATTGTAAACCAATATTTTACTATGACAAAAATACAGGATAAAACTAGTTTTTTGCAGATTTTTGAGTCTTTTTTTCTTGCAGGTTTACCAATGGAATATTATCATTAGATTGATAGTGAAAACACGATTTTTTTAAATGTGGATAACGCGAGTTTTGAAACTCACGTCTTCATATGTATTAGAGAGAATTTCTAATATACAATAATTTTTCATTAAATAGCTAAAATATTTTAAGACTAGCCGCCCTTGGCGACCAGTTTGGTCTCCGTTAGATGTGTGCTAAGCATTGTACCATGTTACTTTTATCCAAAATTTAATTTACTTTCTCAATACTTCGCCAAATCAGAAGTTTCTAGTAGAGAAATCAAGAACTCCGTATTTTTATGGGTACTACTTAGTTATCCCGTCGACTAAAAATCTATCGCCAAACTATAAGATTATATATCAATAATGGTTGATCGTAAATGTCAAATTCGCTTGTTTTTAAGCAAGTTACACGTGTTTACGTCATCAAGTTATTTTTATTTCGACGTTTTATTTGTATTTTTATTAATGTTATACTAATTTATTTGTTCTTTCGCTATTTAAAATAAAAATTACGTCAATTTGTATAATTTGGCGAGTGGTTTAGCGATTTAAATAATTTGGCGAAATGGGTCGACGGTATAACTATGTAGTACATTTTTATCCTAGCCAGGCGCAAGTGATAAATCATTAAACATTGTCTTTCCAATCGCATTTTTTCATATTTCATTAAATTCATCTAAAATGTAATAATTTCACTCATTTTATTTAAAACACATAATTTTAATTTGAAATTCATGACTTTCACTTTTTCTTTCCCTTTTTTAAGAAAAAGAAAAGAAAAAAAATAATACCAAAAACCATGACTTTTAATTTCAATATCAAAGCATTGTTTTAATTTACCACGCGAAAAATAAAAAATGTAAAAAATGGTCACCTGGCATATAAAAAGCGAAGCGGTCAGCCCGGAACTATTGATGACAGTCACATGACTTAGGCTATTATTATTTTAAGATTGCTTGAATATGAAAGATTAAGTAACAAGAAAATAGGCAATAAATTAAGAACATACTTATTGTATATTGTAAGCAACAGAAAATTTAATTACATTAACTTTACTACTATTATCTCTCATATATGCTAATATATTTAAAGACAATTGTGTAAATGAAAAAGAAAAACAAAGATATCTTAAAACAATACTATCCTAAAACAATACTTCATATTTATTTTGACGTTTGTTCTTCTGTCCTAACCAAAAGTTCACTAATTTTAAAAAGAAATTTGTAACTGACAACCTTTCTTATTAATTATTTTTCCCAATACTTATTTTCAAAAATCTATAGCGAAAATCTTTTTAAGAGGGACAAAATTTTTTGAACTACAAGCATTCTATAAACAAATTACCCTGCATTCCACCGCGTTTAATATGTTGAAGCACAAATGCAGGGATAAAAATTTATTCAAGAAGATTTTTAAGGTAGGATATCGTGAATAATGACATTTTACATAACGCTTCTTTCAAATTGGATTTTTTTCTTCATATATGAATGCATGTTTGAATGCGGCAAATATTCATAAAAGGGTATGAAAGCAAGATTCTTTTCGTATTTCTCTTTTTCCGAAACATAACACCGATAAAATAAAGTATGTATTTGTATGTCCACCTTTGTATTGTATATGGAAACAAAACTTATTATTTTTATGTAACATTTCAAAGAAAATATTACACTGTATAAATGAAAGTTTTAATAATATCAAAAATCTGCCATACATAAATTTTTGGCTTTTTTCCTGGAAGTAATATCTTTAAACTGATTCGATATGTATCCTAATTAAGAAGTTAGGGTGTCTTTCTCTTTCCCTTTCGTCCGATCTTCCCCATAAGCGAACTTGATCGAGATTTTCAGCCCCTTAATATTATGTATCAGTTTGGAAGATATTTGTGCAGAATTATGGATGTTATCGTACCCATAAAAAAGTGATATACATAGATAGATAGATAGATAGATAAAGTTTTGAACTGGGGGTGGTTTTGGGATATAATAGTCATGATCGGCGTAGATCTGCGAAAAAATTTCAGAAATTCCAACATAGCGGAGAATGTAATACGTGATGTTCCTTACGAAATCTACCTAAATACTATGCCAGGTGATTAAGTTTTGTGTATTGTAAATATATGTATAGAGAAAATTTCTAAAGTACTATGATCTTTCATTAAATAACTTAAATATTTTAAGAATGCTTGAATATGAAAATGAAGTAAAAAGAAAACAGGAAATAAATTAATAATATATTAATTCTATATTGTAAGCAATAGAAAATATAATTACATTAAATTTACTACTATCGTCTATAATATATGCTAATTTATTTAGACAATTGTGTGAATCAAAAAGAAAAAAAAAAAGATATCCTACAACAATACTTCATATTTATTTTGACGTTTGTTCTTCTATCTTAACCAAAAGTTCACTAATTTTATAAAGAAATTTATAGCTGACAACCTTGCTTATTAATTCCTTTCACAATGCTTATCTTATAAAATCTATAGCGAAAATCTTTTTAAGAAGGAAAAAAATCTTTGAACTCAATGCATTCTCTAAACAAATTACCCTGCATTCCAGAGCATTGAATATGTCGAAGCACGAAAGCATGGATAAAAATTTATTCAAGAACATTTTTAAGGCAAAATATCGTGAATAATGACGTCTTACAAAAGACTTCTTTCAAATTGGATTTTTTTATTCATATATGAACGCATGTTTGAATGCGGCAAATATTCATAAAAGGGTATGAAAGCAAGATTCTTTTCGTATTTCTCTTTTTCTGAAGAGTAGCACCAAGGAAATAAAGTATGTATTTGCATGTCCACCTTTGTATTGTATATGGAAACAAAACTTATTATTTTTATGTAACATTTCAAAGAAAATGTTGCACTTGATAAAGAAAAGTTTATTCTTGTTTATGTGAAAAAATATCTTTCAAAATCCTGCTTTGAAAATTGCTTTATGTCATGTAAAGTAGAAAAATAAATTTTCATTATAAAAAGGTTTTATATTATATTTTTAATTGTTTCTTCAAGTACACATTTATTGTTCTAGGCTTTCTTAAAGCATTTGTACATAAAAAATTATTGTAAGAGCCTTTTTTAATTGATACTTAATATGATTCATTATATAATTGATTTTTAAATACTAAAAAACCATTATATACAGTGGAACCCGCTTAAGACGCTCACGGTTAATACGCGATCCCGCTTAATACGCGGATTTTTTCCGGTCCCTTGAATATCGCCCATAAGGCTAATGCTACAATATCACGTTTAATACGCGAACGGTTAATACGCGATCCCGCTTAATACGCGAGAGATTTTCGGTCCTTTGAAGCAAAAAGCACGCCTAAGACGCGAATTCATTGATCAAGATGCGAATTCCTTCTCTCTTCTTCAATGTTGCCAATTTACCAGATTTTTTTTTATTCGAATAAAACGCGCTGCTTACGAATAGTAATATTTATTTTATTTAATAACAGATTAATTAAGGCAAACATCACTAATCGGAAATAGTGCTAGATAGTTGAATTAAAAAAAAAACCCTAAATTAGCAACACTACAATTCTTGTTTGATCCCGCGTCCTAACATTTTTTGTCTCTCGGTTAGTGTATGTTTTTACTGTAAGTATAGAGAGATAGACGAATTCAGGATACTCAGATATGTCATGAAATTATTATGATTAAAGATTAGTATACCTATTGTTAGTGAGATTTTAAATCTACGTTATATCCCTACTATGTTTCATGATACATATTACAGGCAAAGAATTAAACTCGTAAAGATTAAATAAATACGACTGCGGTTGTTTACTTCTTTTATGTTTTCTTTGCTTACTTTTTTCTAAGCTAACAGTGTTTTTTACACAAATACTATTAAAAAGGATAGTTTTTTTTTTTCTTAAAATGAAAAGAAGGACAGATTATAATTGTATTCATTATCACAAGTACTAAATATGATTTTAACAAGTGCTTCAAAGGTTTAATATTTTTTTTATCTTTGTTAAAAAATTAGTCCGGCAGGAAATTATTATTCTTATTTTTGGTTGCAGTATATTAATCCATAATAAAGCCGTTTGAATTCACTCTTTATTTTCAATTATTATTCCATTTGGTTCTATAAAAAGAAACAATAAGTTAAATTGAATTCAATTAAATTTTAATCTAAATATACCTAAAAGATACAATTTTCTACCGCAAAGATATAAATGAAAGTTCTACAGTTCCTTTAGACGATTAAATGTTGTAAATAAGCCCATTTCCTGCAGCATTATACAAATCACGTTTAAAACGCGATCCCGCTTAATACGCGACTTTTGCCAACTCCCTTGAAACGCGTCTTAACCGGGTTCGACTGTATATTGTAAGTTTTGAAATTTTATACTTTTATAGAAAAAGTTTTATAATACGTAGAAGTTTATCTGACATTTTGTTTCTACTGAATTGGTGTTAAAAAAAGTAATCACAGAAAAATTTTTCTATTGAATCTTTAATTACTTCTTCAAGTATACACTTTAACTTCGTAGTCATTTTTACTTTCTTCTATCTTCACAAAAAGAAAGTATTGGATTCATGAAAATTTTCGACTTCCGGCTTTCGACGGATTTACTCGTTTTAAGAGTCAGAGATTCAGAAAAACATGTTTTTACAAAATGTCTGTCTGTGAGTCTCTGGTTCTGTCTGTCTGTATGTGACACAAATTTTGTGGGCGCTCTATCTCAAGAACTAATGCACGGAATTTAATAAAAATTTATATTCTAGTAGTCCCTAATATAAATTGGTGCTGATTAGTTTTTGATGTAAATCGCCCAACAGGTGGCGTTGCTATGCTGCATTTTTGCGATTTCTGCAATAGCCCTATCTCAAGAACTAATGCCCAGATTTTCATCAAACTTCAGATTCAGTTATTCCTTGATATGAATTGATGCTTATAATGTTTTGGTGTAAATCGCCCAAAAGATGACGCTGCTTTGCTGCATTTTGCAGAATTTACACGATTTTCGAAATAGTTCTATCTCAAGAAATAATACACGGATTTTCCTCAAACTTCAGATTCAGTTAGTCCTTGACATGAACTGACGTTTTGTACATTTTGGTGTAAATCGCTCAACAGGTGACGCTGCTATGCTGCATTTTTTGCGATTCCCGCAATCTATCTCAAGATCTATCTCAAAAATTACTGCTTGGGTTTTCAACAAACTCCAGATTCAGATATACCTAGATATGAATTAGTGTTGTTTAATTTTTGGTGTAAATCACTCAACAGGGGGTCACAGCCATGCAGCATTTTTCACGATTTCCACAATAGCTCGGTCTCCAGAACTAATGCATGGATTTTCCTCAAACTACAGATTCAGTTAGTCCTTGACATGAATTGACGTTTTATACATTTTTGTGTAAATCGCTCAACAGCACTGCAAATAAGGGCGTCTTAAATTCAGACACATATGTGACTGAAAAAGTAATTCAAACACTTAAGTGTCTGAATATGGAATTTCAGACATCATAGGTGTCTGAAATTAAGACACTTAAGTGTCTTACTATATGATCATGGTATAAACACTGTAAACTGAAATGTCTGAAATTCAGACACATAAGTGTCTGAAACTGGAGTGTTCAATTTTCAGACATTTTAAAGTGTCTTATTTTTTAAGACAGGTGTATGCGTCTGAATTTAAGATATTTCAAACGTCTGAATCGCATCCATTTTTGACCAATCTGGAAGTTCGGTAATAGGCAGTCAATTTTTCACTTTTTTTTGTAAGCTTTATACAGTATAAAAAAATCCGTTAAAATATGGAAATTATACTGGCAATTTACGTATTTTAATGCAAATTTTCTTTCTTAAATTCCAGAAAATTTTCCATTTTTTGCATATTTCTGTATTTAAAATTTTCCATTTAAAAGGTAAAATATACTCTTTCAAGGACAAATCCATATATTTCGCAATCAGCATTTTCTAAACCCATGTATATTAGACATGATTTATTTATTTATATTCAAACCAGTGCATTGGTTGCATTCAAACCAGTGCATTGGGGGGGGGGGGAGCTAAGAAGGCTGAATCCCCTCCCAGACTAGACTAGATATTGTTATTTTTTTAATTATGAAAGAATATTATTATTATTTTTAATACGTTTAAAAATAGGAATTTTTGAAAAGATATTAATTTTGTCACACAATTTTTTTTCTCTTTTATAAATTTTATAATGAAATTCGAAATTATAGCATGTTTGAAATTTACTTAATTATGAATTAAAGACACAGTGTAACCTCTTGTTCACTTTAACCTTCATAATATTTTGCTAATTTAATAATAAAACTTTAAATTGTTTGATTGCAAACACACTTTAAAATTATCCAAATACAGAAACACACCAAAAAAATCGCAAAAATTAAGATATATTTTAGCACAGTATTTCATTATTTAACATCTTAAAAGCATTCAGAATTACACCCACTAAAACTTTTCAGAGCTGCCTCTGGCTGGTTACGACTTATCAGTGTTGAATTCAGGGGGTGGCCCGGGGGAGAGAAATTTCCCTCGGAGCAAAGAGATGTCCCTCCGGAAAATTTGAGATTTTGTGTTTTAAATGGTCAAAAAGTGCAATCCCCCCCCAGGACCTGATCTGGCATGTCCCATCAAATCAAATGAGAGAAAGACCGGGCCAGATCTGAGCACATATACTCCTCTAAAATATGCCTCTTTAAATCGCAATCCTGGATAGAAAATGTCAAGTTTAATTACGAAAATTTCCCAAGAGAAAAATGACTTGAATACACCAAATTCAGTAGCGCCATCTAGTTTGAGTCGAACGTATTATTATTAGTGGAACATATTCTTATTAGAACGTGTTTTTGAAAAGTCGAACGTATTTTTTTTTTTTTTGGATTTATGGAATATTTCTGAAAATTCTTACTATGTAACTTTTTAGCTAATGATTCAGTATCGATCTACTCCAGGTATGATTTCACCGTGATTTCAGGATTTCACCGTGGGAAAATTAGTTTCATCAAAAAATTTTACGCTGTATTTTGATCGAGGGAAAAAAGGAAGACAAAAAATTTGTCCGTAAACCAATGATTTTTATTATTCTTGCAGAAAAATTATACATAATATTTATAACTGAGAAATTTTGTTCAGAATATTTAGCATATAGGAGGAAGTAATGAGTCCAATTTCAAAAATGTTACCATATCATTCACTGATCAAACGAAAAAAAAAAGAAGAAATAATCAAAGAAAACAGAACACTATATTCCTTCACACACTTTCATATACACATACCTTCGCATTAAAATTAAACACAGGCTTTTGGCAATAAGAAATGCATTTATTTTTGAATGAAAAATTGATTTTATTTTTAAAGGTTGCCCCCCCCCCCCCCACACACACACACACAACTGAAACGGGACAAGACCGAATTAAATATGTATATATATAATATATATATATACATACGCACTGTTAAAACATTTTAAATATTTTAATATTTCAAAAATAACGTGTCTTCTGATAAACAACAATATTTGTGTTCTGAAAATTTCTTCGATAGAAGTAAAAAAATTTTCTACTGGTTCTACATCGCATGAAATTAAAAAGTAAAATATTCAAAATTCTAGAGAGAAGATGTGTGAAATCTTTCAAAATTATAAGCAGATCGACAAAATATTTACAGTTTCCGTAAAATAAATTGGGAGTCACAAATAACTAACAATATTTGAACTTTCCAGCTGTGGAGGCGTGGCCGAGACGGATTATCGCATAGTCTACGGACCATAAGATCGTGAGTTCGTATCCCGCGATGGGTAAGTGTAATATTGCTGATGTTGTAAAATGAATTAGATGAGTGATCATGTAAAATCTCTGAGACCTACTGAAATGTGGGTGAAATGTCCCTTCCTTGAGAGCATAATTTTTATTTTTTAAATATAGAAATTTCCAAAAAAAATTTAAATATTTCTGGTAATTGAAGAAAATTTCCACTAAAATATGTAAATTGTACTGGCGTTTTGATTGGCGGTACAGTTTTTATATTTTAAAGGATTTTTTTTTTTCTGTGTATTAAGGCTTACCGAAAAAAAGGTGGAAAAATGCTTTTGCAGAGAAATTAAAGGTGGTCAAACATGGATGCAATTCAGACGTTTGAAGTGTCTTAAATTTAGACACATACAAGCGTCTTAAAAATTTAGACACTTTAAAATGTCTGAAAATTGAACACTCCGTTTCAGACACTTATGTGTCTGAATTTCAGACATTTCAGTTTACAGTGAGGTGACGCTGCCATGCTACATTTTTCAGAATTTCCGCAATAGCTCTATCTCAAGAACAAATGCTCGAATTTTCATCAAACTTCAAATTCAAATATACTTTCATATGAATTGGAGCTAAATTGATGTAATTTCTTATACTGTTTAAATGATTTAATTGACGTGATTTTTATAGAAGAAAGTTTTGTGATGGCCACAACATAATAGTTTTATTAAAACTCCTTTACATAAAAAATTAAATATATGATTAAAATATTTTTAATTGGATCAGTATTATTCACGGTATAGTGGAAATGGGGGATTAATACAAACCATTATACATCTTTATATATATATATATATATATATATATTTCAAAAACATGTTTTACACGTAATTGAGTTTTATCAATTATTTGATTACCACAATAATTTGTGTTAAAACTTTTAATCACAAAAATGTTTTTCCATTGCATCTTTAATTATTTCTTTAAGTATACGCTTCATTATCTAGACATTTTTTGTTTAAAGCTTTTCTAAATAATAAAATAAAATTATGACTAGACCCTTTTTCTATTTATCAAAAAGTTATTAATGAATTATGCGCACAAAGTTAGATAAATGGATAACCATAATTCATTTTTATAAATTTGATAAAATTTAATAATTATTATTATATTTAATTCGGTATTTGATTAATAACGTTTTGATTTGTAATTTTATGCGTATACAACTTTGTTTGTGCTATTAAAAACTTTTTGAGTTATTACGAATATGTATTAATATTTTTCATCGTGTTCTTAAATCAAAAGTTATGAGGTAAGAAAACCTTGACAATATTTTATTGACAACCTACATAATTCTTATGTAAAAGTATATTTATTTTATTTATTTATTTCAGATTTATTTAGTTATTTCTATCTTATTTATTTATTTAAAATTTATTTAGTTATTTTTATTTTATTTTATGCTTTATTTTATTTTATTTTATTGAAAATTGTTTCATTAACATGTCGTGCGAAAAAAATCTCAAGATACTGTACACTGCAAAAGAAAATTCGTTGATTTAACGGTATAATACTGACACTCAGCTGCCAATATTATACCGTAAAAATAACAATAATAAACCGTAAATAATTAGTAGTTTTATAAATATGCTAGCAGTAATATACCGTATATTACTGCTTAACTGTGTGTTACTGCTTATTTTACTGTTTATTATTGTTATTTTTAATTTATAATACTGGCACTTGGGGTACCAGTATTATCCCTTCACTGCACCACATTCCACATCTGGCACATACCTAAAAACACTGTAATTCTTATTATGTGCCATGAATTTGGCCAATATGATCTCTATCCCTGATCCAGAACAGTTCAAAGAACGGAATAACACTTATTTTGTCCATGCCAGATGGCTGCATTTGACAAAAAATTAGAATTTGTCCTTCGGAAAGAAAAAAAAATCGATCAAGCTATTAAGGTAAATTTTACTTTCATTATTTTTACTATGATTTACTATTTGAATACTTAAAAATGTTCCTCTAAAAAAAAGTTGCAAAGTGTTAAGCAGATAAAATGAATTACTATAAGCTCATTTAGTTGTAAAATATAGCAATACAATATTCTAAAACCCTAATTGTGTACATAGGGTACATGCCATAAAATATCAAATTTTAGCTGAAAATTTGAAATTTAGTTTTTTTTACTATTTTTCCCATTATTAGACCAATATATAGATTTTAAATAATTTTTTTCATAAAAATAGAAAAAATCGTGCAGTGAAGCATTAAACCGTAAAATAAAAAAAAAAAAACAAATTACAGTGCGTAAACAATGCCACTTATAGACGCAGTACATAAGCAATTTTATCGACTTCAAATGCCAAATTTTGAAGTCGATTAGCTTCTTTTACTGATTGCCATACAATAAATTTTGCATGCATTTTGGTATTTTTAAATATAAAATAATGTAAAGTATTAAATAGATTCTATTGAACATTAATAACTATTTACCTTGAATACATGATTAAATCGTTAAATTAACTTACATACTATAAATAATTACCATTATAATTAAATGGAAATAATTTCTCGTAGATACTTAATTTTGAAATCGAGAGATTAATATTTATCACACAAGAAACAGACATTTTACGTAAGCTAAAATTAGTAGGAAAAATTCCATAAATCGTATAAGAATAGATGAGAAAAAAGTAAACATATAATATCGTTTTTTAATTTTTTTTTTTAATCCCTGTTGACATTTTTGGGTATCTGTAAAAGTAACTCGAAGCATAGTTAATTGTTTTTGGATAAATTTAAAATTAAAATTCATTTTATCGCGAATGAGAGCATAATTAAATGCGTAAGAAACTCACTTGGGATATATGATTGCTTATGTAGGGAATTTTTCAATTTCGATATAACTATGAAATATGTTACCTACTTATTACCCGACTGAAAAGAAGGGTTATGTGTTTCACGTGTATCTGTGTACGTGGATTTCTTTATACCCTTGAAACATCCCAACGGCTGGATGGATTTTAATGAATGACGTCTCTATCGATTCGTCTTAACCGTCCGATGGTTGTACGATAGGCTTTGTTTTTAAAAATTCAAAATGGCGGTCGTAAATTACAAAATGGCGGTAGAGACGAAAAACATTTTTAATGTACCCTATTGAGTGGCATATCATTGGACAGGTCTTTTAAAATGAAGACGATGTTTCATTGACCATTTTGCAGTCAGAAGCTCCGTTTAAACATTACACAACCTGGAAGTTGTGTACTTTGGATCTCTACCTTTACTGTAACTCTAACCTTCATAATAGACATCTATACTCCTCATCAAAACAGTGTTTGTAGACAGGAACTTATAATTAAACACAACTTAAAAGTCATGAATACAAGTAAATAAAAAAAAGGTAAGTAATATAAAAAAAATAGTTTCATATTGATGAGAAATAATTAATTAGCTCGGTTTTTACACAGTCGGGTTTTTTGATTTTTTAAATTTAATATATTTATTTATTTATTGTTGCTATTGTTACAGTTCTTGTTGTTGCTGATGTCGTTGTTGCTGTTAAAGAAAATAAATTTTAAAAAATCTTTTAGAGAAAGCTACGAATAAAAAAAATACTTTCTTAAATATAATATCTTTTGCAACATTAAATAAGTTCAATTGCATTGATCTTGCAAGTATCTGCAATGAGCTCGTTTACAAAGAATGTAGCTCTTATAGTTCGTTTGCAGGTCTACATAATAGCTGTCGGAGGCATTCACCGAATTATTTGGGTTAGAGTGTACATTATATGAAATATATTATAGCAGGTATGCGATTTTAATCCACGATTTCAACAAATTTTAACAATTTTCATATAATTGTCTCATATTAGTTTAATTGTAATTGGTAAGCCAAATTTACGATTTCTCTGCAAATTATCATTCTCGCCAAAATATCGAACTGTGCAAGGAAATTCATTTGGGATATCTCAAGGCCTTTAGAGGCCTTGGGGATTTCACCAGTAAATGCTGTGAAGAAATTTTTTAGATTTATTATCGTTAATTTTATGGTATAATACTGGCAGCTGGAGTGCCAGTATTATATCGTAAAAATCAAAAAATATTTTTACAGTGTAAAAAGCGGTTTTATCGACTTCAAATGCGAAATTTTAAAATAGATTCTCTTCTTTTGCTGAAATTTTACTGCAAAATAAATTCTGGATGGATTTTGGTATCTGCAAATATAAAATAATGCGCAGTATTAAATAAACTCTAGGAGAAGCGAAACTAATTTGTTTATTTTTTTTTTAACCTGGTACCTTAAAATGAATAATAAAAAAACAAAGAAATCAACCTGCTCTTAAGATTAGGCTAAAGGTCCTTGTTTTTGTTGTTGTTATTGTTGTTTTTTATTTCTTTTTATCCTTTTTAGGTGCATTCGTAATTATATAAATACGTAGCACCTGTAGTCGTCGTTCACTCCGTCTGTCCGTCCGTCCATCTGTCCGTCTGTCCTCATATAATAGATCAAAAACTACTTGACCGAACGGTCTAAAATTTTAAATATATAATTGTTGCAAAATTTTGTCGAGTCATTTCAAATTTTATGAAAATCGGATGTATAGTTTAATTACAGGGATAGTCAAAATTTTTCCTTTACATTACGGCCAATGGGAATAAATTACTGCAAGTGCATTTTAATGATGTTACAGCCTTCCGAATGGTCTGAAATTTTCAATATATAATTGTTGTAAAATTTTATTGAGTCATTTCAAATTTTATGAAAATCGGATGTATAGTTTAATTACAGGGACAGTCAAAAGTTTTCCGTTACATGACGACCAATGGGAAAAAAATATTGCAAGTGCATTTTAATGATGTTACGGCCTTTCAAACAGAATGAAATGGATATGCACTTACTGAAGTGCACTAAAATATACTTTCAGTACAATATGCGGTCAAAAATATTTATAAAACTAGTTATAGTACGAACGCACCTCATTTGCCACGTTTGACGAGCAATTTCCAACTTGTTTAATATATTTAAAAGTACGTGAATTTGAGCTAATTTAATAGTGCAAGGAAATTCATTTGGGATATCTCAAGGCCTTTAGGGACCTTGGGGATTTCACCAGTAAATGCTGTGAAGAAATTTTTTAGATTTATTATCGTTAATTTTATGGTATAATACTAGCAGCTGGGATGCCAGTATTATATCGTAAAAATCAAAAATATTTGTACAGTGTAAAAAGCGGTTTGATTGACTTCAAATGCGAAATTTTGAAGTAGATTAGCTTCTTTTGCTGAAATTTTACTGCAAAATAAATTCTGGATGCATTTTGGTATCTGCAAATATAAAATAATGCGCAGTATTAAATAAACTCGATTAAACATTAATAACTATTTACCTTGAATACATGATTAAATCATTTAATTACTTTCAGACAATAAAATGGAATTAATTTCTCGTAGATACTTAATTCTGAAATCGAAACATAAATATTCATTACATAAGAAACAGACATTTTACGTAAATTAAAATTAGTAAAAAAAATTCCATATATCGTAAGAATAGATTAAAAAAAAAGGGTAAACATAATATCGTTTTAAAATTATTTTCAATAAAATCCCTATTCAGATTTTTGGGTACCTGTAAAAGTAATTCGAAACATAGTTAATTGTTTTTGCTAAATTTAAAATTAAAATTAATTTTATCCCGCCATGGAAGCTGAATTAATTGCGTAAGGAAATTCATTTGAGATATACGATTACTTATGCAGGGGGATCATATATCCCAATAATGAAATATGTTACCTATTTATTTAATTTTTGTTATTGTTATAGTTGCTGTTGTTTTTCTTGTTGCTGCTGCTGTTGTTGTTGTTGTTGTTGTTGTTAAAGAAAGTAAATTTTTAAAAATTCACTAGATGAAGCTAAGGATAAAAAAATATTTTCTTAAATATAAAATATTTTGCAACGTTAAATAAGTTCAATTGGATTGATCCTGCAAGTGTCTCCAATGAGTTCGTTTACAAAGTATGCAGCTCTTATAGTTCGTTTGCAGGTGTACATAATAGCTGACGAAGGCATTCACTGAATTGTTTGGATTGAATTGTATATTATATGAAATATATTATAGCTGATGGGCGATTTTTAAACTATGATTTCTACAAATTTTTAACATTTTTCATATAATTGTCTCATATCAATTTAATTGTAATTGACACGCCAAATGTACGATTTCTCTGCAAATTATCCTTCTCGTCAAAATATAGAAATGAGAAGTAACTGAGATTAATTTGTTTATTTTTTAAAGCTAATGTATGTTACTTTAAAATAAAATATTTAAAAAAAAAACAAAGAAATCAACTTGCTATAACGACTAAGCCGACAGTCCTTTTTGTTGTTGTTGTTGTTGTTGGTTTTATTAATTTTCTCCTTTTTTTAAAAAAAAAATAAATTTTAAATGACTCGAATTTGAGCTAATTTAATAGTGTAAGGAAATTAATTTGGGATACGTAAACGGAATAACGTGAAAAATTTTGACTTTGGCAAAACTATGAAATGTATTACATGTATATTTATTTTTATTTATTTATTAATTTCAGTAAAAAATTAAATATGCTATTAATTTTTATTTCGCTGTTGTTCTTAAAGAATAACAACGTTTCGTTGTTGTTCTTAAAGAAATTAACTTAAAAAAATACGTGATGAAACAAAGGATAAAAAATATTTTTTCCTTGTAAATATGACGTTAATTAATGAAGTATGGGCGAGGAGGATGAGGATGAGAAGAACAACTTCGCTTTAGTGAGGTCCTCCTTTATAGTGATTGCCGTATTAAGGATTAAGGGACACGAGGGGAGGGATTAAGGGACATAAAGCCACTTTATAGTAAGGTCTTCGATGTAGTGATTGCCGTATAGACGATTTATGGGCGAGAAGTGAGAAAAGTTCTTTTAGAGTGATCGGTGTATTAGCTGTTTATTTGCACAAAGTTCACAAAGCACCATTTTCTATGGAACCCCGCTATAGTGATTACTGTTTAAAGAACTATGGGCGCAAAGCCCACGAGAACTCGGTATGATAAATGTGAAAATAGATATATTACGATGATTATGTGATATGAAAAAACAAACGTAAATAACAGCTTAAACAAAATAAATTTAACTTCAGTTAATTCAAGACTTCATAATAAGAATACTTTCTTTACTACAAAATTATAAAAGTACAGATGAAAAGCAGCAAGGGAAATACATATGCATTAATAGATTTTTTTTTTTTAAATTTTTTGTATAATGGCTAAATACGTTTTAAAAACAAATCTACTGTTCTGTATTGTGAAATGCATCAGTACAACTTTTTTTTATGGAAAAAATCATGCTTTTCATAATTATTTTCAGATTTTGTAGCAGTTTCTGCAAAATATCACGTTTCTTCCTAGAAAATATGCAAACGATTTGTTTTACCCATTTAAAACGTTAATTTTTTCACAAAATGGATATTAATTACATTTAAGAAACTTTCATCAATATATACAAATAGCTTTTTTATTGCTCTTTCATTAAAATTATTTTAGTGTGCGTTATCCCGTAAGAAATGAATGCATCGAAATGAAAGGTTTGTACACGCGGGGATTATTATACCCAAGAGCCATATTTCTTCCCTCCTAGAAAACAAAGAAAAGATATTCCTTCACCAAACCCTTCTCGGCCTTGACCTTGAAAGGTACAATACAGGTTAGAAGCGTCCTCAAAAAAAAATATCCCTTTTTTTTTTTTTTTTTTAGGGAAAAATGTGATTGGGGTAGATATTATCCCAGCGCGTGTACTGCCGAGTTAAAAAGAAGCCATGGCACCGATTTAACAAGAATAACAATTTATTTTCAACAGTAAACGCATAAGCAGCTGTGGAGCGCGTTAGATTTAAGTGCACGCAATCAAAAATAAGCTCAATTTTTATTTAAAAAAAAAACCGTGAGGGGGAAAAATCCTTTCTCAAAACTTATTGAACTTAACTGACTTAATTCTGCTCTAAATGCCCTCACGTTCATTCTGCAGAAACCTAAGAAATACACTTTAACAGATAATATCAATATAAATTGAAACTCCGTGGGCTCCGATGATACTTTACTGCTGGTAGAAAGCTCAACTTGTTACAAAACCGGCGAAAACTCACAGCTAACGAATCTGTTCAGCTGGTAATTGGAAACTCCACTTGAAACCAATACGTGGATCGAATCTACGAGAGAACTCTCAGTCAGAAAACAGAATGCGTTCAAAATCCACTGAATTCAACTCCTACTGCACTATGTATAACTACTGCTGAACCACAGTTACCAATTAACTTATTAATAAAAATAACCGCGACAACCAGACTCCGGGAGATCCATACGTACTTTGCGAAACTTGGAGAAATGGCAGAATATGTGTAATTCACGCATAAATATTAATGCTCGGGACACATGATCGCCCGCAAAATTTCAAAACCTACTCGGCCGCTAGAGTATCCTTAAAAAAGCGTAGCTTGGCTCTATACCACAACATGAAGCTCGAAATTGATTTCTTTACCTTTCGAATGCGCATTCAAACATATAATTCTCTATTTTCTTATTATTCTAATTATACTTTTCAGTGTGTGGGGGGGGGGGGGGGGGAGAACCTAGCGACACAGGTAAAGAATAAAGTAATACAGCTGGTCGAACATTACAGGTTGACAACTTATTGAATTTATTCGCATTAACGTATTCTATCAGTGTATTCAATCTGTATTTGAATCTGTCTGTGCGTTTATAGTGGGGCAGGAATCTGCCAACATTTTAAAAAATCAACACGGAACATTTTCTTACATTTATTTTGAGAATGCGTCAGAGGAAATTATAAATATTATATTTTATTTCAATATATCGTTGCCTTGGAATTATAAGGTTCTATCTAACAATATCGGCTGAAATGGTACGGCGTCATCTACTGAACCTTTTTTTGAGTCCTGTCTATAATTTGATCTCACATGTAGGTCACTCGAACAAGAATTTCAGATTATATTCAAGCACTAATAATAGAACGCTAATATCGATAATATGGAGAAGTGAAGCTTTCATTCACCTTTTTCTAAAGAACTGGTCAGCAAAATTAGAACTTTTTAATTCAAAACAAAGATATAACCAAAATCATGTCAGTCAATAACACTGACGTTATAAAGAAGGTGAAAACGGCCTTTATTTTTTTTTCTTGTAAATAAATTTGCTGAATTTCAATTTTTTTTAAAATAGTTTTCAAGTGTGAATTTTCATTTAATTTTATCGTAACATAATTTTGTTTTTCTTTCTTTGCTACAATAATGTAAAGTATCATTTGCAGTTAAATAAATATGCGATAAACAATTAAATTTAAAAAATCAAAAAACCCGACTACGTAAAAAGCGAACTAATTAATTATTTCTCATCAATGTGAAATTATTTTTTTCAATTCCTTCTATTAGCTCACGCTCTCGCTATATATATCTTGTTCAAATTTTCGGTCGTTAATAAAATACTTATTATTCATCTAATCAAGCTCAACTAATTTTTTTTAACTTGTAGTGGATGACACTTGATGTTAATCCAGTTTTTTTTTCAAATATTAATTCATTAATCAAATTAAATTAATTAATTTTCAATAACCGAGAGATCCCTCTTCTTGATCAAGGCATTTTAAGCGCCACTCAAGAGGAAAGAAGAATGGGAGAAAAAAAATTCTCTTATTGACCTAAGTAGGAATTGACTTAATTTTTTTTTATTATATTACTTGATTATATTACTTACCTATTTTTTTTATTATTTACTTGTATTGATGACTTTTACGTTGTGTATAATTATTAGTTTCTATCTATAAACACTGTTTTGATGAGGTCTATAGATGTCTATGATGGTTAGAGTTGCAGTAAAGTTGGAGATCCCACATACACAACAGGTTGTATAATATTTTAACGGAGCTTCTGACTGTAAAATAGTCAATGAAACATCGTCTTCATTTTAAAAGACCTATCCAATGATATGCCACTCAATAGGGTGCGTATTTTTTTTTTTCGTCTCTACCGCCATTTTGAATTTATAAAAACAAAACCTAGCCTATAACCATCGGGCCGTTAAGACGAATTGATAGAGACCTCATTCATTAAAATCCATCCAGCCGTTGGTATGTTTCGAGGGTATAAAGAAATCCAGATACACAGAAACGCGTGAAACACATAACCCTTCTTTTCAGTCGGGTAAAAAATAAGGAGTAATTGACAGCATTTCTACAATTGTCTATAATTTTGATTTATTAGAGTTTTAAATTAAAAATACCAATGTTTTTAATACCAGGTAATATCATATTTTATCCCGGGTATTCCAGGTTAAATGCCCTGGCATTTTTTAATTCATTTATTATTATCTTTTTTTAATGAATTCCAAATTATTCCAGTTACTGCTTGTATACGAGTATGTTTTTAAATGCAGCCTTGTTATGTTTTTTAATAAATTATTTCACCATATAATTGTATAAAGATAAAGAAGGTAGGAAACTTTATTTGATATATTTCTTTAAAATTTAAATTATGAATAAACAACGCTGATTGTAATTACTTTTTCAAAGAAGGTTTAAAAATGTCTTAAATAAATCGAGAATGGAAAACAATAATTTTGATTTTTAAATATTTTCTTTGAATATTCCTTAACATCTTTTTTAAATGCGAATTCAAAATTAAACCAATCTCACAATTGTTTTATGACAAAAATCAAACAGAGTAATTTTAAGTAAGACTTTAATCGAAAAGGTAAATAAAAACTAGTTTGGAATTTTAATATTACTTTTCGCATTATTTGAAGAAATTTTTAAGTTTTTCTTTGATTCTTTATACTCTTGATTTTTTATAGATTTTATGATTGTCTTTCAATAGTAGAAATAAAATTGTTTTTTAAAGGATAAATAAAATTCATTCAAAGAGTGAAATATTAAACAGACTGTTTCGGATAAGTGTTGTTCAAATATTGATCATTTCAAGCATTTTTAATAGTTTTTGCAAAAGAAAAATGAGCTCTTACATATCTTGTTCTTTTTTTTTTTTGAGCAGACATTTATTAAAATCAACGTTCTTTGTTTTGACAAATATCCTGTTGAAATTCAAGACTTGAATAATGAGTTTTTGTTGCATGAAAATTCAACAGATACAGCCGATAATTTGTTTTGAAGAGCAAAATAAATCAATAGTTTTTAAAACTTGACGACATATCTTGTCACTTAATTGTCATAGTTTCGTTATTTATGTGACAACATTTCTTTTTTGTTTATCCGGATAATAAAGTTATTCAAAAAGTTATTCTTTGTTTATGTGACATAAGGAAATAATTGCTGCTTTATTGTAAAAAAAAAAAAATTAATGATCGGTAGTAATCGAAAAAGTTTTTTTTTTCTATAGCTACTTATGACGTGCATTTCAATTTATCTCGTGCAAGTAAACAATAACTTAGGGTAGATCGTATCTTCATCTTTTTTTCTTGTATTTGTTACACTTTATTGATCTGAATCAGTGTTTCAAACCGAAGTATCAAGTGTTACGCGAAAACATTAAATTTTTTTTAATTTTTTTTATTATTATTATTGGCTCTATTTATGTGTTTAAGTATTTTTGGGGCGAATAGAATTTCGATCAATGGAAACGAAAAATAGTTAATTGGTAAGATATTCGTAAAATGAAAAATTAATGAAAATTTTTCACAATGCAAATTTAAATCGAGAACTTGCGGAAAAATAACGATTTTTCTCACTCATTTTACGTATAGTGGATTGCCGAATTATCGTGGACAGACACGATAATTTGTGTAATGTGAGATATTTTTAGTTTGAATTAATATGATATGTGATTTGTTGCGTACAAATACTTTTATTTGGGTTTCATAAATATTAATTTCTTTAAATTAAAGTATAAAATTATTTAAAATATAAATTTAAGACGTTAAAAAATGATTGTCTAAATCAATGAATATTTATTGTCGGTTTCTTTCATGTTAGTAATAGTGTATAATATGAAGTATTGTAGTACATACTTTTAAAATTTCTTTTATTTTGGGACTTTGATTTTACGAATTCTTTCATTTTTACATAAATTTAGCTTTTACATAAGCTGTTTTTCATTGTATTGAATTTCTTGGCTATTTTCCTTAGCAATATAAATGTCACCTTTAAAATATTGACAGCACAGCTTGGCACTTAATTGTCATAGTTTTTTCTTTTTTTGTGGCAATAATTCTTTTTCATTTATCCAAATAATAAAGTTTTCTAAAAATTTCATTATTTGTTTAAGTGACTAATAAAGTGTTTCAAAAATTTATTCATTGTTTAAGTGACTAATAAAGTATTTCAAAAATGTATTCTTCGTTTAAGGGGGTCCGGGACACAAAAATCTTCAAATTTTGCAAAAATATTTTATTTCGTTAAAAATTTCTCTGTTTTTTCCTGCTTAAAATGACATTTAAATTATGTTTCTCTCTGAATTAGAACAAAAAATATTATTTTTTAGTTTTGGTTTGTTTTCAAAATTTAGCTTTCAAGCAATGGCTGTCATGGAAACGACTTCTTGTAAAAATGCGTTTTTCTTCATGATAGGTTTTTTCACCATTTCTCGTACTTAAATTCTTATAACTCGAGAACCGTAAAAGATAACGGGTTCAAACTTGGAACATATCTTTTTCAATTGTTTTACTTTAATTTTGATTCAGCATATTTGAAAAAATATTTACTTTTGAAAATATGATTTTTTAATAAAAGTTGCACCACTTTTTTTTTAAAATTTTTTCGTTAAATATTTTTAATTTTTTTATAAATTAATATTTTTTAAAATTCTGAATCAAAATTAAAACTTATATATTTCTGTTAATTTAAATGAAAAAAAAATGAAATTCTATTAATAATATTCCAAGTTATAATGATTATAACTTACCCCACTTTTTTAGCAAAATTTAAATTTTAAATTTTTTCTAAACAATTATGAGAAGTTTTGTTATGTGATTCTGTTTACAAATGATAAGGTTAACCATCACAAAAAAATCAGAATTTTAACTCAATAAATAAAAATTATTTTAAAATGCATCCCGGACCTCCTTAAGTGACACAAAGAAAAAAAAACTACAACTTTATTATAAGATTTTGAATGCTTGTTTGTAATCGAACATATTTCTTATGTCTATTGCTACTTAAGAATTGTATTTCGATTTGCCTCATGTTGGTGAACAACAACACATATTGTAGCGTACATTTTAATTCAAGGATTCGATATGATTTATGGATTTGAATCAGTGTATCTCAAACTATGCGTTCGTGAATGTGCTTCATTTTTATGTCACACTCGCAACATTATTATTATTTCATTTATTTATTTATTTATTTTTATGTTTTAGAAAATCGATACTCTTCAGGTTTCTCAACACTTTGTTCACCGGTGACATGCATACTCGTAACAAATTTAGCGCGTCTTCTAATTTTATTGTAATGCGGAATCACATATATTTTTCTTAAATTATTCCTTTCTCTAAATTGCAGTTAAAACTAATCTTTAATTACTTATTCATTTTATCCTAACCTTTATTTCAGTTCCCATTGTGATTTTCTTCCAAAAAAAAAAAAAAAAAAAAAAAAAAAAAAAAAAGAAAAAGAAAGAAAGAAAGAAAAGATATTTAACAGATGCCTTTACCATCAAAGCGGCTCTCGCATTGATAAAATTCATTTAGATGATTATTCACCCTCACTAGATATATATGAAAAAAAAAAGAATAAAGATCAACTTTACTTTCGGTCAGTAGAAATAACTCTTTGCTCTCTGCTTAATTTTTTAGTTTAACTTCCCTGTTGAATCATAAACATTTCCAGTACATGCGGTCTGCTTTGTCTTTCAAGGTAGGTTCCCAAAACTTTGCTTCTAACGTACAACTTGGCGTTCGAATTCTTTCTGGCTCACTTTTTAGGACTGCTTTTCTGGTTACCCTGCCACGCAATTGAAAATTCTCCTAATTGTCCAAAGCGTAACAGATAATTTTTACTCATATGATATCATTCTTTTTTCATGTGCTCTTTTCGCCAATTGTGTGATGCCAATGTGTGTATTACAGAATGATCAAGGCAATTGCTCGCTCTCGCTTCACGAACTCAGTCATGTGAAAAACATTTCTTACAAGGAAGGTCTCCATACTGGGCATACTCAGAATACGTTGAAAAAAATGCTAGTGAAAGTACTCATGTATGTAATAAAGGAACAGTTAAAATTAGCGGCAGAATTACAGTAGAATATCTGTAAAAAAATAAAATACTTTCGAATAATTGGCGTGAAAAGACGAAAGCGGCACGCAATTTGGCGAGCAGCACTTTTCCTCACCAAAAGCAAACGATTTTAATGAATCTGAAAATTGTTTGTTAATTGATTTTGAGAATATGTGGTATTTAATGAATTTAAACGTAAACCATGAAAGAACTTTTTATTATTATTATTATAACATTTTGTATTATACTTGTTGCTTGTTGCCGATTTGAACGAAATTTTGCCATTGTTTTATTCTCCAATCCACAACTTTTTTAATTTAAACGGCTTTATCAGTTATAAAAATAACTTTTAACGCCAGATGAATAATGCTGCCGTAATACATTTCCATACCGAAGAAGTTGTTTCCATAGCAACAAAGTTGAATCGACAGTGCTCGATGGGGCATATTTTTGAGTTTGAAACAATTTTAATCAATTTAAATTTTGTTTTAAATCGTAAAATATGATAGTTAAAATTTGTTATAAGTACATATAAATATACATGACTAAACTATAGTTAAAACAAACCAGAAATGACAAAGCTAAAGTTATTTAAATTAAGCTTATTTAAACAAATTCAACATAAAAAGTTTTTTCCTTAAAGAGTATTCGACAAGCGTATTTTTTTTTACTTAATTTTTTCGCCAAACGCTGATAAATCGCCAAATAAGCGAAATTTTCATTATTTTTTTACGGACCTTCTACCGAGGTTCCGCCAATTTTTTTTATAAACATATATACCCATGGGAGAAGAACATTCTGTAATTTTTTTTTTCAGATTTTTCTGAGTATGCCCGTATGGAGACCTTCCTTGTTAGAAATGCACTCAGGCACCATCCCTATCCATTTATGTATGAAATGCTTTAATTATATTTTTTCTACTTCGATAAACAGATTTCGTAAAAAGCAATTTAAAAGCATTTATTTTTGCAATTTATTACAGCCTACAGATTTTTAACTCCAGCGAATGCATTCAAATTGAACCTGAATCATTTACGATCCACAAAAATTTTAAAGTACGGATCTCTACTATATTTATTATTACTATTTACTCGCTAGAATTTTAAAGTAGTAAACTTTGCTTTGTTTAGTCATCGAATTATTTCATTATGTGTGCCAAAAATTATTGTAAAGAAAATATGGTTGATATTTTAAATAAAAATACGCTCTAAATGGGCCGCACTGACGGTGAAATTTTTTTTTATAAAAAAATTTACAATTTAAAAGTTTGGAGTTTACACAATCGAAGTCCAATGCTAAATTATGCTTATGAGTGTCATGCCAGCAGTAAGAATTGGCAAATGATTGCTTTTACTCCCTTTTATTAGCATTTTTGCAACACCTTTTGTCGATTCGTATATTGAATCTATGGTCAAAGCTAAATATCAAAAATCGAAAACTTTTTTCACAATTTTCTTAAATAAATTT
The DNA here is from genome assembly GCA_963932465.1 of Maratus speciosus. Classification (NCBI taxonomy): domain Eukaryota; kingdom Metazoa; phylum Arthropoda; class Arachnida; order Araneae; family Salticidae; genus Maratus; species Maratus speciosus. The sequence goes on from OZ010788.1 coordinate 258,779,556, forward strand.
AATGAATGGTATCACAAATTGTTGATAAAATTATACAATGGTATAAATAAACCCATCTCTGTGACAACGACTGACTGAAATTAAAAATAGCCCTGTCAAATCCTTTAAATGCTCGAATTTTATTTTGGCCAAAACTTGTATTTATGAGACCTGGATTTAGTGAGACCTTATTCAGTCTGAAGAATGTAAGTTGGGTTCTAATTAATAATCATAACGAAAGTGCAAACGTTAAAACGAAATTTTTAGACTATCTTGCTTTGTATGAAATGTAATAACGTATAACAATTAAGAAACTGATCAAATTGCATATTTGATCATTAACACTAAACAATTTTATTTCAGAAAATTGTCATAATTTTATCAGAATTTACACAATGCAATAATGTCTATTACAAACTTCGTTAAAATATCCCAATTAGTACTAAAGTTACTAATGGAAGTTGGTTCAGTTGAGATGGGCAAATGATTGCTTTTACTCACTTTTATTATCATTCTTGCAAGGCGTTTTCACGATTCATTTACTAAACACAATGGTCAAAGCTTAATATCAGGAATCGAAAAACTCTTTCATGATTTTTAAAAATAAACCTAATGAACAATACCAGAAGTTGTCAATAGAATTAGATGATAGTATAAAGAAAACCATCTATGTGAAAAAAGCTGACTGAAATTGAAAACAGATATTCAAATTCTTTAAATGCTCAAATTTTGTTGTGATCAAAATCTGTATTCAATGAAACCTGGAGTTGAAATCAACTTATTCAGTCCGAAGAATATAAGTTGGGTTCTAATTAATAAGCATAACTAACGTGAAAACGTTAAAACGAAGTTTTTCAGATTTACCTTGCTTTGTGTGAAATATAATAACAATTAGGGAATTGATCAAAGTACGTAATTGATCATTCTCACGATAAAATTTATTATTTCAGGAAAGTATCATAATTTTGTCAGAATTAACACAATACAATGTAAGTCTATTACAAATTACGTAAAAATATCCACATTACGATTAAAGTTACAAACGGAAATTAATTGAGCTTGCACTGAGACATCTGTATTTTACTGATTTATGTAATTGCTTGTAGCAAAATTTCCACGAATTAATCATTTTACCGTTAATTTCATAAAGTATATTTAAAGAGTGACTTGTAAAACTGAATTAGGAAACACTGCTCTCAAGTTTTTGTCCAATAGCTTCTGAAACTTATTTCCCTATAAACAAACTATTCTGATAAAAGTTATTTTTCTGCATTTTTTTAAAAAACTGATTACGGAAATTCTTAAATCATTATCTAGATCAGAATGGCCTTTTGATAATTTATTTTTAGTTCAAACAATTGCATTCTAATACATACAACACATTTTTCCTTTTCCCCTATTAGTGCTCTGATAATTAGAATTATATATCTATATATATATAATAGCGTTAAGTGTATAACACTTCCAGAGTGAGCTCATTCAGATCCCAATAATCTTTCGTAAAAATCAATCCATTTATTATAATTTTCAGAGATTTAATTTTTTCAATAAGCCTGCTTAATCTTTCTAGAAAGATTGTGAAAAACAAAACAACTTGAGTGATGAGCTACATAAAATCGAAATATGCATCTTTTTCCATATATCTTGCGTTGAAAATCATATCACGTAGCAATCAGCGATGGTAAACGATATGCGATTCATTCCTTTGAGATTCTTTAAAATATAGACCATGGATGCAATAATTTTGCTCAATGGCAATATAAAACATACAAAACTAAAAACATGTTACTGCTTTTTGCAATCATTTCACGATTTCAAAAACAAAGTTTAATTATGAATGTTTCCGATTAAAATATAGACCATGGTTAGCAATATAGCGATCTGAACGAACTCCATGCATTAAAACTTTTTTTTTTAAATACCAATTTAAGACAAGCGAAGGTGTGTATTAAATGAAATATTGTTAGAACTTTTATATTCGGACTGTTTTAATTTTTTTGTTTACAGCCGAGAATGACTGTTGAGAATGACTCCATTGTTATTCCTAAGAAATATATTCTTTCAAGTGGCATCACGAGTGAATGTTTACTATTTAGATTTGATTTTTCAGTCGTATAACGTGTTTGTTTTTTACTATTAGCTAAGAAATTTATTAGGAATTGAAGTATATATATATATATAACCATTAATTAAACATAACCTACCACCGTCAATTATTATGAATTAAAGCTGTAAGTATAAAAAAAAAAAATATTATAAGAATTATTATGGAAGAAAAAGAAAAAAGTGGACACCGACAAAAATTGAAAAGCTTATACATTGAATTACGTTATCAAGGGCACAGAATTCAATGATATAAGCAAAATGGTTGTTTTCTGTGGGAAAAATAAGCTAAAGCTAAAAATTATTTCCCCCTGTGCCCAAACAACCATTAAAATCAAGTGAAATGATTAAAAATGAAAGCAGAGTAGAAACAAATACTATGAAATGGAAGAATCAATAAAACGTATTTAAATATTTATAGGATATAAAATATAAATAATAAACACCATACCGATTAATATTTCAGTATTTTACAAATATCCACGCGCACATGGCTACCAGAATATCATAAAGATTAAGGTGAATAAAACAGTTAAGAAATCACAGTAAATGATACCAAAGGATGCAGTTAATACATTTTTAAATAAAATTTGAAATACCTTGTTAAACACATTTAATATAATAAAAAATAAATAGATAGTAATTACATTATTTAAAATGCACTATTAAATTAATTAATAACTGTTTAACAATATCGTCAAAATTTAGCTAAAAATACCCCCTGGTGTATTAAATTATAACTGAAATTGAGCTAGAAAAATTTAAATTGAGAGCTATCTTAAAGAGACAAAATTTGGTGCTGCCATCTAGTATTACTTTTATTAATCAACTGTCGCAAGATAAATATTTGTAAGCATTTGAATGTAAATAACTGTTTAAACAGTAAAACCAAACATATCCTTATATATAGAGAATTATAAACCTAATAAAAACCACACAATGTATTTAAAAAAGCTATTGTTAATAAAATTTAAAAGCATACAATATATTCTATTAGCTAACTTATTTAAACTAAACTAAGAATTTAAATAATTCTAGAACTTTGATAATATATAGCATATAGCTATATGCTATAAAACAAAATAAATTCAGTAATAATTAATATAAATAATTATTAAAAATAATATAAAAATTATTTTTTAATCAATTATATATAAGATATTTATAAAATGAACAAGAAATAAAAAACATGTGGAAGTATATAGAAGGTTAAATGATACTTAAATTCCCATTACTTAAAAAGCACAAATATAGAGTGTGGATTATTTTCAGACATCCATAAAAATTCAAAAAGTATGAATGTGGGGCATTCAAAAACATTAAACCGATAATAAATATTAAAAAGAATAGAGGAATAAGAATAAAAATAATTAGCCAATTTTAATGCATACAGTATAACTATATTTATATTAAACATACTTATATGTATATTAATCACTATTAAAATGACATACTATTAGTAATTAATATGATATTGTCCTTAGTAAATTAAAATTTAATATCAAATAATTGTAAATTAGATTAATCAATAATTAAGCTAATTATAATATTAATGAAATTCTCCAATTACATATAAAATATCAAATCAACATCCATATAAAATACGTATCAACGTATCAAAAATATAGTAATAATACAAAAGCCCCCTTTTTTTTTAATAATTAACCATTGCGTATTATCCAGACAACACCACCCTCCTCCGTACTCTAACATCTACCCACCCAACCAACCTATAATAATTTTTTTATATATTTTACAATTTTTAATTTTTTATAGATATTTTTTTATTTTATAATTTTTTTGTAATTTTGTTTACGCATGTGTTAATTTGTTTTAAAAGATCATGTAAGAAAAGTACTAATTGTATATTAATGAATATATGAATTTTTTTGGAAAACCATGATTTAATGCATCATAAATTAGTTTTTTAATATTATTGTTAATTAGAGGAGAAGAACATAAACATTTTATTCTATATAAATGATTAAGTATTATATTCCGAAATACAGAATGATGTAGACAAGATTTAAAATTTGTAAATGTATTAACTGTGAATTTAAATTCTTTACGTTTGTCATATAAATCTGTGATTGTTTTGTCGTCTTTTATTGTAATTTTAAGATCTAAGAAGTTAATTGTATTGTTAGATAAAAGGTTTTCCGTTAATTCCAAATTAGTGGGATAATCAACTGGAAATCGAGTAATTGCAGATTGATCAGTATCAATTAAAATGATGTCATCAATATAACGATATAAATGTAGATTATTATTAGTAAAATTACGTTCATAATGATATAAGTATAAGTCTGAGAGTAAACTGGAAGTACAACCGCCTTGTGGTATACCGACATGCTGTAAATATAAAGTATTATCTTGCAATATATAATTATTATAGATAATGAAGTTAGTTAAAGATTTAAAATATGCAATATGGTTAGATATGGCAATTAGATGGTAATTCCAGTTTTTTATAATATTTTTTAAATAATGCATTTATAATTTTATGTAAATCTAATAGGTCTATATTATTAAAAAGATCTTTGAAGTCATATGTCGTTATATTATAAACACAATGAAGATTTTTTAAAATATTGACAAGTTGATAGCTATTTTTTATACAATGTGTATTATCATTGTTTGTAGTAAGTACATATAATTGATTAAGAATTTTTAAGAGAAGTGTATTGGCTTTATTATTATATGTATTGCAACCAATAGTAACAGTCCTAAATTTAATAAGAGTTTTATGAAATTTGGGAATAAGAACTAAATATGGATAATTAAAATTAGTAGATAAAATATTTAATAGTTTATAATAACTTCGAATTTTACGATTATTTACAATTACATTTTCATTAGTTTTTTGAAATGACTTATTAGAAGAAATACTAGATTTACTAGAGGAGATTTGTAAGAAGTTGGTGATAATATGATTTACATATAATAGCATAATTGTTAGGAGATTTGTCTACATATGTAATAACGTAGTTTTTTTGTAATTTAGTAATTTGTTGGAAATAATGCTTTGTATTAATAGAAACCAAATCAGCAATATTATTTTTTAAAGCCATAGTTAATTTTTCAATTACTAATATTTTCCATTGATTAAAATATTCAATAGGCTTATTATAAGAGATAGAAATTTTATAAATAAAAATATCAATATCATATGTAAACTGTTTGATAATAGATTTAACATTAAATTTAGATGGAAGCCTATATTTAGTACCATAACCCATTAGTTGTTTCAATTTAAAATCATGAACAATATCAAGATTTCCAGTGATTATATGTCCATGATCATTGTTTATGTATTTTTTTAGAGTGGGGTCTTTGCAGTTACACGGAAAATTACTTGCAGCAGATGTATTTTTTGAAAATGTATTGTAGTTAAAAATCTTTCTTCCAATTGTATTCGGATATTTAAAGGTTTTTGATATATGAAGATTATTGATAGGAAAAAAACAATTTTTATCATTAATTATAGAATTGATATTAATTTTATTTAATATGTGATTTGAAAAAGTAATTATCATTTGAGTATTCATGTTCTGAATTTTATGTTTTTTTTTTTTTTTTTTGTAAATTAATATTTAAAAGATTAACCCTACTCATAATTAGGTCAAAGTAAATATCAGAGAAATGTTTAGAGAAAGATTTACTTAGAAAGACATTTAAATGTTGTACAAGCTGTTTCTTTTTAATAGCAAAGATGTTTTTTCGAATTAACAACCAGTTATAATTCTCTAAGTAATTTCTTTGAAGATCATTAATTTGTTTTGTGATATATTTTTTGGAAACTACAACTGATGATGAACCCTTTCCGCGTTTATTACGTGTTGTTTTAGCATTTAAATTATGATTAAGAGTAGGATAAATTGGAGAATAATCAATATTGTTATTTATAGATGTGAAGACTTTGACAGGTCTGTTAAATACTTCACTGTTAAGTCCATAAGGATAAATTGTGTTATAATATTTCATATATGATGATTCCACATAAAGACGTTCTGATTTATTTTTTAGAATTTGAAGGATTTCAATTGTCGTATTTTTAAATTGATGTTTATGAAAATGTTGAATTTCAGCTGTAGATTGTATATTTTTTGCTTTGTTATTATTAGAGTCTGAACGATGATGATTGATACGTTTATCAATTGGACCTGATGTTTCACCAATATATTTCATATTACATAAGTTGCACTTTATACTATAAATAACATTAAATGCTTTACAAAAACTTGAATAATTAGGATCTGAGACAATTTGTGTCTGAGCAGCGTATGGACATGTCTTGCACCGAGAATCATAGCACTTACGAAAAAATAAAGGACGAGGGGGAGAGTATAAATGGTCGCTGGATGACGATCCAGGAACAACCCAATTATTGTTCCTGTACCGGGCACTACACTGCATAGATGCTAAATATATATATATTAAGGAATTGAAGGTTAAAGATTTTTTTAAATGCTATATCATTCTTTTACAAATGTAAACAAGTCTTCTAGTGTTTAATGTAAAATTTCTTTGGAATTACATGTCATATCAATATATTTAGAAATACGTAAAAAAGAAATCATTCACTGTAATTATTCTCTCTAAGAAAACATTATATGTACTTTTTATTTGTTAGTGGCTAATTGCACATAATATTTTTAACTAACTATTTATAGATAATTTTAATAAAAAGAGTGTTATATCGCTTCCATTGATAAATAAGGCATACTTGAAATATTTCAAACAACTATTGATTACTATTATTATAAATTACTGAAACTGTAACGAACTGTAACGATAGAGAAAAACACCCTAATAGTTTCGATAATTCATGTACTAAAGCCACAACTTTTAATTTAAACTACTAGTCTCTCCTTCATTTCTGATCTATTTTATTTCGGTTCCAGAATTAAAGTTACAAGAGTTTGAAACGCATTTCTAAAATTTACTTCAATTATTAACCTTACATCATTTGATTTATCATTGACTGAATTAAAATAATCATTTGTATTTTCTATAAAGTCCGGTCGCATGGCATTTTCATGTTTTTAAATAGTTAGCCTTGTTTCATATCTTTTAGTTAAAACATTTGTAGATTGCTTTTATTTTATAATCAGCTTTATTAACTTAATGAATAGTAAATGCTTTACCACTCATATCTTCAGAATGCATGATTCAGTGTATTACATAAATGCTTACCAGTGGTGTAGTCGAGGGGGGACGCGGGGGGACGGCGTCCCCTCACTTTTTTATTTTATCTCGAGCGTCCCCTTACTTTATATTTTCAGGGGGGACGCTAGAGACGCGGGAGGACGCAGACTTTCCAAACTTATTAATTTTTTTTTTTAATGAACACACCAAATTAACAATTTTAGAAATAAGGTATTATTTTTTAATACTTTTCAACGAAGCTGAAAAGTGTTTACTGTGCTGGATCGCCTATTCACATTCTAACTTCCATAAGTTTGCTTGGATTGCGGCAAAATTTTATGTACATTTTTGAGGTTCAATGTATTATATCACTATTGTAAATGATGTTCATAGCATCAGTATTTCGTTTACGCGAAAACAAAAAGAGAGTTCTTTCATATTACGCTTTATTGGCAGAAATTGTTTGAAATAGACATTAACGAATTTACATTATTTTAAATAGTATAACGAATATGAAATTTGAAATTCGTTACATGTTCCCATGTCGGAAATAGCATTTATCGTTCGTTTACAGGGGCATTAAAAAAAATTTCCAAATGCCATGATCCTTTAATGATAATTATTTGAAATGCATGGAAAACTATGGGTAACGATAATATGAAAAACGGCGCACGAAACATTTATAGTGCATTTACAAGGCTACACAAAAGAATCACCACCATTTCATCTATCGGTTCAATTGCTGAAACGTGTTTTTGATTATATTATCAGTGCTCCCAACACATTTTAGTCCCCCAAAAGTGGGAAGAGGGTCATTTTTGTTTAAAAAAGGGACGTCAAAGAACCATTTATATTAAAAAGAGGAACTAAAAGGGGCCATTCGTCTAAAAATACTGCACCGAGTTTTCCTAAATATGCAAGCATTTTTTTTTTTAATACCTTAGAAAATATGTCAATTCGTTATCTTTATAAAGATAGTCATTAAGCAATGTACACAGCTTTATTTAAACATACTTAAATATTCTACTGCAAGAAGATAGAAAATGTTCAATATTGAGCACTCAGCTTCATAATTGTCTTTAAAAAAGCCTGAACTTTTAATTCAAATTGTTGAGTGTTAAAATTTTAAATTAGTTTAACATATATATTGTTAATTATTAACCTTCAACATTAAAAAAATTAATTTAAATTTTAGTTCCTTTCTACACTAAACGGAGATAAACTATGATGTTCACCAGAAAAAGCATAGTATAGCAACGCGCCCTGGGGAGTGATCAAAACCAATATTGAATCAACAGTTATTCAGAATCATCTTACATATTAAATTTAATGAAATTCCATCTCAAACATGCCGAGATCTGGGTACCACGGAAATCGTTAAAAATGTGACACAGTAGCACCACCTGTTGGGCGAAATACACCAAAATCTAATCAGCATAAATTTATTCAAGGTTAAGTGAATGTGAAATTTCATACCAGAGATGCAGCGATATAGATATGCAAATTGTGAAAAATGCAGCATAGTAATGCCACCTGTTGGCCATATACACCAAAACCTGATTAGCACTTGTAAATGCTAAGGTCTAATTAAATATTGATGCTTTTCTTGAAATGATGAAATTCTATGCTTTAGTTTTTGGAATAGAGTGGCTACGAAATATGTATCATATACAGAGAATTTTTTTTTTTTTTAAATGTCAAATCATATTCAGGTCAACCTAAAACGTGTAAATCCATCAAAAAGATTCCAATACTTTCTTTTGATAAAAATATATTTAAGAAGTATAACAAAAAGGAGGATAAATTTTAACTAAGATTTCCTTTAATAGTGGGATATGCTTCTACATCAAAATCGAAAGCAAAACTAAATCTATCATAATAAAGATAGAGGTTGGTCTGCGTGGTCTATGTGCTGAAAAGACTGCTGCACATACAGCTACAAGATGGAGGCGAGGTACATCTATGACTAAAATTATACACTTCGAAGCCAGTTTTCGGATTTTCTTTTTAATTTAATATTTTTGCAATTTTTAGATTTTTTTTCTTTACCTTTCACGGTGATTTTTTTTCACATTAATAAAAGGAATTCAGTTACAATTTTTTTAGTTCAATAGTAGTAAATTTTGTCCTCTTTTCAACTTTTTCAATAAAGTTTATTCAGAATTTGTACAGTGATTTATTTTTGGCGAATTCTTTATGCGAATTTCAGCCTTTTTTTTTTTTTTTTTTTTTTTTTTTTTCCGCGTTTCGTTTTAATTTTATGACATACAAAAAAGAAATTTGATTTCAAACCTTTAGCCTTAATGTAATAGATTTTGTCCTTACGCGATTGTGTCCTCAGATTATAATTTTTACCGTTTTTTTTTTTTTTTTTCATTCCGCGGCGATTTTTTCACATTTGTGAAAGAATTTCGGTGAAAATGTTATAGCCTATTTTAGTAAATTTTGTCTTTTGTGATTTTTATGAATTTTTAGCGATTTTATACATTTCGCGGTGATTTTTGCACATTAGTAAATGGAATCCTGTTTAATTTTTTTAGTCCCGTAGTTATAGTAAATGTTGTCCTCTTTTCAGTAAAGTTTATTTGGAATTCACATAGTGATTTTTGAATCTTTCGCAATTTTTTATGCAATTTTTAGAGGGGTTTTTTTTGCCTGCTCTAATTTCAATTTAATATGTTTTGTCCTCTTTTCAATAAACTTGTCTCGGAATTCGTACCGTGATTTTTGAATATTTTTGCTAATTTTTTATACAATTTTTGTGTTTTGTGGCAATTTTTTATCATTCAGTTTCAATCTTCTGGTAGTTTAATGTAGTAAATTTTGTCCTCTGCAATTTTTGAAATTTTAGTGATTTTTAACGCAATTTCATTGATTTTAACGTTTTTCCGCATCCCGTGGCGATTTTTTGACATTCATAAAAGAATTTTTGTTACAATTCTATACTATACAAGCCCACTATATAGTAAATTTTGCCCTCTACGATTTTTAGATTTTTTTAAATTTTGCGGCGATTTTTCCACATTAGTAAATATTTTTAATGTTTTTTCAGTCACCGAAAAAAGACGAAGTGGACCAAAGGGGACCTTTTTCTAAAAAGGGAACTTTAGGGGCAAAATAGCACCATTTGGGAGCTCTGCATTATGCATTTTATATATTATTTTTTACATTATGCTGAATAAAACATGAATTAGGTATGTAAATGATATTTGTATACACAGTAGAGATCTGCACGGGCCGTCCCGTGGCCCGAAGACCGAGCTCGGGCCTATTTTCGTTCACGGCACTCGGGCCGGGCTCGGGCCATACTTTTTTCTGAAGGCTCGGGCCGGGCCGGGCCTAACTTATCTTTTCTGCACAGACCCGGGTACTGGTTTCATTCCTAATCTTCACGGAACAAAATTTTCATTCCTAGTTTTGACCTAGCCCGTATCAAAATCATTGTCTCGGCGTGGCCTGGTCCGTTCAAAGGTCAGTAAAATTAGGCTTGGCACAATTTTTTTTCAAAAAATGCATACATTTTTAAATCGTCATTATTCTACAATTAAACATTCAAATTCATTCTTTTTAAAGAATAGTAGATTTCTACACTTATTAAAATATAGTAAAACGTGTGAAAAAGAGCCTGTGTATGACGGAATCTTGTTTTAAACTAAAAAAATAGGTTGATCCATGCTAAATTAGTATACTACTACTTAAGAAAAGAATATATAATACATTTACACTTGCTAAGAAGGGAACTTGTCTATAACGCATTTTTCAGATTTTTAACACTTCAATGCATGGAATATGGATTAACAATATTGATGATACCTGAAACATTTACGTACAAGAAATAGAGATTCATTAAAAAAATAAATATCGCACCCTGCGGCACTTCTATAAAAATGAAGATTATAAACATGAAATGAAAAGTCAAGATAAATATTTTTGGCTGAAACTCCTCGTACGAGAAAAACTTTTAACCAAATCGGCGTAAAAATCAATGTTTTGTAGAAATTCACTCGGGCTGAGATTTAAACTTTTTTTCGGACCGGGCCGAACTTTTAACTGTTATACCTAGCCGGGCCGGGCCAATAAATTTTTTTCTACGGGCCGGGCTGGGCTCGGCCCGAACTTTTCACTTTTTTACCGGGTCGGGCCGATTTTTCTTTCTGTGAGTCGGGCCGGTCTCGGGCCTGGAAATGTCGGCCCGTACAGACCTCAAATATAGAGTCCCACACACAAAAAAAAAAAATCCAAAACACTATCATCTATGGCTGGATATTTATTGAAATGCGTTTTGCAGCGGGTTTAAATTTTAGTGTGTTATGTGATGAGCATATAATTATTAATTTGTATATATGGCCACTCAAAATAATTCAAATGAATACATTATCAGTTATAAGCAATTATTGCCTGATGTTTGTTTAAACTAAACAAAAATTTTTTTCCGATAAAAAAAAAAAGCTACACATGCTTTTCCATCACACATTATTGCTCTAAAATTATTTTGTGACAATTATTTTGTGAAAAATACATTTGTGAACAATTAATATATTGGCCAGTATACAGGGTGTATACCATAAAGATTGACATGCGCTTTAATTTTTTATCTTTTGGGGATAAGTATGCAATGTAGATTATAAAAATGCTTAAAATAAGATAATAAAATAATATTGAGATATTATGACAGCGAAATAACAATCTCGTTAATTAAATTTTTTTTTTTTTTTTTTTGAATGCGACTTTTCTATTCAAAATTTGTCAGTTAGAAAAATTTTATTTTTGTTGCAACAAAATCATTAAAAAACTACTTACTCCAAGCTAAAACCACAGGCTTACTCAAAATTTGCAGAATGGAAAATCTTAGAATGGCTACTGACACGAAAACAAGAAAAGTATAAAGAGTCGAGAACTTTTATGAGGGATTTCCATTTCTGAAAAGTTTTCTCTGAGAGAAAAAGTATTGAATATTATTAAACTGTGACAAAATTAAATATATTGCTGTTGTTTTAAAACTATTTTCCACTTTTATTTAAATATTTAATTAAAATTAATTTGAAACACTTTTTTCTTAACTTGAAAACTAATGTATTAGGAAAGTGCTTCTTAAATAACTCACCTGGTACAAATATAAGTGTTATTTAGTATCGAAACTCTACTTCAAAAATCTATCTTTTAAAAATTTCTGCTCGACTCTTTAATCACTTTATCGAGTGCGATCAATTCAAATAAATTTATAATTAGAGTAGATTTTATTCTTGTTAATAATGTGGTAACATTCACTGCGCCGATTCACACATTTAAATTTCAATATTTCATTCTTTCAATCAGAAGAACTTCGCGTTAAAAATAACTGTCAAATTTAATGTTTCTAACCCTGATAGTTTGAGAAAAATAGCAGCCTTAGAAGATTTTCAGCTCATTTCATCACTTAAAATTTCAAAAAACCGTTCTTCGTGAGGCCCCACCAGAGGCTGAGGGGTTCTGCTCTCGAAGCTGGTAGACTGGAAGTACTGGGTGCGAACCCAATCGCGACCGTCGGCCTAATCGTTCGGAGTTTTCCGTGGTTTTCTTCGAACTTCGGATTTCCATGCGGAAATACGGGTTAGGTTCCCTTAGAAAGACTCCAACGGAGGGTACTCCCCCCTCGGGCCTATATTCCTCGAGTATATAATCGGCCGTCAAAAATCTTCGTAAGCATCTACATGTTAATAGTTACCACTATATTTATTTTCAAGTTTCTTGTAAAAAACAGCTTCAGATAAATCGTGATGAGATGATTTTAGAGGACTTCCCATCAATTTATGGTATTAAAATTTTAATTTATAAAAAAACGTTTTAAGCGAGCATGTAAGTCCTGAAAATACATAAGTGCCATGTTTTAAGTTTCTTGAGAATTCGTGAGGAAACTGAAATTTTAGAATGTTCTTTTCGCATTTCAAACCGTTAAAATTCTAATTTTTGAAAAAAAAATCAAGTATTGCATTTATACATTAGAAGTAATGTATAGTTACTAATTTAAAGTTTCCCTTTCGAGTTTTTTTTTTTCTTTTTTTTTTTAAACATTGATGAAATGCAATTTCTGGAAATGTTGTGTAGAAGGATATTTATCAGGGTGACGAGTGGTAAGGGAAAAACACAGTCAAAGAAGGTGTTAAATACCATTATATTGTTAAAGAAAAATTCGTCTTCTTTAATCCCTTTATATTATTCGTAGTATTTTCTATAAGAAAATACTGGTAGTTCACTTTTTTTTGACTGTGTTTTTACCTGACCACTTGCCACCCTGTTTATCTATTTAACCTCTCATCATTGAGTACTAAACGTATTCTTCGGACCAATAAAAAGCATTTTTTATCGATTATCTTCGGCCTTAGTCACACTTTTGATATTTTGTCTCACGTAAACAGTACTTATTTGTTACTTCTCGTCAAAAATTGGTTTTAAAATTGCCTAGAGGAGAAAAACATGTCGAATTTCTCCCAAATTAGAGTTTGAAACAGTGGCATATAATCTCAAAATATTAAATATTCTATTCATCATGTATAACACACATTTAAAATTTGAGCCCAGTCAAAAACACCGTTTGAACGTTATCATGTTCAAACACACATGAAGAAAAAAAGACTTTGGGAGTCTGAAAGGAAATACCGACATACACACTTGTATACGCACATACACAGAGAATTGTTGTAAAAATAGGCAAAATGGATTCAGGGGGGGCCTTAAAAGTAAAGATATACCAAAATTTCACAATCTTATTTTCCTTTCCATGATTACAATAAATTCCTTAATTTCCATCTGACCATAAAGTAAAAATGCAATAATTTTCAACGCTGTCAGTGGAAAACAGTTATTTTATAACTACTTCCAAAGTAAGTAAATGTAAAAGAAATCCTAATAAAAATTTCGTTGTTGAATTAGTGTTACTGAATTGAATTCTATTCCAAAAATTTTCAGTCATGAAATAAGGTTTTAAATTTTTGAATTCTATAGCAAACTATTTAGTGCCCAACAGATACAGAAGCTAGTTAAATTAATTAAAATTTGATTTTTAAATTTAAATTTAATTTTAAATTCAAATTTAATTTTTCAGTTACTTTTCTCTGCAATTGAAAATGAAAAGCAAGATTCAAAATAAAGTTTGCCCTATATGTGATACAGACCCTAATGTTCGAAACTATGAGCGTCCCCCCACTTTTTTTTCCAGGACTACACCACTGATGCTTACACATTTCAATGTGTTTGAAATTGTATGACATCATTAAAATGGCCTTGAAACGATTTTCTCTCATAGACCGTGATACAACGGAAAACTTTTGACCGTCCCTATAAATGAACTAAAATTGCTACACATTTCGTTTTCAATAACGATCGTGCTATAGTAAACATCAATAACATACAACAAAATCAGGACAATCCTAGTATATTTACGAGAGTTAGAGCTTGGACAGTCGGACAGACAAACCTAAATCATAAATACTTTTCAACTACGTTTGAATGCGTTCAAAATGACTCGACTGAATTACGAAGCGCTGTTATTAAGTTTTTGTCCAATAGCTTCAAAAAATTATTTTCGCATGAAAAGGCTATTTTCGTAAAAGTCATATCGCTGCATTTTTAGAAAATTGATTACGGAAACTCTTAAATCATTAGCTAGATTAGAATGGCCTTTTCATAATTTAGTTTATTTTTAGTTCAAACAATTGCTTTCAAATACATACAATACATTTTTCATTTTCTCCTATTAGTGCTCAGATAATTAGAATGTTTATTATAAAATTATTTCATTGAAATTACAAATCATACAAATATATGTAAAAATGCGTAAAAATAATCATTCACTGTATTTATTCTCGCTAGGAAAGCGTTATATATGTTTTTTTTTTTTTTTTTTTTAATTTGTTATAGCGACTAATCGTCGCACATAATATTTTTAGCTAACTATTTATACATAATTTTAATAAAAAGAGACTTATATCGCTTCCATTGATAAATAAAGCATACTGGAAATATTTCAAACTATTGATTACTATTACTATAAATTACTAAAATTGTAATGGAGAAAAAAGCCAAAATTGTTTCAATAATTGGTGTAGAAAAACCACAACTTTAATTTAAACTACTAGTCTCTCCTTTATTCCTGATATATTTTATTTCCGTTCTGAAATTAAATTACAAGAGTTTTGAAACGCATTTCAAACATTTACTTCAATTATTAACCTTACATCTTTTGATTTATCATCGACTTAATTAGAATACTCATTTCTATTTTCTATAAAGTCCGATCGCATGGCATTTTCATGTTTCTAAATAATTAGCCTAGTTTCATATATTTTAGTTAAATCATTTGTAGATTGCTTTTATCTTATAATCAACTTTATTAACTCTGTTAATGTTTTAAGATCGGATGTACGTATCTACCGCTTCTCTAGTCATTAAACCTGAAATAAACCCTTAAGTTGGTTATGCAAGTGATTTTATTTATAGCAGTTTATATATCTAATTCGAATTATCGAAAAAATTGCATACATTATATTCAAATAATTATGCTTCACTGCTAAAAAATAATTAATTGGATAAAATCTGTTTCAAGATACGTTTAAATGCAATCAAGAGTAATATATAAAAATATCGATAAATATTGTTAAAATCTTTTGGTGCATAACTCCGCCGATGCTATATACTACTCCTAATTTAAATCAATTATTTAATCAATTATACCTTTATTTTATTTGCCGTTTAAATTATGCTATTTTTACTGTCATTTTTAATTGCGGTTGTTTGTTCCGTTAGATTGTTTCCGCTCGTACCGATCTTATACAAATTATTAATTTTAAATAATACAAATCGATTTCAGACAAAATAAATGAAGGAAAAATTATGATATTATTTTACTAAATATATCTTTTTTAATGACGCTAATTATTATTTTTATAGGTAGGGTATATTAATAGTACAACTATTGGATTGTTTACTCATACGTAATATGTGAATATTTGTCTCTGATAGCATCTAACGGTTGATTGGTATTATTTAAAAGCGGATTTTAACGCATTTGGGCTTGAATTTTTGTTTTCTCAAATTCGTTGTTAAAATCATTTTAAAATGTCACAAAATGATCTGGAAAAATACTAAAAAAAATTACGCTGCAAGATTTTTGTATTTATTTAATAAAATGTAAACGTACTAAATATGGGAATATGCATAATATTTGTAATAATATAATATGCATATGTATGTTTTGTCTAAATTTATATAAATAAAGCTTTCAAATTGTATATTATATACTATAATTAGTATTTTTATGAACTGCTAAAAAAATATACTTATTCCTTTACAGAGACTTAGAACATTATAAGTATTAATAATAATAAACTAAGAATAATTGTATTTGAGGCTTAAAGCAATTTATTTCATAATCATCTTGAAAAGGACTTTACATAAACAACTGTTCCCTAAATAGCTAATAAAAATACGTACCCATTTCTGCTTAGCGCCTTATACAGGGCTATTACAAATGAAGGACCCGATTTAAAAGAATCATATTTTTGAAACTACTGCACATATTACAATAAGTGATACATGAATTTAAAGAGAAATATACCAAATTTTTTCCAGTTACAAATGTTCGATGTGCGACACTCTTGTTACATGACATACGTCCAATCTTTAATCCAGTTTGTCCCAAACATTTTCTAGCATCACTCTGTCAATGGTTCTGAATTCTGCACAAATGCGTTCTTTAAGTTCTTACAGTGAAACACATTGTTTATGTACCACCAATGCGGAAAACAAAGTTTTCAGAACTTAAAGAACGCATTTGTGAAGCTTTCAGAACCATTGACAGAGTGGTGCTACAAAATGTTTGGAACGAACTCGATTACAGATTGGACGTATGTCGTGCAACAAAAAGGTCACACATCGAACATTTGTAACTGGAAAAAACCAAGTATATTTCTCTTTAAATTCATGTATCACTTATTGTAATATGTGCAGTAGTTTCGAAAATATGATTTTTTTAAATTGTGCCCATCATTTGTAATAGCCCTATATTTTGTAAGTTGCAAAAATGTATAAAAAATAAGCTTGAACATATAATTTCACAATTTCAAAAAATACGTATTCCAAATAAGTCTACAAGCTAAGGTTATGGCTTATTTATTTGTATCCCTGATAGAAAAAATACAAATAAACTCAATTTTTACATTTCGCCATCTTGAAAAATGAAAAATCTATAAACACCGAAAAAGCCTTCATTTAATAAAATAAGTATCCATCTTATGCTCTCATCGCTAGGTAACCGATAAAGGCATTTATAGATAATTATTTCATACAATTTTCATGTTATAAAGCAGAAGAAAATTATACAAATTTAGCAAAATTCGAAGCGTCCCAAAAATGGGACGCTAGACATATATGGGTGAAAATTTTAACACCAACCAATAATGAAATCTTTATAATTTAAAAGATTCTAATAAAAACAAGTAATACAAAAATTTTGTTTTTAAAGTCAATTCCTACTTAGGCCATCAAAGAAAAATTTAATATGAAGACACGAACCCCCTTATCGTGTCTAGGTAAGCTAATATTAGTTCTTGTTGCATTAAAATATCTCAATTTGTTGATTTTCTATAAGCAAGTAGGTTTACAATGGAACTCTATGGGAATTTGGCGAAATATTAGAGATATCGCCAAGTTGACGTCACTTTTGGCGACTCATTTTGGCCGCAAAATTGGGCGATATATCACCAAGTTGGCGACAAACTTGGCGGTATTTGGCGACAGAACAGCCCCCCCCCCCTATGGTAACCCCTTATTGAAAATACTTTCATTCATCTTCAATAACCCATGGCCGCCATTTTGTTTCCCATGCAAAACTAAAATTCATTAATTAAAATTTAATTAATTAATTAATATTTGAAAAAACTGTATTAACATCAATTGTCATCCAGTACAAGTTTAAAAAAATTTATTTCAACTTGATAGGATGAATAATGAGTATTTTATTAACGATTGAAAATTTGAACAAGATAAATATATAAATAAATAAATAAATATAGGGAGAGTGTGAGCTAATAGTAGGAATTGAAATTAGAAAACTTTTTCTGCACCGTGAAACAGAGACAAATGTTTGTTAACCTACCAAAAACATAATACTGGGTGTCCATAAAACAATGTTCCAGTTTAAATGGTATGTTATACCAGGTTAATTTAAACAATTTACAACAATTCAGACATCAAATAGAAGGTAAACTAACCTAGCTTTACTTACAAATGTTCAATATGTGCACCTTTAGTTACACGGCACACATCCAACCTAAAATCCAATTCTTCCCACACATCGGTTAACAAGTAATGGACACAATAGCCTCTTCATTTCTCTGCCTCAACTCTGGCAAATCATTAGGCAACGGCGGAACGTACACATGATCTTATATAATGCCCCAAAAGAAGTTTTTTCCGATAGTGTATTTTTTTAAATCATCAGATCAGCAATGATGCTTTGCGCTCAAGTGTCGCCATTTTGCATCTGTGGCACTGCAAGCGAGTAAATAACACAGCAGTACTCGCGCATGCGCTTATCTAAAACTGTTTGAGGTACTCCTTAGTGGTGACTTTGAACCAACATTCTACAATGCTTACAGTTGATTCTAATAAAATTTATAACTGGGATATTCTTTTCTGGACATCTGTATAACCTAGGAACGAAAATGTAAAAATAACCTCTTCCGAGTTTGGTTGAACATGGAAATGAGAATTATCCGAGAAATCTATATTCCGGTTTGAGAAAACGCTTAATACACTACAAAAACTACTCAAAAAGGTTTCCGAAAATCTGTGGCAGCAAAAGCAACCCTGTTTTTTATAAATGCTTCTTATAAATCTCGAAAATACGAAGGTGTATCAATAAGTTTCTGCCCTCACATAGAAATAACTGAGTGAAATTTATGAAATTGCTACATTGTATTAGTCCCTTTCTATATAGTCACCGTGCACAGTAGCAAATTTCTGCAAACGGTATTTCAAAGAGAGGGGAGGGGGGTGTATTCCAGGAGGCGCGATAGTGGATCCAAAGGGGGCATTTTCTAACTTTTGCTTACCCCCATATATGACATATTGTTGGAAAAGCCTGTGACCACTTAGTCATGTTATGCACTCCCGAGCCCCTCCCCCCCAAATTTACCCCCGGGGGTTACAATGATGTCCACAAAATTTAGAAAAGTGCCCCTCGGAGAACAAATTTTGGGGGAGGGGCTCGGGAGGTGCATCGCATGAATAAATGATCAGACTTTTCCAACAATATGTCACATGTGGGGGTCGGCAAAAGTTAGAAAATGCATCCCTTTGGGTCTACTATCGCGCCTCCTGGAATACATTCTCCCTCCCCCCCCCCTCTCTTTGAAATACCGTTTGCAGAAATGTGTTACTGTGCACGGTGACTACATAGAAAAAGACTAATACAATGTAGCAATTTCATAAATTTCACTCAGTTATTTCTATGTGAGGGCAGAAACTTATCGATACACCCTCGTATATTCCTTAATGAGGTTTTTAAAGATAAAAAACGGTTTCAGGAATCATTGGATAACTCGGAAGAGGTTATTGTATAGTTTTGCATGTAGTAATATTATATTCGCATAGGTTAAGAAACATTTGTCTTTTTTCCAGTGTATAAAAGCCATATCGACTTTTTTTTTTATTATTATTATTAACGAATTTTTGCATTATGGTAATTTTCCTTGATCAGGCATGAAATATTGTTTTAGAGATAATTACTTCTATCTTTTTTATTACGATATATTGGTGCAAGCAAAATTATTCTCGATGAACAATCTTTTTCGTTTCTTGCTATCCAAATATTCTTTCAAATAAGGACTCGCTTTTCTTTACGTTGTTATCTCCAATCTTGATAAACTCCGATTCCAAATAGATATTGTGCCAATATTGGTTAAATATTGGATCCTTAGCTAAATACTGGCATGAAATTACATTCAAATTTAAAGATGTTTATATTTTGCTGATATTGTACCAATATTTCAAAGAAATAATTTGTTAATGTTAAGCCAACAAAGTCAATATTGAGGCAATAGTTGCTTTTCATTAGACATATGTTAATATAAAGCCAATTTTTTCTGAAATATTGGCATTTCATTGTATATATTTTGAACAAATATTGAATGTAAGAACTAAAAAATCTTCTTAAGACACCGTCAAAAATTTTAAATGCACTAGCCTTTCGAAAAATCTTAGTCTTTCTTCGTCAGGTGCAAAGAAAACGTGCTTCTACTATGAAAGCAGCAGCAAGACTCTTGCTGCTTTGAGTTGCTTTGAATTTTCTACTACATTCGTAAGCAGAAACCTTTTTGCGAGAGAACAACATCGATTTCTTTTCTTTCATTTATGAAAATGAAACACACATTAATTTTTTACCTATAATTGACAGTTTCTTTTTTGATAATACCGCTTTAATAAAATCGTCAAACATTTATATATTTTTCTTTCTTTATATACGACACGATCGCACCTGATAAAAAATAATAGCATTTTCTAAAGCAGATCAAATATAATTCCTTAAAATTATTATTTGAAATGATCCTGATGATTATTTTATTATTTGATAGAAGTTTCTAAAGAAGATCGAATAGTATAATTCCTTTAAAATATTATTTGAAATGATCCTGATGATTACTTGAAATTCTATTATTTAGAAAGACTAACAAAACATATTTTTGGATGCAATTGAAAGGATTGCTTTAAAAAGAAAATAGAATTTTTTTGCATGAATAAAATACCAGTAAATAAAATTATTTTAAGAAAATGTGAATGAAGTATTAAGATTTTCATCGCTATAATATTTATGGAACATTTTTTGAAATTTGAAAATATGTTTCTTTCCGTTTATCTTTTGTGTAATCTGTAAAATTGCTGTTATTTTCTAGATTACCAAAGGTAAAACTTCCAAAATTTTAGAAAATTGTTATTGTTGTTGTTTTCAGATTCAGAAATAAAAGTTACTATATATATCATTCAAACCCGCATTTCTCAGACATCCATCTTTTTTTTCAACAGAACAGATTACTAAAACAGAAAAAGCACCTTTCATGTAACATTTATTTACATTCCTATTATTTAGGTACAATTTCAGATTTGTAGACTATTATTTTTCATTAAAATCGTTAGAAATTCGTATCACACTATTTAATTTTCATGACTGATTGCTTATTCACAGCTATATGACCACATCTTCATTATTGCAGCAGCTGTTTTTCCCACTGTAAGAAACAATCATTATTTTCACATGCTTTCTTTTAACTAATAATTCTGTTTGTATATGGCAACCAAATCTTGTTATTCATTTTTTAGCCATTTCCGGTAGACATAGAACTTTGAAATTTGGAATATATATGTATTCTTGAGGTCAATACATGAATTGGACATCGATTTTTTCAAATTCGATCCCTAAGGGGGACAACATGGGGCAAATTTAAAATTTTAAAACATCACCACATCTCATAAGCCAATGGAAATAAAATCTTGAAACTTGACATGCCTATAGTATAAATAAAATTATGAAACACGTGTTTTGGAATTTTTCAAAATTCGAACCCCAAGGGGGGGGGGAGGGGGGTCATGCCGCCAAGCGTCTTCCGTTTTCGAAAGACATTGCAAGAACCCTATGGTCACTCAATTATATTTGATACAATAAGTTTGATTTCCTACGGAGAAATCAGTATCAGCTTCAATAGTGAGTATTCACTGAAAAGTACTAATGGCAAGGTTGCCACAATAACGCCAAATTTTGGCCAACTTGGTGAAATATCGCCAAATTTGGTAATGCATTTAAAATATTCTACATTTTAGAGAATTTTAACGAAAGCATGCTTAAATAAATTGTTTTTACATTTATATTATTATATTATTATTATTTAGATACAATCCCAAATATAATAGCTTATTACTTTACATTAAAATCATTAGGAATTCTCATTACCTTATTCAACTTTAATAAATAAATACACACTCGGGTCTATATCATCTCTTCTCTGTTGTATGAACGGATGCATTTTCACTTTAAGAAAAATAGTTTTTTTTTTTTTTTTTCATTACATGAAGCTATATTTAGTAGTGTATATTTAGAGCCATTAATTATTTGCCTCTCTAAAGGGCGTTTTGATGTCTTCCTGGGGCGTTGATGGATGGAGTTTTCTGTGGGTCATATAAAGCTGTCAACAGCAGACAACGCTTGTTACCTGATCTTAAATAAATCAGGTACGCTTAATGGGAATATCAAGTGACATTAGAAGCTGCAGAAAGATAAATTTAAACTGCCCACAGTAATTTGTATAGATTAGAGAGCATAAATACAGTCATTAGTCGCATCACAGATTTATTTTCTATTAATGCTTATACTTATATAAACGTTTTTTTCTTTTTTTTTTTATTGCACGTTAACTAGTGTATGAAAGTTATTCCCCCCCCCCCCCCCTAAAGATATTAATATTTTTTCCTTTTTTTTTTTTTTTTTTTTTTTTTTTTTTTTTTTTTTTTGAGAAAAAGCACATACAGGTGACGCTCGTTTTTACGAACTCTTAGGGAACACACAAATAGTTCGTAAAATAGAAAGTTCATAATATAGAAAAAACACCAAAAATGACATGAATACGTACATTATTTATGTCTATTTTTATCAAACTGCCCCCTCTTCATGGATGAAGCAGTATTTCAAGATTATTTATTATTTAATAAAGTTATACATGTATTTTTAAATATACAAGAAATAAATGCAAATTTGTGCACAAAAAATAATTTTAGTACACAGAAACATACGTTACATGCTTTGAATATATTACATATGAAAACACACACTGTATTAGTACTTAGTAGATGAAAATGCATAGATGAAAACATAGATTAAAAATTAGGAATGGAAATAATCACTTATCTTTTTTTTTTTTAAATCACATTTTGAAAAAAATATATTTCCATTTTATCTATGGAAACCTTCACTACCTTTGCCTTTCACAGTTATTGTTCCCTTCAAAAAAGTACCTTAGTCCTGACAACCACTACTTGAAATTGTTGCTATGCCCACTCCCTACGAAAGAGATTGGGGGAAAAACAACACATTTTTGGAATGTACCTGATGTTTCATTGTACCTGTATAGAGTTTAACTGACGTTAGCACTGCATTCCGATACTTTTTTTAAAAAATTTCAGAAGTACGAAAATTGAGTTCGCAAAAAAGAGATTTTCATAATCTGTAGTTCGTAAATGGGAGCGAAAAATCGCATTGATTCTATGGGAGCGTATTCGGGACCACGCTATAGTTCGTAAAATCGCAAGTGTTCGTGAAAAAGAGGTTCGTAAAAACGAGAGTCTACTGTATTTAATTTTCTACATCAGTAGTAAAATTGAAAAGGGCGATGATATTTATTTTTATTGTTTACAATAATTACTTTATTATCACATTTCCTTCATTCACTCTTCCTTTTACTGATGGCAATACCAGTATTTTGTTTTCTTTTTAACGATAGATGGCAGCATAATTTTTATTATTATTAATTTTTTACTGTGTAATAGGTGTGATATCATTTGTCCACATGGTCCAAAATCTTTTGTCTTTCTTTTTCCCTCATCGCCACGTCTTATTTCCTGATGAGCTATGTATATTACGTTTTTAGGTTTCCTTTATCTCAGTTTTATTATAATTTACGTTCTCGATACCTTGTATATAATATTTTGGGGGTTTTTTTTATACGTTGATTTGTTTCGACTACTTTTGAATTTCCGATATGTTATAACAGGCTAGATATTATCATTTTAGGCCTAAATCGACAATATTCGACGAAATAACGTATTTTTACTATGAATTAAGCTTGCGTAGCTCCTCTGGCGAATCCGTAAGCTATTTATGGTTTCTTAGTTCTTGCATTTTTGATTTCCTGTTCCATCTTTTGAATTGTCTTTTCAATTTTTTTACATTTGTGATTTCATTTTAATTATATATAGATATATATATATATATAACATGCATATCTGTCCTTATAGAAGATGTGTGTATAATTTGACAAGTGTATAGCTTTAACATATGGTGTAATTTTCACGTTAGCATACTGATTAGTAAGTGAAGCTCTTGGACCGATTCCCTTTCTCCCCATTTTCTCAAGTTCGGAACCAATGCGGTCTCGGCTGTGTGCTTGTGCAAAGTTTTCATGGTTTTCCTTGTAGGCGAACAATATTTCGGAATACTTTAAAAATCCTCGTTTAAGGCCTATCTTTTATATCAACATGGACAAAACTGGTTGATGCTAACAAAATCCCTACCCTCACCCCTCACATGCTATTTTGGCAACCGCTTATAATAGAAGTAATAGAAAAGTACCAATAGATAGATAACACACGAGAGATGTTATTTGATTCAATCGTTATATCTTGGATGCCACCATAAAGACAGTTTCTAAAAATTCCCGCCCCACTCTTAGTATTTTTTGTTAGTAGAGAGCTATAAACCTCCCCAATGGCATGCAAGCTAATATGAAAGTACCGAAATATTTAATCGAATATTTTGTAATGAAATTTGTGATGTTCCTTGCTGTTTTAAAAGGAAGTATTATCACGTCAAAGCAAACAGATGAATATACATGTATATAAATTTAGAATAGTTAAACGCTTACGTAAAAAAAAGAAAGTTTTAGTTATCCATGTTTCCGGAAAATTTTCCGGTATCTTGAGGAAGCATTTAGAGAACGCGTTTTACTTATATCAGAAAACATTCCGGCATTTTTTGACTATGCAAATAATGAATAAAACCATTCATGAAAATTCGATTTTGAAATTAACAGAGAAATTTTATTTACTCCATGTGTGCAGTAAAATTATATAACGAATTAAATCAGTTGTTGTATTTTGTGACTTTTATATAAATTAACAAATATTTTTAAAAGTTTTTTTAATCGATTCTGTTTCATAATATTTCCCGTTTACCTACTTTTCTTTCCTTCTCTCTCTTTTTTTTTTTTTTTTTTTTTTTTTCAAGGTAAGCATTGTCACGTTCAAGCAAATAGATGAGAGAAACATAAAAATTGTTATACTTATGAAATATAGTAAAAAATAGTTATTATTAAAACTGGAAACATTTTTCATGTTTTATATTACATACCTAACATTTTCTTTCACCAATTAGTTTTTTTTTTTTTTTTTTTTTTTTTTTTTTTAACCATTTCGTGATAAAAATTGTTACAAAGAAAATTAAACCTAAAGTAAATAAAACTCATAGAGCCTTCTCGGCTTTGAAAGTAAACACCAAAAGAAATATTTTTTTTTTCTCCACGAAAGAAAAAAAAAACTGATGAAAGAGAGAAAGAAGCCTACCGTAGAAAGAGTGTAATTAGGGGAAAGATGATTAGCTTAGTTCTTAGATACCTTTTAAATAGAACCAGGTACTTACAATCAAAACTTTAAAAGTTAGAGAGTTAATTTTTTTTATATCAACTTCTATTTTATCACAGGTTAAAACAGCTAAATAAAAAATTTCTGTTGAGTACTTTATGTTTTTTTATGCACTTTGTAGGATAATGAAATGAAGATCTTTCAGAACGAACTATTTTTCAGGGTAAAAAATTGAAAGCAGGTTTATGAAAGGATTTCTATGTTTAGAAGCTTTGGATGAGGATCATAAAAACTACATATATGAATTAGTAAAATATGGAAGCATTTATAAAAAGTGTAATTTTTTTTTTAGTTACTAAAAAAAATGTGTAATTTTTTTTCTTTAAATTTTCAAACTTTGTAAGTAACTTCTAAGAAATTATATTAAATATATATTTATACTTAAAAACTTTTACGAAATCGTAATTTGTTATTTTTTTTTTTCATTGCCTAAATTATGTTAGAACGAAATCTGGATATTATTTATAGTGATTATTTTCTTGGAATACATCTGATATATAAGTTTTATGATTTTACTATGTCATGATCTAATTGACTGCATAAATATTCATCTGAAACAAACAAGAAGTACTTGTTAATTTTAAAAACATTAGCTTCAGCTACTCATTTTACTGAACCTATCGTTAATGGTCTGCCATTAAATATTTAGGTCGCACTGTATTTTCTTCGTTAGAAATTTATTATTGTTTCAATAAGAAGTAAGATACATCATTTTTGTGTTTTAAAACATTATTTTAACGTAAAATCCCACCGCCAGTTTTTGTGATGCCAATAAGTCCAAATTTAGAGCTGTCAAATTACACTAGCCTGCAAAATTTGAGTTTTGTCATGTTTTTTAACTTTTGATAATGGATTCTTATGTATTTTGTACCTCTGAATCCGAAAATAACCCTTATATTTTACCATCACAATGATTTTTTTTTCAAATTGTAAATTTCAAAGTTAAAAAGTAAAAAAATATCTGATACTATAAAATAGGAATGATTTTTGTATTTTTTTAACTTAATAGTTGATTTTTATATATATTTTTAGAGCTGCATTGGAAAATAACCTTCATTTTTAACCATGAGGTCAGGATTTTTCGCAAATCATAAATTTCAGTGTTAAAAAGTTAAAAGTAAACCCTCGCCCTCTATTGGACCCCTGAGCTGTTCAGCTGTAAGAATCCCCAGTATAAGCCAAAAATTGAATAAATTTATGAATTAAATAAAGTTAAGTTGAAAGATACGCCGTTTTACATGCATTTCAGTTTATCAGACTTTCGCTATTTTTTTTTTTTTTTTTTAACTTTGAAGTTCACAATTTCTGAAAAATCCTGACGCGATGCTTAAATTTAAATTTTTATTTTTTAGATTCAGTTCTAAAAAGTACATAAAAATCAATGATCAAAATTTAAAAAACACAACCATCACTTCTATTTTATAGTATCCGATTTTCGCTATTATTAGGTAGCTTTCTTTACAAAAAAGCTACCTATTGCAGCCGTTCGGAGGAAAGCGATTTCAAAAAATTTTGGTATATTTTCATCGATCATGACCCCCAGACCCCGAAACCACCCTCCGTTCAAAATTGATATATATATATATATATATATATATATATATATATATCTGACCTATGTCACACTGTAACTCCCGTAATTATGAACCGATTTCGATGAAATTCGGTGTGTACATAGTACATACCAATGTCTCGACCGAGTTCGTTGGCCAGCTTCATCCGCCGTTTTGTTTCAAAATGGCGGCCATTTAAAAATTTTAAAAAATTTTAAAACTTGAAATTTGGTACCAAAAAATTAAAAATGGAAAAATATTTTTTTCTTATGTATTTTACCTTTATACAAAGATTCCGGAGGAGTTTTTGTTTCGTCTATATCTTAAAAAATGGCTGAGTTATAGCATTTTGAATTTCTAGCGTGGCTGACATTTTGAAACGTCCTGAATTTTGTCACGCGATAAAAGGCGTATTTATGAACCGATTTGGATGTAATTCAGTGTGTATATAGTACATACCAATCTCTCGACCGAGTTCGTTGGCCAGCTTCATCCGCCGTTTTGTATCAAAATGGCGGCCATTAAAAAATTAAAAAAATTTTTAAAACTTGAAATGTGGTACCAAAAAATTAAAAATGGAAAAATATTTTTTTCTTATGTATTTGACCTTTATACAAAGATTCCGGAGCAGTTTTTGTTTCGTCTATATCTTAAAAAATGGCTGAGTTATAGCATTTTGAATTTCTAGCGTGGCTGACATTTTGAAACGTCCTGAATTTTGTCACGCGATAAAAGGCGTATTTATGAACCGATTTCGATGTAATTCAGTGTGTACATAGTACATACCAATCTCTCGACCGAGTTCGTTGGCCAGCTTCATCCGCCATTTTGTTTCAAAATGGCGGCCATTTAACATTTTTTTAAAAATTTAAAATTTGAAATGTGGTACCAAAAAATTGAAAATGGAAAAATATTTTTTCTTATGTCTTTGACCTTTATACAAAGATTTCGGAGCAGTTTTTGTTTCGTCTATATCTTAAAAAATGGCTGAGTTATAGCATTTTGAATTTCTAGCGTGGCTGACATTTTGAAACGTCCTTAATTTTGTCACGCGATAAAAGGCGTATTTATGAACCGATTTGGATGTAATTCAGTGTGTGCATAGTACATACCAATCTCTCGACCGAGTTCGTTGGCCAGCTTCATCCGCCATTTTGTTTCAAAATGGCGGCCATTTAAAATTTTTTTTTTAATTTAAAATTTGAAGTGTGGTACCAAAAAATTGAAAATGGAAAAATATTTTTTCTTATGTATTTGACCTTTATACAAAGATTTCGGAGCAGTTTTTGTTTCGTCTATATCTTAAAAAATGGCTGAGTTATAGCATTTTGAATTTCTAGAGTGGCTGACATTTTGAAAAGTCCTGATGTTTCTAACGTAATAACAGGCGTATTTATGAACCGACTTGGATGTACCTTGGTGTACATAGTACATACAAATATCTCGACCGAGTTCGTTGGCCGGCTTCATCCGCCATCTTGTTTCAAAATGGCGGCCATTTAAAAAAATTAAAAAATAAAAAAATTTAAATGAGATACCAAAAAATTGGAAAGTGAAAAAGATTTTTTTTGTATGTGTTTGACCTTAATACAAAGATTCCGGAACAGTTTTTCTTTCGTCTATATCTAAAAAAAATGGCTGAGTAATAGCATTTTGAATTTCTCTTGTGGCTGACATTTTAAAACGACCTGATTTTTGTCACGCGATAACAGGCGTAATTATGAACCTATTTGGATGTAACTTGGTCTGTACATAGTACATACCAATGTCTCGACCGAGTTCGATGGCCAGCTTCATTCGCCATCTTGTTTCAAAAGGGTTGCCATTAAAAAAAATTAAATTTAAAATTCAAAATGAGGTATTAAACAATTGGCAAATGAAAAAGATTTTTTTATGTATTTGGCCTTAATACAAAGATTCCGGAGCAGTTTTTGTTTCTGAAAATTTGTTCTTTTGTTTATATCTTAAAAAATGGTTGATTTATAGCACTTTGAATGTCTAGCATGGCTAACATTTTGAAACGATCTTGTATTTGTCACGCGAAAACACACGTATTCGCCTATTTCGATGTAAGAAGGCATGTGGATAGTATATATCAACACCTCGACCAAGTTCGCTGGCCAGATTCATCAGCCATCTTGTTTCAAAATGGTGACCATTAAATTAAAAAATATATATATATTTAAAGTGCGGTGCAAAAAAATTAGAAATTGAAAAAGGTTTCTTTCTTAAGTATTTGACCTTGATATAAGGATTCAGGAGCATTTTTTGTTTGTCTTTACCTTAAAAAATGGCTCAGATATAGCAGTTTCAATTTCTATTGTGGGTGACATTTTGAAAAATCTGATTTTTTGCATGCGACAGCACTCCTAAATATTAACCGATTCCGATGTGAGTGAGCATGTGCACAGCAATTACTAAGGTCTCGACCAAGTTCACTGCTTAGCCTCATCCACCATGTTGTCTTAAAATGACAGGCACTTTAAGAAATTGCCGAATTTGGCAGCCAAATATATGTTACTTTAAAGAAAAGCAGCTTGGATAAAGCTGACTAATTTCGCGAAATTCTCATTCATTATATCGATAAAAATTAGTATTGAATCTCCTATAGTCGGTTTCCATTAAATTGAGCTTCGTGTGTTTGAATGATATAATTTGGCTTTTTTTAAATAAAGATTATGAAAGCTACCTCTTCCTCCCGGCACTGGCCGGAAGGACTTTTTTTTTTTTTTTTTACTTTTTAACTTTAAAATTACAATTTGAGAAAAATCCTGACATGATGGTTAAAAATGAAGGTCGTTTTCGGATTCAGCACTAAAAAATACACAAAATTCGATTATCAAAAGTTAAAAGAACACACATCCTCTATTTTTTAGCATCAGATTTTCACTATTTTAAGACTTTTCACCTTTAAAATTTACGATTTGCGAAATATTCTGACGTAATGGTTAAAATTAGGGTCATTTTCGGACTCAGCGCTAAAAAATACATAAAAGCCAGTTATTAAAAGTTAAAAAACCCAACCATCGCAGGCTAATGTTATTTTAGGAATCAGTTAGATAAAACATTCAATTTACAATATATGATTCGTTGAAAAATAATGACAACAATATTAGAATCCAATAGAAAATTTTCAATTTCACTGTAATTTTGAAATATTATTTTCCAATGTACAAAATACATGCTTCTTAATAGTAACCAGTTTTAACCCTCCAAGCGTCTTGCAAATGGGTAAAATTGTAATGTTGTTTTCTCTGCATTTGGTTTTAAATGCTAAGAAAATATGATTCTGTCAACATTAGAAAAAAAACTCAATTACAAATATGAATGTAATCCTTGAGAGTATTAATCATTCTTCAATGTATTTAAAATTCATTAAATCTATAGAATTATATTATCTTAAATATTGCTTGTATTGCTGTGAAACCTGGAGCTTAGTGAACGGAATATTACGCCCCAAACACTTAGAGGGTTAAAGTAATAAATAATATCTTTCAATACATGCTGGTTTAAAATTGTGATTCATGATAAATTTAAAACTTTTGAAACTATTTTTTTTCTAAAAGCAAAGAAGAAAGAAAAGGATAAAACAGAAATATTGAAGAGCTTTACGCATTATTTTCACTTTTTTGAGATTTTTTTTTATTAATTTTATTAACTTTCTTAATTTTATAACAGCGCAAAGTTCGTATTTGTTAAAAGTGACCACAAACATTGTGTTTTAAATTCTTTTAAATAAACTTTCAATATTATTTTGAACCACTTACCTATTTACTTCAGGTAAATGGTTAGAATTACTAAGTTCTTCAGTTAGAATTAATACAGTACACATACTTTGGTCAAAATAATTATCCAGGGTTAAGCCAGATCATGAATAATATTAATTTTCCTCACAGAATTCAGTGAGCCTCGTTAGTGCGGTCTTACAAGGAAGCCTATTTTTTGCTCTCACTAACCGTAATCCGCACTAAACGATGTAAGCATTTCAACAGAGTAAAATAATCCCTTGCAGTTGAATAAATCTAATTCAGTTTTTGACATGAATTAAGTAGGTTACAAACTTTATGCTATAAGAAACCAACTTCTTGTTTAATTTAGTAGTAAAAACGGAATTTAATAACAATTTGTTAATACAAAACAAATTACTCATGACAAACAAAATATGTAAAGTCATTTCTATGCTTACATAATTTTACTTTAATTAAAGTCTCACATTTCTTTGTGATAGTTAAAAAGTTATCCTTTTACCCCCATCTGTTCGAGCGAGACACGCTTGAAATTTTGGTCTGTTACATTACTTTTTGATTGGTATTATTGGTAAAAAGCCGTTAGCAATTTTGATCCAACTATGTTTTAGGTGATGGTATGCTTACTTTCAATTCGTCACTCTCACTGACAATTTCTTGATCTCACAATCACCAGAATTAGACCAACAGGGGCAGATAGCAGGACTGCACCAAAGAATTCGAGAACATTCCCGCTTATAGACGGAAATTGCTGAATGGAGTTTTCAACTGTGTTATGCGTTTTCTAACTCAACTATGTTTTAACGTACTAGAAGAATTAATCCGTATACAAATCTATAAATCATATACAGGGCTGTACAAAAGTATTCGGATATTTTCATCCGCTTACAATTTCTTGATCTTACAATTACCAGAATTAGCCCAACAAGGCAGATAGCAGGGCTGCACCAAAGAATTCGAGAACATTCCGCTTATAGACTGAAATTGCTGAATGGAGTTTTCAACTGTGTTATATGCGTTTCCTAACTCAACGAAGTTTTAGCGTACTAGAAGAATTAATCCGTATGCAAATCTATAAATCATATACAGGTCTTTACAAAAGTCTTCGGATATTTTCGTCCGTTTACAATTTCTTGATCTGCCAATAACCAGAATTAGACCAAAAGAAGCAGATTGCAGGGCTGCATCAAAGAATTCGAAAACATTCCCGATTATAGACGGAATTGCTGAAGGAAGTTCTCAACTGTGTTATGCGTTTCTTAATTGAACTCAATTTTAGCGTACTAGAAGAATTAATACGTATACAAATCTATAAATCATATACAGGGCTCCACAAAAGTATTTGGATATTTTTGTCCACTGACAATTTCTTGATCGCCCAATAACCAGAATTAGACCAACAGGGGCAGATTACAGGGCTGCAACAAAGAATTTGGGAGCATTCCCGTTTATAGACGGAAATTGCTGAAAGGAGTTTTCAACTGTGTTATGCGTTTCCTAACTCAACTCAATTTAGCGTACTAGAAGAATTAATACGTATGCACAGCTATAGATCACATACAGGGCTGCACAAAAGTATTCCGATATTTTTCTACCATAGATGGTAAGTGTTGAAATTAGTTTCAAA
Organism: Maratus speciosus; assembly: GCA_963932465.1. Lineage (NCBI taxonomy): Eukaryota > Metazoa > Arthropoda > Arachnida > Araneae > Salticidae > Maratus > Maratus speciosus. The sequence continues at coordinate 258,812,150 of OZ010788.1, forward strand.
TGTGTTATGCGGTTTCCAAATTGTTTACTTAGACACCATTTTTCACATAATTAAACGGTGGATGTTCTTGTTACATTATTTTGAATGTGTTGGAAAGTGTTTCATAATCTATGCTTGATGCATTATTTTTATTTCCTTGTTTAAATTAGATTTATTTCCTTAATACATTTTAGTTTTTAAGAAAAATTAATTCTTATTTAATATGAATAGCTATAAATTTTTAATTAGTACATTAAATATATAAGGATTTTGATTTTGTAACTATGAAACCTTCTGGGTCATTCCATACAAAATGAGCAAATCACCTGTGGCAGACATGTCACAGATTTTAACGAAAATCATTTTGTAAGTAGATCATACCTATTTATGAGTAAATATAAAATAATAGATTTTAGGATTATTTATTTAAGTATTAAAATTTATATTAAAAGTGAATGCAAAGTCGTGGTTTTGGCTACATGCTTGAAGTTTCAATTTTGGTTATTAGCCTTAAGAATGCAAAGACTATATTAAAAATTATTTATAATTAGGAATGAATAATAAGTAACAGACTGACGTAAGTTAGTAATTGTATTTTTATTCCTTAATGAAAAAAATATTATTTTTGAAAATTTTTGAGGGAAAAATGCAACGTTTCTATTCAGATGAAGGACACCTCTGACAATATCAAAATAGCTTGACGTTATACATAAAAGTATATATATTAAATATTCAAACTTTCATTCTTGCCTTTTTATTCCTTAATGAGAAAAAAAATAAATAGTAAAAAATGTTGAGGATAAAATGCAATATTTCTATCACTTGTTTCGACGTGAAGGAAAGCTTTTTAAAACTTTTAATTCTTTTGATATTATAGATAAATGTGTATATTTTAAATATAAAAACTTTTATACTTGCTTTCAGTTTATTTTTGCCTCAAGAAGATTTTTAATTAAAGTAGAAAAAAAAGCTTAATTGAACAAAAAATTATATATTAACACCTAAACCCACATACAGAAAATAGATGGCAGCACTAAATTTTTTCACCTTGAAATCGTGCAATATTTTAAGAAACGCGTGCGAATTAAAAAAAAAAATAGTTCATGGAATGTAGTTAATATTGCCTTTTTTAACCCAATTTTGTGACGTTAGGAATCAAAAGGCAATCTTGGAATTTTTTTAGCAGATTATGAATTTATTGATCTTTATGTCTGTGCAATAACTGTAATGTGGGACCTTTCCTTCATTATTTTTTTTACCTATCAATAAGGGGAAAAATTACGATTTTGTCATTTTTTTTAAAGTTTCTATTTTTTTTAAAGGTGAAGGAAATACATGGCAACTTAAAAACTTTAGTAATTTGATCTTAATATGTAACACTACATCAGGCATTAATTTCTCGGGTGTTTTTGAATTCGTTTAATCTTTATAACTTTTTAATTTTCTCAAAATTTGCAAATTTTCAATTTTTACAGCCAATTAAAGATTAATCATGGTGTTACCAGATTATTATTACTCAATAAATAAGAAGATAATTTTTCAGAGGTTACATTATTATAAAAAAAATTCATTTCAGTTAAATAGTTTTCAAGATACAGAACTTCAAACCTGCAACTTTGGACGATTGCACACATGCCATTCTTTATCACAAGTTTTTTAAATGTCCAAAACTGCTAAAATAATTTATTTTTTCTGAAGATATTTTGCAGAGTTCTAGTTGAATATGAATTGAACCTGTATAGCAAATTTTATTAAAATCGGTTACTATGTGGCAACGACTTTTTTTTTTAATTTTTGCTCATTTTACGTGGACCCTTCTATGTTTTGAATTTAAATCTTTATCTAAACAAAAAAAGCAGAAATAAATTAAGAAATGTATATATATATATATATATATTATATTATATTATATTATATTATATTATATTATATTATATTATATTATATTTATAAATGTATGATTTTCATTTTAATTAAATAATTTAAATTTAAATACTGTTCTAACTAATCTTATTAAACATACAAAATTTCTGTAAGTTAAAATTGGCTGTATGAAAATATTCATATGCCTGTTAGGGTTTTAATTTTAGATATTTTAAGAAATTCTATGTTTTAAATCTAAACTTTTCTAAAAGCAAAGGAGAAACGATAAAGAAAAACAAAATAACGCTTGTTTCAAATTTATTTTTATTCTTTTTTTCCTCTTTTTTGGATTAAATTTCAAAAACATTAGTTTTACATTTATATCGCAGTATATTTTTTCTGTTCTATGTGGGAAAAAAAAATGAAGAGAGATAGAAAAGATAAGAAAACATAAAAAATATTTCCTGTACGATTTAAGATAAAAGAAGGGAAAAAAGTGGGGGAGGAAAGTTTGCTGCAGCATATGTTTAAGTCGTTAATTGGCGCGTTGTGCAATTAATCTCCCACGCCATTGTGCTTGTGTCCCTTCTAAACATTCCAGCGGGCTTTAAAAGTCCGATAAAATGATGAATGGTTCTTGCTTGGCATATTACAGAATGTGTAAGTTTAACAAAATGTATAATACATTATGCTGAACTATCCTGGAGAAGCATTAGTCGACCTCCCTCTACCTTGAACTATACGAACGTTAATTATTCGAAGAAAACTTGAATACACTTTGAAATTTTTCATTGTTGTTGATATAATATATAATCTGACGTAAGTACATTTTATTTGTAATGTTCAATCGGAATACTCAGTATATTTTATTATATTCAGCAAAAATTTACTAAACAATGAAATTATTTTAAAAATTAAATATATATGTACAGAATGTCTCATGAATCTGTTCACATTTAATATATATATCTATCTATCTATATATATATATATATATACAGGGTGTCCGGTCTCAACGGTGTCCAATGGCTAATTCCTAAACCGTTAGTCATAGACAAATAGTTTCAATTTCAAAAAATGTTATAAATCAGGTAAAGAAATATTTCAAAAGCGATTTGGGTCAAAAAAATATTTCTTTAAAAATTACGAAATTTAAATTTTTATACGGTTCCCCGGTCCTATAAGTTATATTTAGTAAAAGTTTCCTATTACACTGACAAGTGAGACAAAAAAAAGTCACATTCATATAACACTAAAATTGAGCGAGTTATGAAACTTTAAAAATGCATAACTTATGCCACTTTTCTGCTCTGAAAGCAAATGAGTTCGGCTTGGCTTTGAGGGGTTACATACCAAGTGCTTAAAGTATTCGAAGATCTTATTTCATGTATATCTGCGCTTTGGAAAAAATCGTACAAGTATTACGATTAAGTTAACATTTATTAAGTTTCAGATTGGCTAAAATAACATATGTTTTATTATGTCAGGATTTGAGACTGTTTCTTTCATGATTTCTTTTAACAGAAATTAGGTTATTTTTATAAGTTTTTATGTTACTTCAACGATCGTATGTATGCTTTTCCAGTTCAAAATTTATACTTGAACTTTAACTCATTTTCAAATATCCGATCGAGATTACATTTTACATACTGGCGCAAATACGATAACAATCTAATATTATTATGATTTTTGGTGGTTACCATTTATACTTATTTTACAGTATAACACAAAAAATTTCGGATAGCTTACCGCCAAGAAGTTTAAGAAAAAGTTTTAGATTAGATAATACAAGACTGCGATTGCTGGGTTTTTAAGTTTTATGTATTTTTTAGCACTAAATCCGAAAATTACCTTAATTTTTAACCATCATGTCAGGATATTTCGCAAATCATAAATTGTCGAATTTAAAGAATAACAAAAATCTGATACTATAAAGTAAAGAGAGGAGATGGTTGTGCTTTTTAACTTTTGATAATTGATTTTTACGTACTTTTTAGCACTGAATCTGAAAATGACCTTCATTTTAAACCATCACGTTAGAATTTTTTTGCAAATCGTAAATGTGTAAGTTAAAATATAGTGAAAATCTCATACTATAAAACATATGTAAAACTTTTTTTATTTTATTTTATTTTATTTTATTTTATTTTATTTTATTTTATTCAATAATTTAGTCGATATTTTTGCTTATCCTGGGATTCTTACAGCTAAACAGCTGAGTAGTACGATGAGATGGGTAAGGAGATTAAATTTTAACTTTGAAATTTGCAATTTGCGAAAAATCCTGATGTGATGGTTAAAAATGAAGGTAAATTTCGGATTCAGCTGTACAGATTACATAAGAATCAATTATCAAAAGCTAAAAAACATGACATAACCCAACTTTTGCAGGCTAGTGCAATCTAATAATATTTTAAAATATGTATCATTTTGTAAAGAATTGAGGCTCTTAATTTAGCACCAAATATATTTAGCAAAAATTCTGTTTTTTCTTTCTTCTTAAATTTTTATTACAAATTGTACATTTTGCATTAATCTGTCAGAATGACTAAAGATTTCAAATTTATATTGCAATGTTAATTTTACTCTCAACCATTTTTTAATATATCTGACGAAATTATATTTCGACTAAATTTGTGAATGACCCCCAATTTGCAGCAAAAAATATACTCCAACTTTAAACAGCTATTACTCCGTCAGTTTTAATCGTAGAATAACGGAACTTTTTTTGTATTACTTGTCAGTGTAAAAGGAAAATTTTACTAAATATAACTTATAGGACCGTGGGACCGTATAAAAATTTAAATTTCGTAATTTTTTAAGAAATGTTTTTATTGACCCAAATCGCTTTTAAACTATTTCTTTACCTGATTTAAAACATTTTTGTAATTGGAACTATATGTCTATGACTAACGGTTTAGTAATTAGCCGATGGACACCGTTGAGACCGGACACCCTGTATATATATATTTATATAACTGGTATTAATAAGTTTAATTGAATAAAATTTAGTGAAAACTCAAAATAAAAAAAATCGAATATGTGCCCGAGAACGTCCCTTCTTTTTTCAAGATTGTCATGAATTATCTTTGCGTTCGTCTGGATCTGCTTCATTTTAAAACCAGAGATGTAATGGAGGATATACGCAATATGCCATAGGAATTTTATTTATGAAATTCGTATAAACTTCAAAAATAGGATGTTGATTTTACGGTATAATACAGGGGTGCCAGTTTATAACCGTAAAAAAAGCAGTAATATACCATTAAGCAGTAACATACGGTTTAATTCATTTATAAGATGGTATATTACTGCTTATTTTACGGTTTCAGCAGCATTTGACGAGCAGCAGCGCTCGTCAACAGCATTTTCAATATTCTCGGCGTGGGGATATTGCCCCTTTCATGGAAATATTCTGGTTATGGGACCGCCTATAGCATATGCCCTCTGTACTTTTTTGTTTGTTTGGGTTTTTTTTTTTTCCTTTTTTTACAGCTGCTCTGGTTCTTATTTAAGCCGACAATTTTTTTTTTCTTTGTGTGTGTGTGTGACGGAGGACGTCTTCAGCATTCGGTTGAATGAAGTGTTTACAATTTTTTACTGATTTATTTTATATGATTATTATTTATATATTATATACTCTCTATTGGCAAATTTTTCCAAAATATTTTTTATCGTAGTAAAAAATTCGCTTTTGTTAGAATAAATTTACCACAAATCTTATTCGATTGCACCAGTTGATTCCTCTTTTAAGAATATTTGAAATTGTTACTGGAAGATGTGACACATAGTACAACTATTACACCTGTAGCATTGTTCTCTAGAAACTAAACCAAAATTGTTAGGTTGTGGTATATAATATTGCGCCAATATTGCATTCATCGGAAATACTTGATACCAATATTGATTAAAACCAATATTGGTATTACATGGGAAATACTTGTAATGAAATCCCTCTCTTTCAGAAACTGTGGTTTACATTAGAAATATTTGTAATGGAAATGGTAAAATATTTCTTGCTAAAATTTGTACAATATTGGTAAAATATAAATCCTCAAATATTGAATAATGTTCCCTGCCCATGTTGCCAATATCAGCAAAAATTTCTTTGTTTGATTTTCTTCTAAATGTTACTTTCGCATTTGATATAATACATTATATGCAGTGTTGAATTCAGGAGGTAGGCCGGTGGGGACATTCCCTCTCTCCGGAGCAATGAGATGTCCCCCCGCCGGAAGATTTTGAGATTTTGTATTTTCGATGGTCAAAAAGGGCAATCCCTCCCCCCCCCCCCCCCGGATAAAAGTGACTGAATTCAACACTGACATTATGCATCCTGGAGAAGCATTCGTCAACCTCCCTGCATCCTGAACGATCCGAACGTTAATTTTTCAATACGTGAATGATTTTTTTAATTTCACATTGTTGATGTTACTTAAGCAGGTTCTGTTATCAATATTTAATTATAATAAGCAGGTAGTGTATTTTGTAAGAAAAAAATAAATGTTCACAATTAAAAATATATATTTATTACGTCTGTAAACAGAGATTTTTATTCATTATTTATTTTTTGTTGTTTTTGTTATTTGGTATTTGTTCCCTTATATACTATTAATCAATCGTGTATTGTTATTGTCAATAAAATATTATTTGTATAAATTACCCTAGCATGAATATGGTCACGAAACGCAAATACTCATTTTAATCAAGTTCAAGATAAGATTGATATTGTTATTATCTCTGTCGTCATTGTCGTCATCATCATCATCATCATTAAAGACGAATAATGACATACAATAGACATATAGTGGGCGTATGCACATACAGTGGGTGATCTGTTAAGGAACTTAATCCGTTCCAAAACAATGTCCGTTAACCGAATTGTTCGTTAACCGATCACAGATTTTGTATCGATTTGTATGGAAATTCAATTAATTCATTCTTAAGAGCTAAATAATGTATAAAAATAATATAAATCTTCCTTTTATAATTGTGTTAATATGCTTCCATAAATAACCCATTAGCCGCTGGTGTTGCGTTCACGCAACGGTCAAAATAAATGCATATATTTGATCTTAAATTCCGGTTGTTGCTTTTCGGCAACATACCCAATTTAGGCTCCTAAAATTCTATTAGAATAATTTTGAAGCTATAATGTCTAATGTTGCCAATAAAATACATTCTGAAAATATTATTAAATCGATTTTCAACATGTAGATGGTAACACTTTGGCTGTTTAAGAATAAAGGTAGATTATTTTTTTTCAATTGTTGTTGCATGTTCTTTTTGTTTTGTTTGGAAGCTTGAGAAATACCCTATTTTGTTCTGCAGTGAGCAAGTACAATTTATTTCTTATCATACTTCCTAAAATTCTTATGTGTTTAATATTGTAGCATTTTGAGGAGGAAAATTATTTTTTCAGTTAAAGACCAGTATTGCCGATTAGTAACAAACAGTTTTTTAGCCGTAAACCATACTTAAAACAAAATATGATTTTTTTAAGTATTTTTCTCATGATTTATTTGAAAAATGAAAGCCGAAAAACATTATTAAAATGATTTCTGAAAAATCAGGCACTTAAGGGTTAAGTTATTTACATATCCACCACTACTTTTCAATTAAAAAATTGGCATTACTTAAAAACATAGAATTTAAAGATAATGTAAAACAAAAATTATCTTTCAGAGTTTGTGGTGGCACATTCAAGAAGAAAGTTGAAAATTTCAACCTTATAGTTTTGGCGGTTAAGGGGTCGAAGGGCTTTTAAGCGCGTCGAAAATTAACGAAAAACTTCAAAGTTTGAATTAGTCTATCTTCAAAATCTTTTTATATATAAACATGAAATTTTGGATATTGATTAAACAGATTGTTCTTTGTAATATACTACCAACAGAAATTTATTAACCCTTTACAGAATTTGTGTATTGTTGAAATCAAAATAGCCCTTTTTTTTACCCCATAAGTCATTGCGCGCATGATATCTTGAGAAAGTATGTATGGATTGTCATAAAATTTGGTAAATATACTAAACAAATATGCGTGTTTAAAATTATCTACTTTTAAGTATTTACAATAGTAATATTTTTAGTTATGACTATTTTTATTGACTAAAAATACAATATTTTTATTTTTTTACGAAAATATTTTTTTCATACAGTTAATGATATAATTTTAGCCTAAGAGTAGGTCATTTTAAACACACATATATGTTCAGTACTTTTACCAAATTTCATGCCAATCCATACATACTTTCTCAAGATATCATGCGCGCAATGACTTATGGGGTAAAAAAAGAGCTATTTTGAATACAACAATACACAAATTCTGTAAAGGGTTAATAAATTTCTAATGGTAGCATATTACAAAGCGCAGTCTGTTTAATCAATATCCAAAATTTCATGTTTATACATAAAAAGGCTTTGAAGATAGACTAATTCAAACTTTGAAGTTTTTCGTTAATTTTCGACGAGTTTAAAAGGTACAAGACACCTTAATGGGTTAATATGGACAAATCGTATTTTGATGGATTTGTGCGTGTCGTGACACATTAAAAATAATGACATGCTCTTCGTAAAACTTTTAGGATTATATTCATTGAATACGACATTAAATCAGATCAATTTGTCACTTTGACATTTTCAAAAACTCCTTAACTCTCTAAAGGATCGTGTTTACTGCAGAGTCCGATAAAGCTCAAAGGGAGCCTAAAGCCTGTTAATAATTTGTGAACTAAATTTAAATTAAAATAATTAATTTGCAATCAAAAATATTTCTTTAAATGGTACACAAAATACTATAAATATTAATGTTTCTAATCTGTTCATTCTACTTTGGGGGGGCCCTAAAATGTAGGGCTCGAACCCCCGGTAGCCCATGTATTAATTAGGCCATACGTATTCAATTGTTAAAACGTTTTCTACGTCGACAATAGATGCAATTAAATACAGCTCGGCAAATCTGAAAAATAGCATTGCTTCTTCTAGGCTTTGTTTTGAGAGGTGTTCGTTATCCGAATATAAAAATCTCTCGCGAAAGTGTTGGTTAACCGATCTGTTCGTAAACTGAACAAATCGATAACCGATTACCTATTGTACAACAGAAAATTAAAATATACTTTAACCTAACAAGTAATATAAAAATTTTGTTTTTAAAGTTAATTCCTACTTAGGTCATCGAAGAAAAATTTAATATAATCCCTTAAGCTAATATTAGTTTTTGTTGCATTAAAATATCTCAATTTGTTGATTTTATATAAGCAAGTAGGTTTACAATGGAATGACTATGGGAATTAGGCGAAATATTAGAGATATCGCCAAGTTGACGTCACTTGGCTGTATTTGGCGACAGAACAGGGTCCACCCTATGGTAACCCCTTATTGAAAATACTTTCATCGATCTTCAATAACCAATGGCCGCCATTTTGTTTCCCATGCAAAACTAAAATTAATTAATTAAAATTTAATTAATGAATTAATATTTGAAAAAACTGTATTAACATCAATTGTCATTCGGTACAAGTTTTAAAAAATTTATTTCAACTTGATAGGATGAATAATGAGTATTTTATTAACGATTGAAATTTTGAACAAGATATATGAATATATAAATAAATATATACATAAATAAATATAGGGAGAGTGTGAACTAATATTAGGAATTGAAAAATAGGAGTCAAATTAAAAAAAAAAAAACTGCTGAAACGGAAAATTAAATGAAATTGAAGCATTCAATTTTGAAATTAAAAAAAATATACCAATCTTTAATCTTTAGAGAAACTCTTAAATATTCCAAATTAAACACAAATGATGGACGTTAGACTTTTTTACGTAAAAGAGAAAGCCTTTTACGGTGTCAGAAAATCTTTAAAAAATAATGGTAATTTTCTCACTAATTTTTTGCACTATTTTTGTAAAGAATAACGATACTTAATGAAAAGTGAAAACATTATTCTATATTCTTAGTAATGAAGCATACCGCGAATTGTCAATCAAAAAGAAAATCAATCTATAATTTTTAGAGAAGCTTTTAAATATTCCAAATTAAATGCAAATGATGGACGTTAAATAAATGTTTTTACTTTTAAAAGAGAAAGCCTTTTACAGTGTCAGAAATGTCTTATAAAAAAAATAATGATAATTTAATTTTAATAGTAATTTTTTGCATTATTTTTGTAAAGAATAACTCTACTTAATGAAAAGTGAAAACATTATTCTACATTCTAAATAATGAAGCATACCACGAATTGTCAATCAAAAAGAAAATCAATCTATAATTTTTAGAGAAGCTTTTAAATATTCCAAATTAAAAACAAATGACGGACGTTAGATAAATATTTTTACGTCTAAAAGAGAAAGCCTTTTACAGTGTCAGAAAAGTCTTATACAAAAAATAATGATAATTTAATTTTCCCAATAATCTTTTGCACTATTTTTGTAAAGAATAACTTTACTTAATGAAAAGTGAAAACATTATTCTATATTCTAAATAAAGAAGCATACCGCGAATTGTCAATCAACATCAGTGATAAACCGTTTCGCAGGTCACCCTGAAAAATCTCTTCCAAAGATAAATATATCAAACAAGAAAACAAAGTAACCCCCCCCCCCTCCTTCCCCGTGCAGAGCTGGATAAATGAGCTATGTTTCCAAGAAAAAGTTTATGCCTTAATGAATTCCAGTGTTTAACTCCATCTACTTTCTTTTACGCTTACATTCTATCACTCGTGTGTAATCTTAATAATAAGAAAATAACAAAGAAATGACAGTTCGAAAGATTAGACTTGGGGAGTTAAATTTATAGCACAATAAAGCAAGGGCGGAGAGAGAAAATTTTTTTATAGATTAATCCATTATTTAATATATTCAAAATAATAGCTATTGTGTTGTAACAGTTTATTATGAATATTTTTAGATGGCATTATTTATGTACTATTTTTATTAACTTTTACGTTAAATTAAAAAAAAAATAAAAAACCTTCCCGAACATTTTTGTTACTAAAATGAACAATTATTAACTTCATTAGTGTTTTCCTACGCAACCATGTTTAATCTGTTGTCGTAAAAAAAGGATAAATAATTAGTACTGGTTTACTGAAATTTTATATATCATTCTTTCAGTGGCTTAACAATTTAGGATTAATTAGTGCAAGAAATAGTCATCTTGGGAGATTTCGAAAAATAAATAATTATGGGTCATTTGATAAATTATGTTTCTCTGTTATATATTTAATGTTATTACTGTAAATAAAATTAGCACGTCTATAATGTTAATTGCAGATTATGTTTGTTCAAAACTGCAGTAGAAATTGCGATTTACTTAATTTAATTATGCAACTTATTAATTTTTCTATTTTGTAAATTTAATAAGATATCTGCCTGATTTCATCTAAATAAAACTTAGACACTGATCTGTTTTTCATTAATTAGCGTGTTCTAGATGAATGGAAACACGATGTGATGCATTTGAATTATGTGAGTTCTTTCGGATTTAGGGGAAAAGAAAGCCTAATTTTACATTACTGTTAGAAACGATATATGCATTCATATTATTAATATTATTAAATTTCTTCTCCCATTTATGATGTAGGACGATTATGATGTAGGAATTACGAAAATTATTTTTTGAATTTCGGTGGAATTTTAGTAAAATATTAGAATTTTCTCTAGGAAAATTCAGGCTTCCAATGACGGTATTTTTGCAGGTGGCAGTGTTCTGTTCGTTGCTGATTTTATTCCTAACTTCAGGGGTAGTGTAGATTAATATGACTCTTAAAATGATAGTCATTTTTACGCAAATTTTAGAAAAAAAATGTTACATTTTTATGAATAATTTTCAATAATTTCAATTTCAGTGCATTGGAAATACAGTAGAACCTCGATTATCCGAAGTAATTGGGACCTACCCTCTTTCGATAAATCGAAATTTTCGGATAATCGAGAATGCTTCAATTTTAAGATTAAGGAGAAATGTATGCAATATTTCTTATTATGCTAACAAGTGCTTAATAAAAATAAAGCAATAGCAAATAAAAACAAGAATAAATTGCCTGAATTTTAATTTTGAAATTAAGTACTTTTTACATGTATCACAAAGGTTTGAAAAAATATTTTGTTTGTCGCAGTTTCGATTGCCTTTGCTTTGAAGCTCTATCACGGAGTTTTTTAATATTATTAGTTCACCATTATCACATTCTTTCTGCTTCTCCATCCATAACAAACCTTTTGCAAAACATTCAAAAGCTTCAGAATTGCTAATTTGTTTGTTTTTTCCGTTCCTCTCCGAGCTTACGGGAACTCAAATTAAATTCAAAGGAACTCTAAGGAAGGGGATCGAAAATATTTATATGCACTCGTAGTTCGGAAAAGACTGCTTGTGTACAAGGAATATGATAGTTTTAAAAAAACTTTCAAAATGGATTTTGCACGCAAGGAATGTGATAGTTTAAAGAAAGAAAAAAAAAAAAGCTTTAAAAATGGATTCCGGTTAACCGAGAGTTTCGGTTAAAAGAGTTTCGGATGAAAAAGGTTCTAATGTAGTTTTAAACTACAATTATTCAAATTAAAAAATATTTTTCTTTTACATTATAATGAGAAAATAGCCTCATTACAGTGTAAAATAAGACAAATCCTTCTTAATCTGCAGAAATATAATATAACCAAGAACGAAAATATACAATAGCCTTTTCCGAACTACCCATGATTCCAAAAAGTGTTTATATCTTTAAGAACCTCAGAAAACAATATATTTTCGAGATTTAAAGAATAATTTATAAAAACAAAGTTCCTTTTTCTGTCACTGATTTTCAGAAACGTTTCCGAGTCGATTTTATAGTATATTAATCAGTTTTCTCAAACCAGAATATCGGTTTTTAGGATGCTATTAATTCTAAATTGAACAATTTGAGCTGCATTATGGAATTTATAGATAAAGTGTAACAAACTAATATTAATGTTAATGTTACTCTTAGTGCTATTTATGTATCATATTTCACTGTAAAACATGTTTGTTGAACATAAAAATGTTTACTTGATAATTAGTAGTATCCGATAAACCTATATTTCATGTTTAGAAAACTGACTAATACACTATAAAAACTACTTAAACATGTGTCCAAAAATCAGTGGAAGCAAAAGAAACATTTTTTTTTTTTTTATATATAAATGCTCCTTTAAATCTCGAAAATCTATTGGTTCTGAGGTTTCTAAAGGTAGAAAACGCTTTTCGGGATAAGTCAAAGGTTATTAGAGGACTCGGTAGATGTTATTGTTTATTTTCATTTGTGGTTAGATTATATTTTCGCAGATTCAGAAATTTCTGTCTTATTTTACAGTGTAAAGATATGATAGTCAACATTCTTTCCCCTTTGTTCTTTATTTTAGAAGAATGGGATAAACTCAATAACCACAGGCGGAAATTGTGTTTAAAAATTTACAGGAGTAAAAAAAAAATTAATACAGTAGAGTGCCGATCATCGTAACTCGAATTAACCGAGCTTCCAATTATCCGAACAGCCTACTTCTCTATTTTTTTAACCGAACTATAAATTATGCATTGGCTTGGAATAAAATTTCAAATAAAGAAAAACTGACAGTCGATCAGAAAATGAGAACGTAAAACAATAAAGGAGACGAGAAGAATCCTACGCTATTAAGAAAAAGAAATTAATGAGTGGTTAAATAATGAAGTACATTAACCTTGATTATCAGATTTTAAATGATGATGAGATTGTGGATAAGATTCATGGTGAAAACGAAATTGAAGACTAGAGAGCAGGAATTCTGCTTTTTCAGAATTTAGTGTCGCCCCGGCATTTCCATTACTTCATTTTCTTCTGGTGGACTGGTGGCTTCTATTATTATGAAACAGCCATTATAAATGAAGCGTTAAAAAAATTATGGCCATTTTTTTTTCCATTCTGACCAGAAAATCAGAGTTTTAACTTTTTATGGCAGCTCTTTCATCCTCACCTAACACTTCATTTACAATGGCTGTTTCATAATAATAGAAGCCACCAGTCCATCAGAAGAAAATAACTCGGTTAAGCGTGACTCGGATAATCGGGACTCTACTGCAAAACATATTTCAGTTTTAAGACTTAAAGCACACGCTTTTATTCTATGTAAAATGACGTCATTTGCATTAATATAGAAACTTAAAATTAAATATAGTTTATAATAGCTCCCTGTTTTATCATAAATCCTTCATTTATATTTTTCTCAAAGTAGCACGTATTTTAATTAATTTTTTTTCAATTTAATTTTTTTTAATTATTTTTTTTTCCATTTTATGAGAAAATGGCAACAAAAAGATATAATTGCTATTTTTCAGCAATTTTTTCTTTACTTTCTACAGAAATGGCGTACTTGAGTTTCCAAAATGAAACAAATGTTTCTGAAAACTACAAAAAAAAATAATATTTCAAAAACAAATAGAGATGCAGTTTTCAAACAAATTGCATTAAAAAGTACTTTTTTTCCCCAATACGATGGTATAAAAACTGAAAATGTGCGATGTTTAGAAATTTTAAAAAATGCTATAGAGCATTTAATTGTACAATGATACATCTACTTTGTTTATTGCTAGCGTCTGTAAGCTAACGTTACTTTTTGGACACAAAATAAGCTGGGAGAAAGAAATAGCATACCGTACCGGGGCTAAAAATGAAAACGAATGCTCTGGAAATAACCCAGGTCTATCACATAGCGAAGCCTTTGAATATTTGGAAACAGCTATGAAATGAAAGGAAAGGCAAAAGAATGCTGATCCTATTCAACTAACGTATTTAAGAAGAATTAGAGAAAGGTAGCATTGAAAAGAATGTCTTCACTGAAGCAAGCACCAATCTAAAGCGTTTTTGCTTAAATTATAATCTCTGGAGTTCAGAAAATGATAAAAAGAATTTTAAAAAATTATGAAAAAAATGTAAAAATAAATAAATAAAAAGAATTTTTTTTTTAAACACATGCCAGCACTAACTGGCGTTTCCAGTCCTAAGCTTAGATAACGCGTGAAGGTTTTAGTATAGTCAGAAACATCCCTTAAATTGTCTGTCCATTTCTCTGAACTTTTGCTTATCCGAACTAGGTTCGGTCCCGACTTGTTCGGCGCTCTACTGTAATTAAAATAAAAAATAATTTTGTAAATCCGTTTCAATTTTGAAAATTAATAAGCTATTGTAAAACATTTTGTAAACACACATTGTAAGCTATTGTATATCCTTAGAAATAAATTGTATTCATTTAAATTCGAAATTTGTTATATATTCGGGGAAGTAGATGCAAAATGCGTACATACTGCCAGAATTATAGAATACTGAAGATAATTGTCTAAAATATAGAAGATTGTTTCGAAATACGGTTAATAATGAAATATTTAAGAAAAAGGAATTTGCAATTTTTTTCATGGTATTTTCCTCTAGATTTATTGCATAAGTTATAAAGTTCTATCGAAATATTAATACAGAGATTTATTTAACAGTGCATTTAAAAGTAATTCGATCGAATCTTATTATGAAAGTATATTGTTGTTCTTGTTGATATCACATTTCAGAAAAAGAGTGAAAAAAAAGAACAATTAGTATATTTCTTATTAGGAAATATTGAATATATTTCTATTCATATAAAATAATTTAAAAATCAAATTGTCTCTCACACAACAAAATTTTAATGTCTCAGAAATTAATTTTTCTCCAAAAATCTCGTTGAAAATAAAGATAATGAAATGAGGAGAGGGAGATTCCAGGGTATGGTAGGGGTCTGAGTTCATCCTGCCTCCGTTTGTTACGGGCACGGAGCTATAGATTATCTATTCCAATACCATTATTACGGGCTTGGTTGTTCGCAGTGGTTTACTTTCCACTTTAAGTAGAAGTTCCGTTCTGTTTAGCCCTTTGTCCTGTGTTTAACGTATATATCTCGTTTTATTCAAATTTTTTATGGTATACTAAAATAATAAACACTTAATGAAAGTGATTTTTACGAAGATGAACTAAAATTTTCTCTCTGAAATGAACACTTCTCAAAGTAAGACTTCAAAGAGAACACCAATTTAAAATTTTCAATTTTTTTTCCTCCCATTTTTTGGCACTTTATAGTGTTCAGAATATTGCTCAAAAACGATTTTTTTTTTAATTCGAATTATTACGAAATTTACAGCAACAAATATGTCAACGTAATGTTTGCTTAATTAATTAATTGTGCCGAAACTAATTAAACCAAATTTTAAACGCAGTGTTCACCTGGTCCCTTAGATTGTTTGAGAACCACTCTGTTTGCTTTGTATTTTAATAAACATTCAGATTTTAATTCTCTGTCGCGCTACGTAAAATTTTTTTTCCATTTTTTGAATTTTTAAGGTCAATTTTTAAAGCATTTGAAGGTAATTTTATGGGGTTAAATTGATATTACTTTTATTAATATTTTTTTAATGCCTCTATTTTTACAAATATGTAAATTTTGAAAAAAAAAAATCTAAGGCTTCTCCATATTGAATATGCTAAAGATTTGTCTTTCCTTTTTAATGTTTGAGGAATTTACAGAGTAAGGGGCCATCTGACACTGCATTTCTAGGACATCCTCGTTTACATGCATGCCAAGGAAGAGATATGACGAAGCACCCTCTAAATTAATAATCTCCCGAATTTTTTTTTAAAACACCCCTATCGTTGTTACTATTAAAGTATGACTTTTCTCGAGATTCAAACTGGTATCCACCACTTAATCTTTTTATTATGAGGTTGGGACACCGTGTGTCCCGGTGACTATTTTTTATTTAATTCCTACCACTTTTTAAAAAAAATCGCTGCCATACACTTAAACTATGATATTTTTTGTTGTTGTTGTTAAAGTGTCTTGCAACCTCCTTTATTGCTTTACCTGCTCTGCCCTCATGACTGTTATTTCTGAACATGAGCTAACTTTAATTTTTTTACCATTTTATAAACTATAATTTTAGTATTCATAAAACGCAGGCAATATAATTCCAGAAAAAACGCTGGATACGCATTTAGTTTTAGTTTGGAAAAAATGCAACTTTAATTATTCATGCATAATTTCAGTAGTTTCCGTAACTACAGCTATACTCTATCTTCAACTCTAATGTATTTAAACATACTACTTTTTTTCATTACCTTAACTTAATTATTTTAACATTTACTTATCAATCTTATTCTATTTCATTTATTTTTTTTCTAATTCCTTAAATTTTTCTCTCTATTGTCATTTACTTTTTAGGTAGTTTAAAACTACATTTACTCAATTCCCAGTGGCTCACAATATAACAAAACGATCCATCTATAGCCTGGGTGTTAAGTTGCCAACAATTAGGAAGCCTCTCAATGCTGCTCTACTGTTCAGCCCTATTTTTCAATTCCTACTATTAGTTCACACTCTCCCTATATTTATATATTTATTTATTATTATATCTTGTTCAAATTTTCAATCGTTAATAAAATACTCATTATTCATCCTATCAAGTTGAAATAAATTTTTTTAAACTTGTACTGGATGACAATTGATGTTAATACAGTTTTTTCAAATATTAATTCATTAATTAAATTTTAATTAATTAATTTTAGTTTTGCATGGGAGACAAAATGGCGGCCATTGGTTATTGAAGCATATAATGAATCTTCATATCTATAAGGGGGGTTACCATAGGGGGGACCCTGTTCTGTCGCCAAATATCGCCAAGTTTGTCGCCAACTTGGCAATATATTGCCAAATTTGGCGGCCAAAATGAGTCGCCAAAAGTGACGCCAACTTGCCGATATCTCTAATATTTCGCCAAATTCCCATAGACTTCCATTGTAAACCTACTTGCTTATAGAAAATCAACAAATTGAGATATTTTAATATAACAAAAACTAATATTAGCTTAAGGGATTATATTAAATTTTCCTTTGATGACCTAAGTAGGAACTGACTTTAAAAACAAAATTTTTATATTACTTGTTATTGTTCAAGAGATATCTACAACAAACAAAATTATTCCTAATTGAGCTACGATTGATTATAAAGATAGCCCCCACTCCTGACCCGTAATCAGAAGGTTAAATACTAGATCTATTACAATCCATCTATTACAATCGAGAAAATATTAAAAAATGAGTACATCTTGTTTATTTGTAAATACCTGTCTTTAACAGTGTATAATTCAAAAGAACTTAAGCTACTGCAAAATTTTATTTTTCGCCTTGCTAATATCAGATTTTTACACAAAATTACAAAAAAGAAATTTTTGAAAGCTAGAAATTCTGATAAAAAAACTCTGTTCGTATCACAAAGAAAAATACTTAAAAGAAATTATGCAGCTTAAGAAAACTGCAAAAAAACAATAACTACCTGCGCAAAATCATTTTCCACTTAGGTGCTGACGTACATGTTCCATGAAAATATGTTTTTATATTACTTCTTGTGTACTTTTTTCGAGTTTTAATGCATCGTTTGTTAATAATGTCGAAAAATGTCTTTCGTATTTCGAATTTTCTTTCATTATTAGGAATTCGCTATAGCTAAGGTTTATATCTTGAACTTATTCTCGCATGAAAAATTTCATTTATTCTTAGAGACGCAATTTCATTTATTGTTAGGTTATTAAGTTTAATTGTTAGTAAATTCTAACTGTTCAATAATTTTCAGAGACGTCTGCAGACGTCTCTGAAAATTACACCGTAACACAAAACTACTCAGCTATAACGTAAAAATATGCAGTCGCAATCGACTTATTTAGTCAAAAATACAAGGTGTTCCACTCTAAACTAAGTCGGATTTCTGTTAATAACTTTGAGGAAGTAAATATATTGTTATAAAGATTTCAAAAGACTTATTCTCCTTTGTTTTAAATGCCATAAAATAACAGAAAAGCTGGAAAAACTCAATAATCAGTGATACCGTATTCGCTAGCAACAACATTCTAAAATGTAAAGCATCGAATTCGCACAGTTTTGGTAATGATAATTTTCACATATTTCACTCGCATGAATTAAAGTTTTTAATCTTTAAAAATAAGGAGTTTTTTTATGAAAACTTTCTCGTTACAACAAATTAACGTTCTGAATCAAATTTTCCTTAAAAACTAGCAGAACCCCCATGTTAACCATGTTAACCATGGGGTGGGAGGGGCTTCTGGGTAAAATTAATAAATGAGCAATAATATATCAGTCACAATACGGAACTCTGTCGATTTGCGGTTATAAATCGCTAAAAAGACAATCAGATTAAAAAATAAATAAAGCTACTTCGACGTAGTCATAATTGAACTTTATAAATGAGAGTGAAGGTTTTCTTTGTCATTTGCTACAGAAAAATGTACAATTTCTCTGACATTACTACAAAAAATGTAAAAATTTCTATCAAATGGCATAGCATTTTGCAAAATTCTATTTCGTATGGTATTATTTTTTAAATAGAAACGTACATTTTTATTCATAAAAACTAAATCTACAATGATTACATAAAAATGAAGTCATTTTCTAGACGCTTTCAACCGTGAAGTCAATCATGGAATTTTGTTTGCAGAAAGAAAACTGACTATTAAACGGTTGCGATGTGTCATTTAATATAAACCGTAGAAAATGTCACCGCTGCATATAAAATATTAAAACACTTAGCTATAAAGTATAGCTGTTGCATATGAACAAAATAAAACATAACAACCGTTTCTTCGGAGTTAGTTTGATGTCACACTGAAATCATGTCATAAAAAATGACGTCATATATTAGTACATTGCGGGGTTTATTTTTCTGAATTCATTTCTTGAAATTGAAATGTCTGTAGTATAGCAGACTTTATAATAACTCCAGATATATTTAAATGAAGATACTGCGTCATTTTAACTCACTTATACTAATTTTGTTACATTTTATACATGAAAAATGCTCATTATCTGCTCAGAATGACATCAATTCCGGATGCGAACACATCGCGAGTGGTTCTGAAATTTCTTTGGCTTATAAAAGCAAACTACACTTGTCATTTGTTTTTGTTTCTTTTGCGGTTTTTTGGGTATAGAGGAAGAAAAGAAACAATTGCTTTAGAAAATTAAGAAAAATGCATTTGTATAATAAAAAACTTTGGAAGGTGGTTAAAAATAATAGCGAATGATCTAATAAATTTTTAAGGTAGCTAGTAAATTTACTCTTCTCCTAAAACTTATGTACATCAAGTTTCGTACAAATCGGTCAAAAATCGAAACCATAAGTTCTTGTGTAACATGCACTAAGCACTGCTTTTAATGTAGGGAGATGAAAGGAAAATAATAATAATGTTAGAGATTGGGCAATAATCAAATGAAATCACAAACCAAGTCACATTGTTGTAAATTTACAGATGATTTGGCTATGTTTTGCTCACAAATATGTCATAGATTTTAACCTTTAAAAATCTAGATTTTTTGGGAAATTTTTCCGTTACAGCCAGTTTTCTTCCATGCATAAGTATAAATTTTATTTGAAATGAACGGAAATAACAGTAATTAAAGTAAAAATTCGGCAATACTAAATTTTATCCGTAATAATTCAATGTTAGAAAATCGTTTACATCTCTCTCCCTCTTTCTACCAATAAATGTTCCTAAAGCAAGACAAGTAGGATATGTTGACACTAAAATGTATAACACTCACATTTTGTGAAATTAATCTTTCTTAAGTTACATCTTTTATCATTAATAATTTTTAAAAAAATGAAAAATGGACACCGTTGTCATCTTTCATAGTAAAACATTTTGTAAAAGAAATGAAAAATTTGTTCCATTCAGGTTTTTACTTCAGAAATCTTGCTTTCTAAAGCGTGTCTGAAAGAGTTCTAATGCAAGTCTTTCACATCGCAAGAAATATATTAGTAACTTTAATTCTTGACAGCGGTGTATTTTCACGAAAACTTCAAAATGTTATTACGTCATTTTGTAAATAATAAGCATTTAGACACTTTGATTCTCAACTAAAATCAGTACTTACGTATTATCGTACGTATAAGGTATGTCAGATACAATTGTGTCATGCATGGCGCCAATTATGCTAATTAAAGTTACCCTTATCTTTTAACAACTATATAGTTTATTTATTTACTATAGTTTACCGTTTATTTTTTATTTATATTTTATAGGGTTTTTTTTATTTATTTACTATAGTTCATTTATTATATTACATTTATTTATTTGTTTTATAATATGTACCATTTAACAACTTTATGTATTTAATAACGTTAAATTACTGTTTCGAACGTGATCCGTAACGATAAATAAAATTCGCAATTGCCAACCATTTTTTTGGCGATTTACTTCCTGGTCCGGGTAATACGTAAGTACCCTAAAATCTAATAAAACTTTTCAATTTCATTTCCTTAATTGCTCCATTTATGAATAAACACGTATATATTTTACATTACATTTTCTGTAAAGCCTGTTAACACTATAATTCTATAGATATTCATGGGTAACTGAAACAGTAAAATTTCGACAGATTTAAAAATATCATATTAATGTCAAAGGAGGGAATTTCAGAATGGTAAAGCTCGTCTTGTCTTATAAATATTGTCTTCATCTCAAAAAAATCTCTATAAAAATTATATTTCAGAATGGTAAAGCTCATCCTGTCTTATAAATATTTTCTTCATCTCAAAAAATCTCTATAAAAATTATATTAGTCGTAAAGAATCATCGCATAAAATCGTGTTTGTTGACATATATTTCCTAATTATATTTCCTAAAACTACTTATGTACTGTAAGATTAATTTGAAACTAAAGAATTTCTGAGTTGTAGATTTCTTGATGCTAAATAAAATTTAAATAAAATTGCGATCTGCACTAGGGATTCAACCGACCGGAGTTTTGTCGAATACCGAATATCCGGCACAACATTTTACCGAATGTTCGGTATCCGGCCGAATACATTCTCGTTTTATATTTCAATAGTAATATATTTATATTTTATACTTAACTTTTTTAAATGAGAAAAACTTTAAATTATTATAATTTTATGTCATTTAAATATTAATATTAGATTTAAATTCATTTATTAAGTTAAAATTACTTAAAAACAAATGCTTTGTAGGAATTAAAAAAGGAAATTTAATCATGTTTTGTCTTTAGCTTATTCTATTATACATAGTATTTTTTTTTCTTTTATTTAGGGTCATTGTACATAAAAAATATAAACATTTATTTCTTCGTTTTTCTTATTGATAAATCTAGTTTATTTATAATTACTAAACATCTTATTGCAGTAGCTTTTTTTCCCCTACATACCTATTATTACTTATTTTTGCAATGACATGCTTTCTAAAAGAATTTAAATAGAGAAACTCCTCACTGTAAGTAACAAAGCAGACAGCGAACTTTTCATGAAAGTGGCACAATTCTTTTCCTAATAAGTGTTATTTTAATACATCTTGTCTTAGATCCATAAACAAAATAGTAAAAAAAGATTTAATTAAATCATTTCATTTTTATTTTACAAATGTTGAAAACATAAGAAAAATAGACCACCAGAAGAGTGAACGCTTATTCGCAGAAGTAGGAAATATTTGTGATAAAAAAGTAACAGATTACAGCCTGAAATTACTGAGCGCCTAATGTTCCTACAACATAACTTGCCTTTAATAAAATTTAATTATAAATAATTAGTTGTCATAGTTTCAATACTATATTTTTCTTTATAATCATATAATTTCATTTTTGTGAAAATATATGAATATTTCTTTTTGTTTAGCATCGCTTTTAATCAGATAACGTTAGTAAGGAGCAAATTAATTTTGTAGTAACTACTTCTGATAATGTTAAAAATATAATTTTAAAAATGAGTCTCTATCCGGCAACTGGATATTAAAGTATTCCTCCGGACCGAATATTCGGTTTCAGTGCCGAAGGATCAGGATATCCGTCAGGAGCCGGATATTCTGTGCATCCCTAATTTGCACACCTGACTTGAAGTCATCTTATCTGCACATTAATTTATCTAGATAATTAATTACCAATAAACTTTCTTTAAAAAAGGCAAGTAGGATATGTCGACACTATATTGTTTAGAACCTACATTTTCTATCCTTAATCTTTCTGACATAACATCTATTCTCTTTGTTAACTGTAAAAAAGAAAAGAAAAGAAAAATGAAAAATGGACAGGTTTGTCATCATTCTTTGTAAGATAACGCTGTAAAAGAAACGAAAATTTGTTCCTCTCGCATCCACCCTAAAAACATATTGAGCGGCAAGTTTTTGTTTCAAAAGCCTCGCTTTCCTAAATGAACCATGAAAATGTTCTAATGCGAAGCCTTTTACATCACTACTGACTCATTATGCAAATACGGAGCGTAAACAGGAACAATGAGAAAAAAAAAGAAAACGCTGATTCAGCAATTTTTATGAAATATGGTTCTGTTAAGTTGGGATAAAAAATACATGATAGCCTCTTTCTCCCTGAAAAGTGGTTTTTATAAGCTTCCGTTGCAGAACATATTCTAAGTGGTTCTTTTAGAATACATGCAATCTTTTGCTTTTGTGTGAGGTTTAAAAAACATAAAAAGAAAAAAGTGCCGCTAGTTTGAGTGCTCTGAAATGATTGAAGTTCTTTTCTTTATAATGCTATTTTTTAAATATTGCTAAAATCTGTTTTTTTTTTTTCTTTCGCCTCAGATTAATTACGATCGTTGGTCAATTTCGGTTATTAATCAAAAGTTTTATTTAATTTAAACATTTAATTCTATTTTGAAAAATGAAGATATTGTGTCAAATAAAACAATGAAAAAGAATATTTTTGAGTTAATTAAATTTTTTTAAGTTTCTTTTGTGTGACTTTTTTAATAATATTGTTCAAATTCGTATTCTCTGAATGATTGGAAATAATTTTTAACGGGACAATTTATTAAATATTGTTAAAAACTATTTTCCCCTTCATCTCAGATTAATTACGATCGTTTTAACTGGTCAATTTCGGTTATTAATCAAAAATTTGGTTTTAATTTTAGCATTTAATTATATTTTTCAAGATGAAGGCATTGATTCATTAAATAAAACAATGAAAAAGAATATTTTTGAGGTAGTTAGATTTTTAAACAAATTTCCTTTTTTGTGATATTTTTAATAACGTTGTTCGAATTGCTACACTCTGAATGATTGAAAATAATTTTTAACTTGTCAATTTATTAACCATTGTTAAAATCTATTTTTTCCCCTCATCTCAGATTAATTACGATCTTTTTAACTGGTCAATTTCGGTTATTAATCAAAAGTTTGATTTAATTTTAGCATTTAATTCTATTTTGCAAGATGAAAATATTGACTCATTGAATAAAACAATGAAAAAGAATATTTTTGAGTTAATTAAATTTTTAAACAAGTTGATTTTTGTTATTTTTTTAATAATTTTGTTCGAATTGGTATTCTCTGAATGATTGGAAATAATTTCAACTGGTCAATTTATTAAATATTGCTAAAAACTATTTCCCTTTCATCTCAGATTAATTATGATCATGTTTACTGGTCAATTTCGATTATGAGTAGAAAGATTGATTTATTTTAGCATTTAATTCTATTTTGCAAGATTAAAATATTGACTCATTGAATAAAACAATGAAAAAGAATAGCTTTGAGTTAACTAATTTTTTCAACAAGTTCATTTATTGTGATATTTTTAATACTACTATTAGAGTTAGCGTGCTGAATAATTACAAATAATCTCATTTTTAACTGGTCAATTTATTTTATTAATCGGAACTTTAATTTAATTTGTGCATTAAATTCTATTTTGCTGTGTGAAATTTTATGCTCTTGAATAAAGCTTTTGAGTAGTTGAATTAAAATTTTAAAATAATATATATATATTTTTTCGTATGAGTCAAAATTAATTTTGATAAAATAATCTATATTATTAATTTATAACATAATTAGTATATAAAATAAATTTATAAATTTTGTAAATGTTATTAATATTATGATTTAATAAATGTTATAAAATAAATTTATAACATTTTTTAAATTGTTGTTTTCTTTAGTAAGCTTCCTTTAGTAATATCGTTAGTCTTTTTTTTTTTTTTTTTTTTTACATAAAATAATTATGATAACCTATCTTTTAACTGGCCTTGTCCTGTGTTAATCGAAAATTTAAACATATAATTTCATTTTGCAATACGGAAATTTTGACACATCTAATAAAATATCATAAGAAATTTTAGTTAAATTAAAATTTTAAAGAAATTATTCAAGTTGTTTTCTTTGGAATTTTTTCATAGTATTTCTAAAACCTTTTTTAGCCTCGGTATAATTACAAATGTTCAAATTTTTAATTAGTCAATTTCTTTTATTTTTTAAATATTGTGAGAATCTCTTTTTTCCCCTTCATCTCAGATTAATTACGATAGTTTTAACTGGTCAATTTCGGTTACTAATCGAAAGCTTGATTTAATTTTAGCATTTTATTCTATTTTGCAAGTTGAAGGCATTGACTCAATAAATAAAACAATGAAAAAGAATATTTTTGAGTTCATTAAATTTTCAAACAGGTTCCTTTGTTGTGATATTTTTAATAACGTTGTTCGAATTGGTGGGAGTTCTCTGAATGATTGAAAATAATTTTTAACCGGTCAATTTGTTAACTATTGTTAAAATCTAGTTTTTCCCCTTCAACTCAGAATAATTACGATCATTTTTACTGGCCAATTTCGGTTATTAATCGAAATTTTGATTTAATTTTAGCATTTAATTCTATTTTGAAAGATGAAAATATTAACAAAACAATGAAAAAGAATATTTTTGAGTAAATTAAATTTTTAAACAAGTTCCTCTCTTTTTGATTTTTTTAATTTTTTTTTTTTTCGAATTGGTGGGGAGTTGTCTGAAAGATTGGAAATAATAAATGATTACTTTATTTTATTAATCAAAACTTTAATTTTATTTAAGCATAAAATTTCATTTTTCTGTGTGAAATTTTGTACTCTTGAATAAAACTTTTCAGTTGAATTAAATTTTTGAAATAATATTTGTTTTTATTGCATGAGTCAAAATTAATTTTGAAAAATTATTTATAATATGCAAGTAATTAAGTTAATCTTTTAAACTGTTGTTTTCTTTAGTAGCTTCCTTTAGTAATAAAGTCAGTCTTTTTTTATATATAATTCTAAAATAATTATGAAAATCTAACTTCTAACTTGCCTTGTCCCGTTAATTGAAAATTTAATGATTTATCCCACTTATGCCTGGCGTCTCATTTTTGAAACGCTTCGAATTTTAATAAATTTGTATAAATTTTTACTTCTTTATAACATGAAAATTATATGAAAAAATTATCTATAAATGTCTTTATCTGTTACCGACAGATAACAGCATAAGGTGGATATTTATTTGCTTAAATGAAGGCTTTTTTCGGAGTTTATGGATTTTCCATTTTTCAAGATGGCGAAATGTAAAAAGTTAGTTTATTTGTGTTTTTTCTACCAAGGTTCCAAAAAATAAGTCATAATGTTAGCTTGTGGACTTTTTTGAAATACGTATTTTTTTAAATTGTGAAATTATATGTTCAAGCCTATTTTTTATGCATTTTTGTAACGTACAAAATATAGGGCGCTAGGCATGTATGGGTACATATTTTTATTAGCCATTTAGGGGGCAGTTATTTATGTAAAGTTCTTTTCAAGATGATTATGAAACAAATTGTTTTTAAGTCTCAAATACAATCGTTCTTATATTATTTTTACTAATACTTATAATGATATTAGTCTCTGCAAAGAAATTAATATATTTTTTAGCAGTTCACAAAAATACTAACTATAGTATATAATATACAATTTAAAAACTTATTTTATATAAATTTAGACAAAACTTATAATTATTCATATTATACTATCGCAAATATTATGCATATTCGGTACGTTACGTACATATTTAGTACGTTTACATTTTATCAAATAAATACAAAAAAATTTAGAGTACTTTTTTTTTTTAGTATTTTTACAGTTCACTTTGCAACATTGTAAAGTGATTTTATTAACAAATTTGAGAAAACAAAATTTCAGGCACAAATGGGCTAAGTTCATTTTGCAATATAGAAGTTTCGACTCATCTAATAAAATAGCATAGGAAATTTCAGTTAAATTATAATTTTAAAGAACTGATTCAAGTTGTTTTCTTTGGAATTTTTCCATAGGCTAGTTTCATGGTTTTTTGTGGTGTAAGTCACATAGCTGATAACTGCTATATTTTTTGGCCACCGATATTTTTGAAAAGTTTTATTCGCCTTATTCAATTAATGAGATATCTCCGATAAAATAAGTCACATTTCCCGTTCTAAAATACTGGTAGCCACAAATCGTAGCGATTCTCACCTATGTGACTTACACTACAAGTACTCATGGAACTAGCCATAGTATTTCTTAGAACCTTTTTTTAGCCTCAGAATAATTACGAACGTTCAAAATTTTAACTAGTCAATTTCTTTAGTTGAAAGTTTGATTTAAGTATTAAATTTTATTTTGAAATATGAAAATTCCAACTCCTTCATGAACCTTCATGAAACATTATAAAATTGATTTTAAGTTAAACTACATTTTAAAGAAAGGATGAAGTTATCTTCTTTAGCGGCGTTATTTTCTACTATTGTTACAGTCGTTAATTTCTCTTAATAATATTATAACGTCAAGAAGCAAATGCACATAAACTGCGTTGAAGTAAAGGTGGAGTCTTGTATGAAAAAAAAAAAAAAAAAAAAGATTATGCCAAAATTGGAGCCGGATCTTTTTAAAAAATGCTTGGTTGATATAGCTTGTTCATGTGATAATGGAGAATGTATAACTACTTCACTAACATGTTTTGTTCATAAACTTGGCAAGCGGCCATTTTGAGCTATTTAGCTTATTGTTTAATGATCTGTTATTCACTTTACTAATATACTTTGTGTTATATTAAATGTGTGTGACAGTTGCACATCCAGCGTAAGCATTTCAATTATTTTGTGGTCAAGTTATTTAAATCATTTATGGGCCCCCACAATGACAGCCGCTCTAAGTAATGTTTTTACTACGAAAAATAAAGAAGTGATTTCCTGAAACAAAACATCTTTAAATGTGAAGAAATCATAAAAAATAATAGTTCAGTATCTTACATTGATAATGTTTATATTTCAGCTTCATTTAGTTAAAATGCAGCACCGGATATACGCGCGTTATATTAGGGAGAGGAGGTAGAGAAAAGAAAAAGAATGAAAATGAGAGAAAGAAAGAAAGAAAAACTATATTGTTTGGAAATAAAAAGGAGGTCATTTATGTTTTATTTATTCTATCCCGTCTTCAAATTGAATAACTATGCAATAGTTATCCTGTGTAAGTTTGTAATGTAAAAAACTTTTTTATGTTATGAATAGCAAAATCGGTCTCAAATGAGTAATCTTCCTTAATTCTAATTAAATTATACTTTAATAAATATACATTCAAACTGAAGAATTTTCCATAATCAGAGTATCCTATAATTTCTTAAAATAATGTTTCTCCAGAAAATAAATACATTTATCTACGCTATCACTAAAAATAAATAATAAACAAATAAATAAATAAGTAAAAATATTGTGCATTTTGTAAAACAGCATATAATTCAATTAAATCATAAATTCTTCTTTCATGTTTTGTAGTTTGATATATACATTTTTTTTTTATATTAATGGTCCTTACATCTCACGAAAAATGTCATTATCTAGATCTAATACCTTTTCCCAGCCTTTACGAAAGTGATATTTCCTTTGTCGAAAAAATAAGTGCTGATTTTTTTTTTTTATTTATTTATTTTTTTTTTCCGATTGAGGGGACAAAGAACCTTCAAACTCGTCTTTTATTTTATTTTTTCAGTTTAACCCTTTCAGGAGTGGTTGTACGTTTATGAAACCACTTAATTTTAATTTCTAAATGCCACAATGGCACCAGAATTTTCATTAAAAAAAATCCTGTTTATTATGTAAGTGAAATATATATTTTTGTTATTGCCAATAAATTTTTTCGTAAATTTCCGTGTCATTCATTCATTTCAGCATTTTGCACCGACCGCCTGTGGCCGAAAGGTTCTGATCTCGAAGCTGGTGGACGGGAGGTGCTGGGTTCGAACTCAATCGAGCCCGTCGGCTTAACCGTTCAGAGTTTTCGTGGTTTTTTTTTAACCGTGGGTTTCCATGCGTTAATACGGGTTAGGTTCCCTTAGAAAGACCCCCAGGAGGGCATTCCCCTCCCCTTTAGGGCCTATATCCCTCGTGTTGATAACTGGCCGCCATAAACACAACCAGCCATTTCAACATTTTAGCAGTCGGAGCGCATTGCCCTGAAGTGTTAAATACTATTCAAGGATACACTAAATGCATTATGGCATATACTTATAAAAATAGAAAAAAAAAATGAGATAAAAATAAGGAATTTTCCTGAATATTTTAAGCGTTATGAAGAGCTTTACAAAAGTTCCCATTCCATATTAATTAAAATCTCCAATATTTTTCTGAAAGTTTGGTTAGTGTATACAAATAAAACTGTGCATCGAATTTTCTATATTTGAATATAAAAGTAAGAAAAAAATATTTTCTAAATTTTATGAAATTTTCAGCATTTTTGCATCATATTTCTGCAGTTAACTACCTTTAAATTTTCCAATTATATTTAGCTTCAAAAAACTATGCACAGTATTTTTATATAACTTGCATAAAAAATATTGGGGATTTTAATTGATATGGAATGCACATGGGACATTTTGAAAAGTTCTTCACCACGCTTAAAATATTAAAGAAAATTCCTTAATTTTTGTCTAAAAAAATTTATTTTTTAATGTCTTGTGTGATAAATATATGCCATAATGCATATAGTGTGCCCTTTAATAGTATTTGAAGTGAAATTAAAAAAAAATGAGTTTGAAGGTCACTTGTCCCTTTAATCCGTATAATAGCACTCATTCATATACTGAATAATTTTGATCCAATTACCTATAAACAAGACTGCATGTGTATCGATCAAATTTACAAAACGCTCTAAATGCTAAAAAAAAAAAAAAATTCCATTATCATCATGGGTCGTTGGACTTGTTCTGTAGGTCGAATTTTCAAACTCAAGGTATGCTTTAGTTTCCTAAAATGTAAATTCAATGTTTTAAGTAATTTAAAATTAAATTAAATATTTTTTTTAAAGATTGCATATTTTAAATGCCCATTTTAAAACTATACGTATATATAAATGAACAAAGTATATTTGAATAAAAAACGTATAAAAATACACTAAGAGAAATTGATCGTACGTTATTCATTTTCAGAAGAATTCTAATAGCAGTGCCATCTATTATCCACTTTTGTAAATATATTTAAATTAACTGCCTTCAAAGGTAATCGGAAACGAATTCCAGATAATGGAGACGAACAAATATTTTAAATTAATCACTGCATTTCGAAATTAATTTTACACTTTGTGTATTTAAATAATGAATTCTTTCGTGTGTCATAAATTCAATAGTTTGTTTATCAGTCAAATAATTTTCAAAGCAACAATAAAATAGAGGAACTTTTTTTTCAAAAAGCAACAAAATGATAAGATTAAAAGAAATGGATAGATAAATATTCACTTTCAGACTCAGGTAGGGTTTTTTTTTTTTTCTAAAAGGCTTGAGTATTTTAATTACACGCACAACGGGGGGGGGGGGGGGATTTCCGAGTTAAAACCCCTTCTAGAGCATTTAAAATCCCATAAGGTGCATACAAAATCCCGTGTGTTAAGATAGAATCCCGTAGATAAAAAATATGATGTTTAAAAACCAAAGTAAAGAAAAGCATAAACAACATAAAAATTTTACCATTCAACTGTTTCAAGGCTTCATAATCTGAACCTCTATCTCAACACAAAATGAATGAAAGAAAGGGTTTTGTACTTTTCATTAGACCGGTTTTCTTACACGGTTTCGTACGTTTTTGGTGTCACGTATTTACTGAACAATACCTTATGGACATGTAACACAACGAAATTGTGCATTTTATGAGTAATGATTGTTTGATAACCCTCCCAGAAGGGTTCCAGCTGCGCCACCGGTTTAAGGGGTCATAGGACTTTTTAAAAAATTCAATCTTTGAAAAAATATATAGATATTAACGCGCAATCATTTCTGAACATTTTTAAATAAAATGAATGACACTCTTAACAGTTGTTAAATATGGAATATTTTCAAAAGTTTCAAACTTTAAAATCCTTTTTCTCAAAATGAGATTTTGGCGCATTGCGCACAAGGTATATAAAACATTTTTCAATGGTTTTTTTTCATGAAATTTTCAGGATATATTGTGTATGGCAGACTCTAAAGTTAACCTACATTTTCCTTTTTTTCAGTTGATTTTTTTTTCTTTCTGTTATATTGTTAAAATTTCGAAATTTTTATATAAGCACGATTCAGTTTTGTTTTGAAAACATAAAAATGCTATAAATAAACATTTTTTTTTAAGTTTGTGTAACCACAAACTTCTCAAATATAATTAGATAACGAAAACTTTTCTTTCATATGCATCAATTCTTTTGCAGTTTGTTCTCGCAACTTGTTATTCCAATTTTTTGCTCTACAAGTTTAAAAAGCTCAATAGCGATTAACTTCCCGTTACGATCTGAAAAAAGAATATGAAATGGAAGAAGAAATATGTATCTGGTATCACCTTCAAAAGTTTTGTTTTTGTAATGTATAGCATTTTTAAGATATGAAATGACAAAAAAAGTTTTTTTTTTTTTTTTTTTTTTTTTCACTTTTCGACAAGTTAAAAGTCTTGGGACACCTTAACCCTTTCAGGTCCGATTTTTAGGTGCGTTCGTAATTATATAAATACGTAGCACCTATAGTCGTCGTTCAGTCCGTCTGTCTGTCCGTCCGTCCGCATATAATAGAGCAAAAACTACCCAACCGAATGGTCTGAAATTTTAAATATATGATTGTTGTAAAATTTTGTCGAGCCATTTCAAATTTTATGAAAATCGGATGTATAGTTAAATTACAGGGACAGTCAAAATTTTTTCTTTACATTACGGCCAATGGGAAAAATTATTGCACGTGCATTTTAATGATGTTAAAGCTTTCCGAAAGGTCTCAAATTTTAAACATATAATTATTGCGACATTTTGTCGAGCCATTTCAAATTTTATGAAAATCGGATGTATAGTTTAATTACAGGGACAGTCAAAAGTTTTTCTTTACATTAAAGCCAATGGGAAAAATTATTGCAAGTGCATTTTAATGATGTTACAGCTTTCCGAATGGGCTGAAATTTTAAATATATAATTGCTGCAAAATTTTGTCGAGCCATTTCAAATTTCATGAAAATCGGATGTATAGCTTAATTACAGGGACAGTCAAAAGTTTTCCGTTACATTAAGGGGAATGGGAAAAGATTATTGCAAGTGCATTTTAATGATGTTACAGACTATGCACTTATGAATTGCAAATAAATACACATTCAGTACAATATGGGGTGCAAAAAATAATTATAAAACTAGTTATAGTACGAACGCACCTCATTTGCCACGTTTGACGAGCAATTTCCAACTTGTTTTTTTTTTCAATTTGAAGAAAAAAAATTACCTTAAGGAGACTCAGGACTCTTGAAATTGGAAAAAAGAAAAAAAAAAAGACCATTTTCAACATTTAATATCTTAAAATGTATGTTTTAAAAACACAATTTTTGTTGGGAAGAAAGATATAAGTAAGTTCGTCCATTTCATGTATTTAAAAAATTGCAAGATACAGGATTAGTATTTACAGGGGGCCCCAAACTGTCAGACATTTGTCGAGCAGAATATTGGTATAACAGATTACGCGCAGGGTTACGAAATAAATATTGCAACAAGAATCAAATTATTTGTTCCTAATTATACTTCAGATTGTAATAATTACCCTGAACCTAAATAAATTTGTATTTAAAACATTTTTATATTTATATATAAGTTGTATTTAGATAATATAAAATTTGGGAAATTGCAACAGTATAATCACCTAAAAAATATAATTTTTTTGAGCAATAAAAATGAAAATTTTAGGTTCAGTTTATAGAGAGTAACATAAAACATATGTTTTGAAGTTTTCATTAAAAAAATATTCAGAGGTTGTTGAGATATCCTGCGCGTTATGCCCAAAAACGTTATTTGGAGAAATATGACTTCAAAGTTTCGGAAACGCTTATGCAGCTATTGAGCGGGTATATTTCTAAAAGTCATAACTTCTGTTCTAATGGGAATTTCAAGGAAACAATTATATCTAAATGTTCGGAAAAGATAGGAGTTTAACATCTTAAAAAATTAAAATTTCGGAAAATTTTAAAGCTTTAAGAGTCCTGAGACTCCTTAACGTTAGTAATTTTATTAGTAGTTATTCAAATAGATTCTCTGAGATTTAACGAATATGTCATTGTCTGAAATCTGACGAATGTAATAAAAAAGCTAAAATCGTTAACAACGATTTTACGCACAAATAACGTACAGAACGACAAAAAAATTCCCATACGATCGTTTCGAGGATTCCTGGATCCCCATCCTCAGTGAGAAAAAAAATCAAAATTAAAATAAAATAGAGAGAGAGAATTAAAATGGATTCGAAGAACTCCTCTGTTATCCCCGAGTACTGGCTTATGGACTGATTGAATAGGCGAAAAGAAGAGTTTATATATCTTAAAGAAATAACGTAATGGAGCAGAACTAACTGAAAAAGAGTCACTGTGCAGGATCCCTCCACACTGGAGAAAGAAAAGGGGTCCTGGTCATATCATTTACTAAAGAAGAAGTATGTTTATTAATACAGTGAGCTTTGTAAAAGTCTAGATCAAAAACTGAGTTACATTTTTGCCTCTGGATAATTAAACTGGTGGTTGGAATTCCAAGAATGTTTCGCTATTGTAGATTTCTCAAATTCCTGCTTTCTAACGTAATTCTGGTGTTCTTTCAGCCTAATTCTAAGTGCACACTTCGTCTACCCAATGTAAGAGAGGCCGCACTCACAAAAAAATCTGTAAATGCCCCAGGTATTATGATCGTCAATAGGATCTTTAAGATTGGAGAAGGAAATTTTATTGGTTAGAGAGAAAAGAACTTTTTTTTTCTCACTGAGGATGGGGATCCAGGAATCCTCGAAAAGATCGTATGGGAATTTTTTTGTCGTTCTGTACGTTATTTGTGCGTAAAATCATTGTTAAAGATTTTAGCATTTTTATTAAAATTCGCACAAAGTTCAATCTATGCTGACGAATGTATTTATTTTGGGCATTATTCAGTTCATATTCATATGAAAATAGGCTAAGGAAGAGATTTAGAGGTGGTAGGAATATATCGCAGTACTACAACAGGATTTAACAGATATTACAGCTTTCTAGTGTTTATCGCCTTTCTTCACACATATTTTGTTCAGAAAAATAACCTATAATTTAAATTTAAAGAGTAACATATAGAACATCTAAACATCACAATCTATCGATTTTTATACCGTCAAATAGAAATAGAAATGTACTTCAAATGCAATTTGCTTAAAAACTGTATCTCAATTTACTGATTTTTTTTTTTTTAATAAGGGATTTTAAAATAATTTTCAAGCATGAATATTTTTAAATCTGCGTGTAACTCAATTACGGAAAATTAACTCGTTTGCAAGTTTAAAAATATCGTAATAATTCAGCCCTTGTCTGTGTCCATGTAATACAGCTAAGTACTAAATACTCCATAACTAAATTCCCAAATGAAATTAAAATTTCACAAATAAATAAATGAAACACGAATTTAACAAATATGCAATCGAACTACGCATTTATATACTGAAATACTCAGAATAACAAAAGTTACTATAAATAGTGTAATGTTCCGAAATTGACCGCTAACTTGCGGCTAACGCTAACAAGAAAGTATGAAAGAAGCTTTTTGTTTTAGTTATTTAGTAAACTAAGAAAATATAATAAAACATTGCTTATTTACTCGTCTTTCTGTATTCCTTAGTAAATGCAAAAAAACAATTCTTAGTAAATACATAAATCTTATTTCTACGTACCCTTTTATATTATTAATAATTAATAATAACTCAAAATACTGTGTCATTTATTGTTATTTTGTTTAATACCTTTAAAAACAATCTTTTTGAAAACCGAAATTAGTATGCTTAGATTTTACGATTAATTTTGTGCTTAAAATTATCGCAATTGTTTTATAAATTTGCATAAAAAAGCAAGACTTTTTATTTTAGAGTACGCCTAAAAATACTAGGTTTGGAAATTATAAAATTCGAACACATTAAAAAAAAAAAAAATTAAAGTCACTGTGTTAATCGCACTGTTTATTTCAACAACAATTACTTATTAATTTTCATTCGTACATATCTAAAAGTAACTTACATAAAAGCTATTCTCATTAAAAGATGTAATAACTGATTTCTAAATAACTGATATGACTTTTTACATTCACATAACGTTAAAAAAGTTTTCAACATATTAAAAAATGTCTTTCTTAAACATTATCAAGTCTCTAAAAAGCATTAAAAAACCGTTAGTTAGAAATATAGATTTCAAAGTAATAATGCTTTGATATAAAGCCGAATTACTTCCAAATCCAAATTAAGTTTCGCCCCACCAGTGGCTGAGAGGTTCTGCTCTCGAAGCTGGTAGACGGGAGGTGCTGGGTTCGATCCCAACCGCGCCCGTCGTCCTAATCGTTCGGAGTTTTCGTGGTTTTCTTCGATCCATGGATTTCCATGCGTAAAAACGGGTTAGGTTCCCTTAGAAAGACTCCCACGAAGGGCACTCCCCCTCGGGCCTATATCCCTAGCGTAGATAATCGGCCGTCAAAAAATCAACCAAATAAAGTTTCTTTGGTATTCTTTTATCGAAATTTTAAACTTCTGTTTTTGTTGCTTTCTCTTTTATGTGCACTTAATATAAATAATATTAATATACATATCCTTCACATTCGTATTCATTATATTAACATTATCTCATTTCTAGTTACGGCATGGTTAATAACGAATGCTCTGAATATAAATTGACTTTGACGCTTTTAATGCTACAACTTTGAATGCAGTGATTAATTTTTATTGCACAAATATATTCTCAAATGCGGAAACATTTTGGTCGTTTATGAAAATCTTAAAGTACATTACATAGATATTATAAAAGACAAACTTGCGCGTGAGTATCGCTTACGTGATTTTGACGATGGCAAACGCAGACGATTAAATTTAAGTTTTATTAACTTCTATTGCAATTGTTTAAGGGGTCCGGGACACAAAAATCTTCAAATTTTCTAAAAACATTTTATTGCATTAAAAATTTCTCTGTTTTTTTTCTACTTAAAATGACTTTAAATCATGTTTCTATCTTAATTAGAACGTGAAGTAGTATTTGTTTCGTTTTGATTTGTTTTCAAAATCTAGCTTTCAATGAATGGTTGTCGTGGAAACGAATTCTTGTGAAAATGCATTTTTATTCATGAAGTGTTTTTCACTATTTCTCGTATTTAAATTGTTGTAAATCAAGAACCACTAAAGATAAATGGTTCAAACTTGGAACATGTCTTTTTCAATTGTTTTACTTTAATTTTGATTCAGCAAATTTGAAAAAAAAATATTTGCTTTTGAAAATATGATTCTTTTAAAAAAGAAGTTACATCATTTTTTTTTAATTTTTATTTTAAATATTTTTATTTTTTTTAATTAATATTTTAAAAAATTCTGAATCAAAATTAAAACTTATATATTTCTGTTTATTTAAATGGGAAAAAATTGAAATTCTATGAATAATCTTTCGAGTTATAACGATTTTCACTAACCCCACTTTTTTAATAAATTTTAAATTATTGTTATTTTTTAATTATGATATTATCGTGTGATTTTGTTTAAAAATTATGTGGTTAACCATCACAAAAAAATTCAAAATTTTAACTCAATAAATAAAAATTAATTTAAAATGTGTCCCGGACCCCCTTAAACTTCTAAATGCCGCACATTTTCAATTTTTATACACCGTCGAAAAGGGAAAAAATTGTACTTTCAAATGAAATTCGTTTGAAAACTGTATCGCAATTTGTTTGAAAAACGTATGCCTATTTACTAATTTTTTTATTGTTTTTAAAATAATTATTAGGAATGATTTTTTTTTTTTAAAATCTATATCTATCGCGTGTAGGCGATTACGTAAGATAAATCCGTTTGTACTCAAATTAATATAAATAATCATTTGTTTTTAGCTTATACGACATAACTAAATTAAAACATTCATAAATAAATAAATAAAACAATAAAATATCAATAAAATACAAATTTATAAATGTAATCAAACTATGCACTTAAAAAATTAAAATGATCAGAATAAAAAAAGGCTGATTTTAAATAGTGATCTTTGGCAATTTCTTCGGCTGCTAACTCCTGGCGCGAGGCCAATAGAAAACTATCGTTTTTAATAAATTTCAAAACTTTATTTAATCTAATTACTATTTTTCATATAAATATGATTTTTGGTATTGTTAGTGCGTATTATAAAAAATATATATATTAAATTTAAAGAATCTGATGTAGTTATCCATTAAATAAATGGTTTTCATCTATATTATGTAACTTGGGAAGCCCGGACACATCCCCTTGTATCTATAAAGCTAGAGTTAGCATTAATTTTATTTATATATATGCCTACTTTTCCGATAACAGTAATTTAGCTAACAACGTTTAAAGTTTGTCTCTTCTATTGTCACAGTTGTATGACAAGCAAAATCTTATGCAGTCTTGCGCTGATCGATAGGAATAAATGTACAGTCATTCAGGGTAACTTTGAACCATGAGGTGTAACTTTGCGCCGCCTCCTAATTTTCAATATTTTTCACTCCAAAAGACTAAATAAACTCCAGAACTGTGCTCTGTTGGCAAGGTTCTAAACTGGGATTTCTACTCTTTACTTTAGAAAATAAATTAGTAACATTATGCGCAATTATTTGCATCACCTAACTATTTTTGGGAAGTACCGTTTTCAAGTTAATTTTGAATGCTGTTTTGAAGTTGCTGTAAATCAATTAAACTTTCATAATAAGTAACAATATACTTATTTATCAGCCATATTATTATCTAAATGTTGTAAATGTGTTAATATTTTGTGATTATTTATTTATTAATAGTTAATAAAATGCAATTTAAGAAGGCACTAACATTTTACCACATTTTCAGGGTAACTTTGAGCCGGCTCAAAGTTATACTGACGTTTATAATTTACTGATTATAGGTGCCACTGCCAAAAATTTCCCATATTTGCACGCATATACATATTATATACATATTATATTCATATTATATGCATATACATATTTGCACGTATATTTTATATAAATGCCGAAAGTGTGCATTAGATATAACATGTAAATATTTTCGCAAATACGTGTAAAATACATAAAGTTCATTTAAAGGCGTTATTAGGGGCGGAGCTACTCAAATTTGACATTTCACACATTCGACATTTTTTATTCTTGTTTGAAAAATACTAGTACAGTATGAATTACTGTAACTATGGATGTATTATTGAGTTAAAACATTGAAAATTGTTTTTCACTGCATTTTTATGTTTTGTATGAACAATAAACAGTTTTTTTTATTTCTAAATATTGATGGTTCTCTTCTTCCACTTTTCTTGTGCCTAATATTTGTTGTAATATCACAAATTATACAAATCTTGTGATGTTGGGAAATGTAAATTCGGAGTCTTTACATATCTGAAAACAATTTTGGGGTTCAATGTTGTCCTAACTACAATACTTTATTTTTATAATGAATTATTTTAGATAATATTTATTATATGGTGCAAAGTTATCCTAAATGGCTGGGTAACTTTGAACCGGGGTAAAAATCCATTTTTTATTGCTTTATCACTATTATTCCTTAATTTTTTATAGTCATACAATAATTTAGGATAATTTCTTCCCTTTTATGTCCCTAGTTGCAACAATTTTCTTAAAATAAGAGTGTGGCATATGAAAATAGAGAAAATGCGGGCCAAAGTTACCCTGAATGACTGTACTTATTATTTTTTTTAAAAAGGTTAATACCGATTAAGATAAAATTAATGTATCGTTTAATAAATAATCCTACACTTACGCTTCTAAATGATATTTGGTTCAAAGTACTTTATAGTAAGATTTTTACTGTTCTCAATTAACAATATATTTGTATCTTTTCTTCTTCCTATAATCGGTTTACCCATTCCTTTTCTATGATCGGTAATTTTCCTGTCCTACGGAATGACATGTAAAATACATCTTTTAAAATAATAATTTCAAATAGATATTAGAGGGTGTGCATATATAACGTTAACATTTTAGGGGGGAGGGTGGGTCTAGCATTTGATATTGTAAGATATCTCTGGGGGAGGAGGTTTGCTTTTTTGATATCCTTATAATTTTTTATCCAATCAAACTTTTCTTTTTTCAGTAACTTTTTTTTTTTTTTTTTTTTTTTTTTTTTTTTTGCATGCAAATAGTATAGTCTGTTATTATTTGCCCCCGGTATGCTATTTCTTTCTCCCAGATATCTCCCAGCCAAATGTCGTCCCCAAAAAATAACGTTCCGTTGTATAAGCCAGCCGTAAAACAAGGCAGGTGTATCACTGTACTGATAAATACCTTACTGCAATATTTTAAACTTCTAATTATCGCCTATTTTCAATTTTTATTCCATCGTATTGGGGAAAAGGGACATTTTAATGTTTGAAATTTGTTTTGTTTAATTTGGTGTTTTTAATGTTTTTTAATGTTGTTTGTTTGAAAACTGCATCTCAATATATTTTTGAGATATTAATTTTTGTAGTTTTTAGGGCCATTTGTTTAATATTAGCAACGCAAGTACGCCATTTCTGTAGAAAATAAAGGAAGAATAGTTAGAAAATAGTAATTATATCTTTTTGTTGCCATTTTTCAATAACAACTTTTTTTCAATAACAAGTAATTAAAATGCGTGCTATTTTGAAAAAAATATAAATGAATGTTTTCTGATAAAACATGGAGCTTATTACAAACCAAATTTAATTTTAAGCATGCATATTAATATTGCAAACAAATGAAGGCATATGAATCATTAGATAGCAGACTTTTTTAGGAGTTTCTTGAATGACGGCATCTCTTTTTTTTATTATTTGTACATTATTCATTGATAGTGACGTCCTATGCGTACTTTACTGTAGATGTTGTTTGAAACTGAATCGTAAATGAAAAATTCTTCAGCGGATGTGGATGACGTCATTTTATATAAAATAAAAGCATGTGTTTTAAGTCTTAAAACTGAAATATGTTTTGTATTACCTATATTTATATACATATAAATTTATTTTCATCGGGGCGACACTAAATTCTGAAAAAACAGAATTCCTGTTTTCTAGTTATTATTACTTTTGTATATGTTTTTTTTTTTTGTTTTTTTTTATGAAAATACAAAGTTATTATTAAAGCCATTAAATTTTTATAAAATCCTTTCATTCCAACGTTTGACATTCCTGTTCATCTGCCATATGCGCATGTAATTCGTTGTTAGAGAAATCAGGAACACACTATGTAGGAAACTTTACTTACGTTTACGAGTAAAAAAAATAAAGACAGTTGTCTACTGTTTTGTTGATTAGTTCCGCTTTTAACCTCCCAGGCAAGGGCAAGTGCAAGAAGGCAATATTACTTTTGCATGCATTATATAATAATAATAATCTATTATTAAGTATTATTAAGTATTAATTATATTTTCAACGTAGTAAACCAAACTCTTTTATCTGTATCCCTTATTATAAGAACATGTCTGAAAAAATTTCTAGCATTCTAAAATCATTCAATATTTGGGTTTCTTTTAAACCAATTAATAAAGTGAGTTCCTTTTTCAATCATAAATTTCAATATGATAAGTCTAAATTACCTGGTGTCGTTTATATTATTCCCTGTAAAGATTGCAATGGTGTTTACATTGGCGAAACAGGTAGATCATTGGAAATTCGCCTAAAACATACTGGTGCTTTAAAAAATGATAATTTGAATGCAAAAATTGTCCAGCATTCACTTCAAACGAATCACATCCCGCTAATGGAGGATATTCCATTTTCGTTTTGATCACGTGGTCAAGGTAAAAACTTCTAGCGTAAAGAAGGGAAGGTCCCGTAGACGTGTAATATAAATCCCCGCTAGCCAATGAAAAAGTTCATGAGGCAAAGCAGTAGTATCTTCCCTTCTTATCGGTTATAAATTCCTTGGATAAATTACCGGTATCACGTGACTTTTTTCAGCCTCGAACCCAGATTTGGAATATCCTCCATTGCGAACGCCAGTATTTTGAAATCGGGTTACAACAGCTATCACGGTAGATTACTCCTTGAGGGTTGGTTCACTCAATTGCGATCGCAGACTTTGAATGAAGCTCGCTCTGTCCCTAGTGAATATTGTCTGTTTTTAAAATAACTAACTTTAACTGTTCTTGATTTGTTCCGTCGTTTGCTATGCAATGGATATTTTGTACTGATGATGCCTCGCGTGTCACTTGGCGAAACGTTTACAAATTGTATTTAAGTATATCTTTTATAAATTTTATTTTTTAACTGTGCTCTAGTCTGTCTTAATTTATTTTAATTGGTGTTTTAATGGTTTTTAAATTAAGACGTTAAATGTATATGCATTGCATATTATTAAGTACTTTTAAATACTATCTAACTCTCTTACAGGTTATTTGATTTAAATTTATTTCATGTATTGATATTTTATTGATTTCTTGAATCCGTAAGGTATACGAATAACAAATGTGTAATCATAGGTGTATATCACTGCAAGAATATAAAAAAAGAAAAAGAAACTAAAAATAAAAGAATTTTTAGCCACTGACAACGATATCATCGGTTGGGGCGAGGGGGTTCCACGAATGATAACGTATTATATCGTAAGGGGAGGAGGGAGTTCAAAATTAGCAAAATGTTGATAACGTTAGTATAGCCTCTTATGACGCAATTATAGTCAAAATATGATATACCTTAAATGACATCACGCAAAAGTTTAATTCATTTATCATACATTAAATGGTATTTTTTGAAAAAATTACCGATTCGACTAAAACTTTTAAAATTATGTATTTAAACTGATAATTCGAGTGTGACTTTTAATAACGTTGTTTTTTAATAAACAAAAGTAACAGCTACACTATCTTTAAAAAAGTGAAAAAAGAAAAAAAAAAGAATTTAAGTTTCTATTATAAATCTAAAATAATTTTTTCTGTGATTTAAAACAGCACCTTCTCTGTCGCAAATAATTAATAAAAGTCAAACAGTATCTTTTCGTTTGTAATATCCTTCTTACATCCACCGCTACAAGACCAAAATATTTCTTAATTCATAAATACAGGAGCAACTCTCCTTAACAAAGCACATATGGCAAAGTACAACTACCTCTAACCTTTAATTCTCCTTTTAATTGAAAACATGTGCCCACAAAATTATTATCGAAGTTCGTTCCAGGGCGAATAAACAAACCGTGTTTGGATTTTATCAAGAAGCTTCTTAACAACGATCTTTGTTCCTTCAATTTGGGCAGAAAACTGTCTTCTACGGCGGAAGCCTGCGCTATTTAAAACTAAGAAACTTTGCTCGAGAACTCGGGTTTGTTTGTTTTAATTAATACTTCCAAACAAAACAGTTTAATTTAACCTGAAATTTCTCTCTCTCTTTTTTTTTTTTTTTTTCTAAGAAAAACTTTTAACGTTTTCTGCAGCGTTAGTTTTACCACTTTTTTTTTTTTCTTTTTGTCGTGGAGCACACATTATCAAAATTGGATGCTAGAGATGATCAAAGACACAGCACGTACACAAGGATTTTTATTTTCTAAGAAAATGAAAAAAAAAAATGTCGCCTAACATTAAAAAAGTTATTTGAAATTCTTGCAATTTGCCGAATCTGGTGCCGAAAATTCTATTTAACTTTACATATGAAATTTGGTCCTTGTGTGTAAATTCAGTTTTGTGAACATAAAATTTTTAATACTTTTTCTTTGAATTATGGGAATTTCTTTAAGCAAGATGTCTTTACGGTTTGTATAAAATAGTAATACATGAAATAAGAATTTCGTGGTATTTTACTACAGAATAGAATTTCACTATAATACATATTTCATTTTATTAGCATTTTTACAGTTACTTTCTGAGTCACTTATTTAAGTATTGCGCGGCAGCGCAATACTTATTTATTTCCAGTGTCACTTCTCAATGTTAATTTAACATAGAAAAGCCTATGGGGATGATAACTTTTTCATTTTTTCTTCCCACCTTTTTGTCCCTGATGCCACTCATTTTTAATTCTTTGCTAATTCTAATAATATTATAAATTCAAAGTGTAAAAACATTTGCCTGACGTCAGGGTGAAAACGGATCGTAACGGAAAACGGATCATCTTTGCATATAGGTGGATTATAATCTAGAGAGTAACATGGGCTAATTTTTATTTACATTATTCAAATATTTTTCTTAATAATTCCAAATTTCGC
The DNA here is from genome assembly GCA_963932465.1 of Maratus speciosus. NCBI lineage: Eukaryota > Metazoa > Arthropoda > Arachnida > Araneae > Salticidae > Maratus > Maratus speciosus. The sequence continues at coordinate 258,855,460 of OZ010788.1, forward strand.
TTTTTTCATTGAGAATCAACGGGCATTTTCTAATAAAATTTAACTTTTTTTCCTTCATTGTTGTAAATAATTCAAAAGCCGTAATAATAATTTGCCTATATTTAGTTGAATGATTTTCACGTGAAACATGAAACTGAAGAAACTGAAATAGTTTTTTTTTTTAGAATTAAAAAAAAGATGAACATGGCGTCACAGTGGAAATAAAAATAACATTTTCAAGCAGATTTTTTTCAATTCCTACTATTAGCTCACACTCTCCCTATATTTATTTATTTATTTATTTATCTTGTTCAAATTTTCAATCGTTAATAAAATACTTGTTATTCATCCTATCAAGTTGAAATAAATTTTTTTTAACTTATACTGGATGACAATTGATGTTAATACAGTTTTTTCAAATATTAATTAATTAATTAAATTTTAATTAATTAATTTTAGTTTTGCATGGGAAACAAAATGGCGGCCATGGGTTATTGAAGATGAATGAAAGTATTTTCAATAAGGGGTTACCCTAGGGGGGACCCTGTTCTGTCGCCCAATAACCGCCAAGTTTGTCGCCAACTTGGCGATATATCGCCAAATTTGGCGGCCAAAATGAGTCGCGAAAAGTGACGCCAACTTGGCGATATCTCTAATATTTCGCCAAATTCCCACACAGTTCCATTGTAAACCTACTTGCTTATAGAAAATCAACAAATTGAGATATTTTAATGCAACAGAAACTAAGATTAGCTTAAGGGATTATATTAAATTTTTCTTTGATGGCCTAAGTAGGAATTCACTTTAAAAAACAAAATTTTTATATTACTTGTTTAAGTTCAGATTGTAATTTTTTGACCAAACTACAGCAACCTGCGTTACTGCACTGGTGAAACATTTTGAATTATACATAGGTAAATTGCATCACAAATTGTGATGCGATATCGCACAATTCAAAGCCTGATGATGATATACCCTCTATTAATTTTGAAATGTGTTCGTCTGAATTCAGTAGTTATTAAAAAACTTGACATATTAAACAAAAACCTAATTTGCAGAACAAATTAAAAAAACAAAATTTATTTCCTAAATTGTTTAAGCCCGAGAAGGGGCAGATATTAAGATATTTCATTCAATTCGTTCTGCATTTAATGTTAAATTTTTGTAACAAATAAGTTAAACCAATTAAACATTAAAAAATAAAAATGAAATTCATACAATATAATACTTTAAACACCTGTATACTTAGATTCCGTTCAAATGAAATCGAAATAAATCTTAGACTTTTCCCATTTTTAAGTTGTAAATATCTGTACTGCAGATTTTGCATTATGTTTATGACGATTGTAACATAATATGATAAGATACATGAAAAATACAAAACTTTAAAAAAGTCTAAGATTTATTTCGATTTCATTTGAACGGAATCTAAGTATATAGGTGTTTAAAGTATTATATTGTATGAATTTCATTTTTATTTTTTAATGTTCAATTGGTTTAACTTATTTGTTACAAAAATTTAACATTAAATGTAGAACGAATTGAATGAAATATCTTAATATCTGCCCCTTCTCGGGCTTAAACAATTTAGGAAATAAATTTTGTTTTTTTAATTTGTTCTGCAAATTAGGTTTTTGTTTAATTAGTATTTAACTATAGTTAAAAAACAAAAATGCATGCTTAATAATGTTCAAAATAAGGAAATGCATGCTTAATGAATACTATGATGCTATGTTTATGCTATGATACCTTTGTTATTAGATAGGGTTAAAAGCATATACGATGAATTTTACTGCTTTTTTATTATCCAATAAACAGCTAAAAATGTATTAAAATCTGAATACCATTTTATTTATAGCTGAATTTATTTACTTTTTAGGCCCCAACATTTGTTTTTAGACTTTTGAAATTTCTTTTACACTCCTTACATATATTATGTATTTTATAAATACTATAACCAGCCCCTTAATTAGACTAATTTCAATGATATAATAGTTTTACTTTTAAAATACATAACATCCGTTTTTTTAGCAGTTGTGGAAGTAGATTTTGTTTCATATGTAATAGAAACAGACAATTTAATAAGTTAAAAACTTGATCAAATAGTGATCAATAACATCATCAGAACATCGAATGATTTGCATAATATGGAAAATTAACAATGTTAATAAATAGTTTTATGTCTTTATTTTGAAATATATTGAGCGTTTAATTCAGTGTCCTCTGAGAGGTGCTGGGTTCGATACCAATCGCGCCCGTCGTCCTAATCGTTCGGAGTTTCATGGTATTCTTTTAACATTGGCTTTCCAAGTGTAAATACGGGTAAGGTTCCCTTAGAAAGACCCCCACGGAGGGCACCCACCCCCCTTAGGGCTTATATCCCTCATGCTGATAATTGGCCGTCATAAACACAAACAACCAGTGTCCTCTGATGAAATATAAGCATATACAGAGTACGTAGAGTGGAGCGTTAACCCAAAGCGTTATAAATAAGCGAACAAACTTAATGTTGAAATCAGGCGTAAATTAACACAGTTGCGCCACCTTGTGGACGGAGTGATAATTCACATACGCGGGCTTTTAGCGTGGCGCGCATTTTCTAAATCTTTATTCACTCATGGAAATGAATTTTGTTTGCCACATTTATTGCACAATAATGGCGTAGCGAGAGGGGCATCCAGATGCACTTGACATCACGAAGTTTTCTTCGCCTTATCAAAGGCACTTCAGTTATTAATCAAGGGGACAAAAACTTTACAAATTTAGTGGTGTGAGTAAGAAAACAGTTAGATAGTTCCTGTAGTTCACACTCCATCCGCTACGTGGCGCATGACCTTGATTCATGCGACCTCGCTTTTAATCTTGCGGTTATTTCTCCCATTTAAGATAGGACGCTTACTTATATCGCTTTGCGTTAACCAGATTACGACGCCAGAGGGTGCTTTAAAATTTTTTGATGGAACAAACCCACGTGCCTTTTTTCTTCCACTTTATTAAAGAATAAATTTAGATAAAGGGCAAGTGCTCCTGTTTTTGGAGGGATTTGATGTAAAAATTATAAATTGAAAATAATTATTTTTGTTTTCAAAATTTGAAAAGCTATTACAGAAACAATGCTATTTACATATTTAAAAAATATACCTTCAAAATTTGGAGATGCTAGCAAATAACATGTACCTAAAACAATATAATTTAGAAATTTTTCATCTCTTATTAGTAGGTCGGGTTAGTTTTTACTTGATTACTAAATACCTGTTGAAGGTAGAAAATATCACTAGTTTTCGTTGCTTGACATTTAAAGTACCTTATCATGAATAAGGATAAAACACTATAACTAAGCAGTTTCTTTATCACTTTTCAGCATCTTTTATCTATTTATATATTTTAACAATTTTAAAGTGTTTGCTACAAAAAGTTTTAAAACCTTTATCGTAATAGATATACTATTGTATTAAAATATTATTACAAATGCAGGAGGCTTAAGAGAATACTAGAGAGAGCTGAGCCAACATTGCCCCTTTTGGTTACAGCGCTGACATAGAGGGCTCAAGAACGTAATATGTACTGGTCCTCCCAGTTTCTGTAAACGCCACAGCATCTTGTAAATCCAATTTGTTTCTAGATTATTTAAACACATTCAAGTTTAGTTTACCTAACCTTTAAAGATATTATAAATTAAAAAATATATTAATATAAAATATTATAGATTATAGATTACATATTGGAGTAATAAATATATCGCAAATATTGTAACGTAATTCTCAACAGACTTGTCTTTCTTATAAGAAATGCAATGACTACACTTCACAAGTTCTAGAAATAGCCGTTATCTGCATCAAATTAAGCTGGATGTAATGCCAGATATATTTCAAAATATGCAGAATTTAATTCAGTATTGTTTATTTTTACAGACTTTCACGTCCGGACGCTACTGGCAAAGCAATAACATATCCGGATTAAGGCCTAGGGCGCCGAACGACTCTTAGCTACTTCGAGCTCATTATTAGCATCTTGAAATCATTCAAGTTGAGCCAGAAGCAGTGTAGCTTTCCGCCGTTGCGTAAGGGATGAGAGTAGTCTGAAACTTGACCCACGCATAGCGAATATCGAGTCTTTCGATACTGTCTTTGTTGATATATCGATAATATCGTCCATTCGATATCCACAGAAAATAGATTGCTTAAATTGTATCTCTCTATTCTAAAAAAAAAGTAACTACCGCTGTCACCGCCGCCGGATTTGAATTTAAGCGTATAGGCACTAGAGATGTGTCATTTGTTGAGGAACGACTCCAAAGGAACGATTCCGGCAGTGAAACTGAAGGAACGATTCCATTCTGTAAAAAGGAATCGGTCCTTTTCGGATTCGGTCCTTTTTGGAACGACTCCTCGGATTCGGTCCTTTTTGGAACGGTTCCTCGGATTCGGTCCTTTTTGGAACGGTTCCTCGGAATCGGTCCTTTTTAGAACGGTTCCTCGGATTCGGTCCTTTTTGGAACGGTTCCTCGGAATCGGTCCTTTTTGGAACGATTCCGAAAAGGAACGACTCCACGGAATCGGTCCTTTTCGGAACGATTCCTCGGAATCGGTCCAAAATGTACCGACTCCGAAAAGGACCGATTCCTCGGAGTCGTTCCGAAAAGGACCGATTCCTCGGAGTCGGTCCATTTCGGAATCGTTCCAAAAAGGACCGAATCCGAGGAACCGTTCCAAAAAGGACCGAATCCGAGGAACCGTTCCAAAAAGGACCGAATCCGAGGAACCGTTCCGAAAAGGACCGATTCCTCGGGAATCGGTTCTTTTCTTGTAGACTGGCCAGTTTTAATAAATTAAAATACGCTATTTTATTTCAAAATAACAGATTTTGATTCTATTAAAGCTGACTTTATTGCCAAAATATCCTTCTAATGTGTGTGCCACCCCCCCCCCCTCCTAAAAAAAAAGTAAAGTAAAGAAAGAAAGAAAAAAGAAATTGAAGTGCGGGGCGGAGTAGGGCGTTTAATAAACATTACTATTTCATCTTCTTGTGCTAAATTAATCTGAAATAAATAATTAAAAAAAATATTTTATACGAATTGGATTTTTTACACCTGAGAGAAAAAGTGCCCGAGATGGGATTCGAACCCAGAAACTTTACGTGCTTTACCGATTGAGTACCTGGACCCCGAGGGTAATGGAACACCATGTGTACTTTAATACACTAATACATTTTCTAATTGGTAAATGTATCATACGAAATGAATATTTTCTAAATGAATTCTTAAGGCTGTTCTCAAATCCAAAAGGATAAATTTGTGACAAAAGTTTTAATTTATTTTTATTCGGAAATGCATGAAACGAACAGGTGTTGTTGTTCAGAAACTGTGTAATCGATCTGTTTTTTCCGTTTTTTTGCAAACGCAATAGGCCTTTCAGAAAATAGCGTCAAAGTGGGCGTTTTGAACCGAATTTCCGCGCGAAAGAGGCATAATTTCTCAAAATGGGTGAAAAACATGTTTGTCACGTGATCAAAATCGATTATAACTCAATAGGTAATTTACTGATCAAAAGATGGAAAACACAGTTCGATTCCAAATCGCTTCCATGGTCAAACATTCCAATTTTATATCTTTCCGTTAAAAAATGAATTTGTAAATGTGTCAAAACGTTTTACGCTTGTTGAGCAGATCACTTAAGAACAGCCTTAAGAAAAACAAAGAAAATGCTTGTTTAATTACTAGTGAAAAATATTTTTTTTAATCTGACTAGAAACAGTTTTGAATAATGTAAGAAATATATCACTAGGCCATAAAAATTGCATTTTAATAGGATAATAATAACTGATTTTCAATTATTTTAATAATTGTAGAGTTACGCACTTTCATGCATATTTCACTATTTCATGTTTTTTCCTCAAACATAATTTCAATTTGAGAATCCTCTTTGTCAAAATAAATATATGACCAGCTACGAGCGCTCGAGTACCACTTTATTTCCACAGTTTGGCGTCTTGTTTTTCTCTCCTGAAGAAGATGATTAAAAATATCTCGAAACTCCCTAAGATTGTTGTTTTAATCAACTTACATTGAGGTTTATTACATAGAGTAAAATCTGTTTTGTAAAAGGTTTCTTTCTTTCTTAAGATAATGAATATTTCAAAAAGCATGATGTCTAATAATAATAATAATAAGATAACAGTAACAGTGGTGGGTGGGATTGAAATAATTTAACCGCGGTTCGCTCTCTTAATGGCCGTTTTGAGTATAAAAAAGGGAAAGAAAAATCACGTGATACATATAGATTATCGAACTTTCTCCAACATTGCGACATATATAAAGCTGCATATTTTATGCTTGTTTCGGTTTAATAGATTTATGTTAACCCTCCGCCTACCAGAGGGGTTCAATGGCCCCGACAGGTACATTTATAATGATATTTCTAATTTATTTTAAAAACTGAAATTTCTGTAAATATGGGTTTTTTCTGGGATGTTCTATTCTTTTGAGTAGAACATTCCAGAAAAAGTCACATATTTACAAAATTTTCATTTTTTTAAAATGTGAAAAATCAATTTGAATGTATCTATCGGGTCCTGTTGCACCGGTCTGGTATGCGGAAGGTTAATATTGCATTTTAAATTTTTACAATATACGAATTTAATTATTGGTTTCCAATGAATGCACGTTGTGATTTTGTACAGTTTTTTCAATTGTTATTTTACTTCTATTTCTTGCTAAATAATTAGAATTTAAATAACTGTGACTTTGTTTTAATTCAACGTAAAATAAAAGCAAAAAAAATCGTTTATCGTAATAATTTCTTATAATAATTCAGATTTCTTGATCGTTATTGATACTCGTAAATCCCGAGTTCAATGCCACGATTAATGCCTGTTACTGTGGTGATGGATAATACATATCTGAGTTTAATTTCGAGCAAATCAAGGCTCCCTTCATGCTAAACTAAATTTATTGTTTCAAGCCTAATACCAAATTTCCGTTTTTATTGAGGTAAAACTTACTGCAAATACGATACTAAATTTTATGTATTTTCCTTTCTTATTGTTATTCTTATTACTTAGAAGATTTATTTATTTATTTTCTTTTTTTTCTTAAATTACATAAAGTTTTCTGAAAAGTTCGAATTTAACAAAATGTTTTATCTATTTTAAATAGTTTTGACAATAAAAAGTTTAACTCCGAATAAAAAATAGTTAAATTCTCAAAAAATTAAGGTTGGTATTATCTATAATACGTTTACAACAGATATCTTTCATTCAACGGCCGAAACATCGTCAAAAGGATAGTTCTTCATATAGTACTACACTCTGTAATAATAATGGACATACTTTTAATTTGTTTAATTTAATTAAACCAATAAACCGTTTTTCAGTTAAAATGTTAGCAAATTTCAAATTTAAAGATATAGAACTTTGAAGTTTAGTGAATCACTATATCTTTTGGCGGAGATAATATGTACTATATATGAATAAAATCATATATATTACTATATATATATATATATATTATAATATTAATGCATATAATATTATCTTATAAATATCACTAGCCATAGCCATGCTGCTAATGAATCTGTTTACAAATCATCTGAAGGAACTTCTACCCTTTCGTGTAACACAAGTGTTCCATGACTTCATGAGTTATGAAACTCCAAAGATCCCAATCCAAACAAACATATTAGCATTGCAATTCACTCACACCGAACTGAGGTTCTGTATCATATAAGTGAAGAGAGGGTGACGGCGGATGAGGGTGTGAAATTAGAGAAATTCCGGTAGGTTCTCGTGAAATTGGAGATTCAAAAAGAGTTGTAACTTTATTGAAATTCTACGTAGTTAACAGCAGTTCACAAATAGCGATGCTAGGGTAAAAGACAAGACATACATCAGTCACTGAGGAAAGACAGTGTGCAAAAACGTGCTTTACTTTTTAACTCTTTCCAATAAAGTTAGTGTTTATGAATGCGGCTTGTCTGTCCGTCAGACCGTCTGTTCACGCTCTAAGGCAAGTCACACACTAAGGCGACACATAAGACATGTCGCTTGAATTCGCTAGAAAAACTGGTTTAAAACAAGTTTGCAACTACTTCGTTCTTTGTTTCGACCGGTTTTTGCACTTCATGTTGCGCTTTGTGTCGTTGTGTGGTCTCAGTGTGTAATATACCTAACTCCCGTAAATATACTCGGATTCCCATGCAATTGATATATGTTAATGATGTTTACCATGGGATGTTTGGTATTCAATATGAAGAGTGTAGCATTAATAGTTTATTTACAGGGGCACTCAAAAGTATTTCGTTACATTATGGTCAATGGAAAAACATAGTTTGCAGCGCATTTTAATGACATTAAGCTATTTCAAATGCATTAAAATTGATATATATCACTGAATTGCACTACAAGATGATTGCTATAGAATAGGGTGTTTAACTTCTGAACCAGATCCTAAAGGCGGTGATAATAATGTTGATGAATTATGCGAAATATCCTGTGTGCGTAAAGTTAGGGAGCTGAGGAGAAAGACGATAAAGGGCATAAAGTTATTGAAAGTAAGGACACTGGAACAAAAATGTAATCTGCTTTAACTAGTTACATATCCAAACCAGTAGGGCCATCCAAATGAAAAATGAGATTCAGAATGAAAAATGAAATTCAGATTACCTAGAGGTAGATTTTGAAGAGGAATCTATGAGACTAAAAATTCCTAGACCCTGGTGACAAATATCAGAGCAATAATAAAATTTCCTATACAGGATGTCCACTCTCAACGATGTCCAATAGCTAATTCCTAAACCGTTATTCATAGCCATATAGTTCCAATTACAAAAATGTTTTAAATGGGGGTAAAGAAGTATTTAAAAAGTGATTTGGGTCAATAGAATCATTTCTTGAAAAATTATGAAATTTAATTTTTTATACGATCCCCCGGTCCTTCAAGTTATAGTTAGTAAAACTTTCCTATTACACTTACACTAAACTTACACTACACTACGACTAAAACTGACCGAAGTAATGGCTGTTTCAACTTGGAGCATATTTTTTGCTGCGAAATAGGGGTCATTTACAAATTTACTAGAAATATAAATAATCTTCAGATATATAAAAAGTATAGTTGATAGTAAAATTAACATTGCATTATAAATTTGAAATCTATAATCATTCTGAAATATTAATGCAAAATATACAGCTTGTACTAAACATATAACAGGAAAAAAATAATAGAATTTTTGTTAAATAAAATGTTGAAAAGCAACAGCCTCGATTCTTTACACACTGAATCCAAAAATGGCCTTCAGTTTTTATCACAAAGTACAGATTTTTTGCAAATCGTAATTTTGAAAGCTAAAAAGTGAAAAAATTTCGGAAATCTGATTCTGATAGTATAAAATAGATGTGATTGTTATTTCTTTAACTTTTGATAATTGATTTTTATGTATTTTTTACTATTGAATCCGAAAATGACCTTCATTAGTTTTTGATGTAAATCGCCCTGCAGGTGGCGCTGCTATGTAGCATTTTGCAGGATTTCCGCAAAAGCTCTATCTCAAGAACTAATGCACGGATTTTTATAAAAACTTCAGATTCCGTTAATCCTTGATATGAATTAGTGCTGGTAAAGTTTTGGTGCAAATCGCCCAACAAATGGCGCTGCTATGCTGCATTTTGCAGCATTTACACGATTTTCGTAATAGCTCAATCTCAAGAAATAATGCACGGATTTTCATCAAACTTCAGGTTTAGTTAGTGCTTGACATGAAATTGACGTTTTGCCCCTTGTGGCGTAAATCGCTCAACAGGTGGCGCTGCTATGCTGCGTTTTTTGAGATTTCCGCAATAGCTCTATCTGAAGAACTAATGCTTGGGTTTTCAACAAGCTTCAGATTTAGGTATACTGGATATGAATTAGTGCTGTTTATGTTTTGGTGTAAATCACTCAATAGGTGGCGCTGGTATGCAGCATTTTTCACGATTTCCCCAATAGCTCAATTTCCAGAACTAATGCACGGATTTTCATCAAACTTCAGATTCTGTTAGTCCTTGACATGAATTGATGTTTTGTACCTTTTCGTGTAAATCGCTCAACATGTGGCGCTGCTGTGCTGCATTTTTGTGATTTCCACAATAGCTCTAGCTCCAGAACTAATGCACCGATTTTCATCAAACTTCAGATTCCGGTATACCTTAATATGAATTAGTGCTTTTTGTGTTTTGGTGCAAATCGCTCAACAGGTGGCGCTGCTATGCTGCATTTTTCAGAATTTCCCCTACAGCTCTATCTCAATAAGTAATGCACGAATTTTCATCAAACTTCAAATTCAGGTATACTTTGATACGAATTGGTTCTAAATTGATGTAATTTCTTTTACTATTTAAATGATTTAATTGACGTGATTTATTTAGAAGAAAGTTTTGTGATGGCCACAACATACTAGTTTAACTTTGAAATTTGCCATTTACAAAAAAAGTCTAACATGATGGTTAAATATGAAGGTAATTTTTACATTCAGTGCTAAAAAGCACATTAAAAGTTAAAAAATATAACCATCGACTCTATTTTATAGTATTAGCTATTTTTTCAATTTTGAAATTTAGAAATTTACTATTTTGAAATTTACTAGTTGCGAAAAATTCTGACATAATGGTTAAAAATGAAGATAATTTTCGGATTCAGTGCTAAAAAATACATTAAAATCATAATTTTAAAAATACATAATTTTAAAAATAAAAAAACACAACCATCGCAGTCTTGTGTTATCTAATCTAAAACTTTTTAGAAAACTTGCTGGCAGTAATCTATCCGAAATTTTTTGTGTTACCCTGTAAAATAAGTACATAATGGTAAGCACTGAAAATCATAATAATATTACATTGTCATCTGATTTACGTCAATATGTAAAATTTAACCTCGATCGCATATTTTAAAGTGAGTTGAATTTCGAGTACAAATTTTGAACTGGAAAGACATACATACGATCGTTTCAAGTTAAACCGTTACCCGCTGGTGTTGCGTTCACGCAACGGTCAAAATAATTGCTCATGCTTACATTAATTACTTTGTCACCACTATTTTACAATTAAAAAAATTGCCTTATTTATTGGCAGAAATTTTTTATTTTAATAAAGCGGAAATTACCTTTCTGAATTTGTGGTGACAAGCGACTTTCAACAAGAAATTTGAAAATTCCTACTTATAGTTTTGGCGGTTAATAGGTTAAATAAAAGCTTATAAAAACAGCATAGTTTTTGTTAAAAAAATCATGAAAAGAAACAACTTCAAATCCTTACAAAAATCTGTCGTAATACGATTTCTTTTAAAGCGCAGCTACACATGAAATAAATCCTTCAAATACTTTAAGCACTTTGTTTACGACCCCTAGAAACATGGCTAAACTCATGTGTATTCGGATGCAAAAAAGTGGCATAAGTCTTGCATTTCAAAGTTTCGTATAACTTCATGAATTTTAGTGTTAGATGAATGGGACTTTTTTTGTCTTTCTTTTAAGAGAACAGGAAATTTTTACTAAATATCTCTTATAGGGCGGAGGACCGTATAAAAAATTAAATTTCGTAACTTTTTTAGAAATATTTTTATTGATCCAAACGACTTTCAGAGTAATTTTTTACCTTATTTAAAACATTTTTGTAATTGGAACTATAGGTCTATGACTAACGGTTTAGGACTTAGCCACTGAACATCGTTGAGAGTAAAGACACACTATATAAAATAATAATATAAATGGACGGTCATTTGACGACATATTTTCAAGAGAAACCAATGATTACACTGAAAATCGAATAGACCTTGCACCGCCCTTAAATTTCCAAGAGGAATTATGCTTTATACCATAAATCATAAAGTTAGAAATAACTGCAAATTAATTGCACACGCTGATCAATGAAATGAACTCTTAAAAACAAAATCATCTGTCCAAAACATTACAAAATTAAAGCGACTGGATGCCTAAGAAAATGGATGGGTACATAAGAAAATAAATTAGTAAAAAATATTATGGATTGCATGTGGTTCTCTTTATCTCGGAAGTGTTTTTTTCCCCTTGGAATCCTTTATTTTTCAAAATCGTTCTTTTTTTCTCGGAATTGTTCCTTTTTTCTCGGAATCGTTCCTTTTTTCTCGGAATCGTTCCTTTTTTCTCGGAATCGTTCCTTTTTCTCGGATTCATTCCTTTTTTTCGGAACGATTCCGAAAGGAACGACTCCAATGAACTCGTTCCTTTCGGTGAACGATTCCGGCTGGAACGATTCCTTAAAAGGAACGATGTTGCCCATCTCTAATAGGCACTCCTATAAGCGTCCAGTACACCCGAGGTTCCTAGGAACTTGAAGGTGTGATCCCGAAACACGCGACTTAATCCCGAGTACATGGGCTACTGTCGCAGCGACTATGACTTCCAATGGTGTTTGGGGTGCAGGGGGAGTGACGCACGTTGGACAGTGTCCTTGACGGGTAGCATGTATCACGCTGGCTCACGCTAGTCTGACACTATGCGCATATGGGCTCTTCAGAGCTTAGACTGGCGGGATGACTTGCCGTAAGGCTTATTAGTTTTACCGCAAAGAGAAGTCTTGAACCTTTTGAATAGTTCATCTTTTGTGAATATAAAGTTAAATGTGGCACATTTATAAGATAGCTCATAAATATATGCAGTAATTTGAACAAATAATGCATATTTTAACCTATGCATACTGATCTACGCTGTCTCAACTTTTAAGAATGATGAACTTACGTGTAAACCTTTATAAAAACTCACACTACATTCACTCATACTTTATTTTTTGAAAAGCGAAAAATCTGGTTTGCATTTTGAAATTTTCAACTCAACTTAATTATTCATACAAATTCAGGCTGCGCAACTCCATTTATCGATTTATTTTTTTTTTTTAATTACTGTATTAAAATTTAAGATCTAGTTAAAAAAATATAACACCCATTTTGTCATTATATTTACAGTTAATGAATTATTGAATTTTATATTTCGGGAGTCTGTTAGAGACCTCTTTACATGTAATTATTGCCTTCTAGAAAGGATCAGACAATAAGCATGTTCTTACAAATGGGAGTCGAACCCAAGCCAGTATGATTGAGGACTAACTGTTTTAATCTTCTATTTAATAGATATGAATTAAGGGTCACTTTACTCAAACTTCCTGGTCATAAAGTCCCATGTTAACCACATGTTAATAGCATTTTTCTATGAGAAAACTTAAAAACACGATTACTCATTGCCTAATATAATTATCGAAATGCGATTTTCGTCATCAGAAATTAGATATCAGATGCCGACGATATGCGCTTTTGTAAAAAAAAATTCGTAAAGTTTAAATGTTTAAAGAATCCCTAAAAACTTTAAAATTTTCAGTGTGAAATTTTATTATTTTCTTAAAAATATTTATCATCTATAAAAGGCTTATTACATTTAAAATGAACGGTGAGAGGTCGCCCAAATGTATCTATTTGTCTATCAATCTATTTGTCTATAACTGTATTTTAAAAAAAATTACTTAAAATGGAAGTTATTTAGAAACGAGAAGAGCATTCAAAATCTAAAAAGCGATAAAAAGTTCAAAATGTTCTTAAGAAATGGTACGTTATTGTAAAAAATTTCCTGCTATAAATAATGCATGCATTACATAACAGATTATCAGTAATTTTCGATTTATATTTCATTAGACACATCCGCAAAGGCTTAAGAATACATCTTAATACATTTATTGAATCGATTCGCATGTATTGATGACTGTAAATTTTACAGAAAGAAAGACTGTAGATTTCTATAAAAAATAAAATCACTGGGTTCAATAAATAATTTTAATGAACTTCACAATTCTTCTATATTAAAAATTTAGAAAATTATTTAAGTTTTATAATAACGCTTTATAATTACAGATAGCGTTAATCTTTATATGTAACTTGTGACTGCATTTAATGCATATATTCTTATTAAATGCTGATCGTTACATCTGCTCAAAACAAATAACTCATAACTTCATGTCGTAATCAAAATTTTCAATCTACAGCAAAATTACAATTTTTATTCGATAAAACTAATATTTTATATTTAATCACTATGGCGCAATTTTCATTAGTAGAATCTATATATGGGCAATTCCATCGTAACTGACGTAATATTTTATCACGTAATTTTGTTTTCAAATCTATGTAGAAAATTTACTAATAAAGCTAGAACAAATTTTTACAATTTAAAATATTTCTTACTAAGGTCTTAATACCCAAATACCTGCAGATTATTTCAATCTCTGTTTGAGTTCCAAAAATTGCAATTCAAAATTCTGTAACTGACGTAACATAAAATAGACAAACATTTTTTCTGCCTTCATTGAAGTGTAAAAATTATCAAAACTATTCAGTTAAAAAAGTGATTTAATGTTCTCAACAACACTAAGTAATGCCAAATTATAACAGTAACTTGTTTAATTAATTTCTGAATAATAAAAAACAAAAAATGGCATTTACACGTGTAACTGACATAACTTTTATTGTGTAACTGACGTAACATTATGACTTTACAAAGACAATAAGGGTACTTAACTTAGTTTGTAAACAGTAATTTACAATGCCTTTTTATTAGGATTTTTCTATAGAATATAAAAATATCAAGTTTTCCAATCATACCGTTAAATTAAACATATGATAAATTTGATTCCCCCCCACCCCCAAAATGATGATTTTCTGCGGAATTGCCGATATATATATATACATTACGCTATCGTACGTGGCACAGAAATCGCGATTATTTGTTAATTGTTTAATGGCAACGCCCAAATGAAACGCATCTCATTGGTTATTTAACAGCATTTAATGCATATCCGTATCTATAAGGGGGAGGGGGGGTTACCATAGGGTTACCCTTTTCTGTCGCCAACTTGGCGATATATCGCCAAATTTGGCAACCAAAATTAGTCACCAAGTTATGCCAAATTTCCGATATCTCTAATATTTCACCAAATTCCCATTGACTTCCATTGTAAACAATAGGGTTTACTTGCTTATAGAAAACCAACAAATTGTGGCATTTTAATGCAACAAAAACTAATATTAGCTTAATGGATTATATTAATTATATTTAAGGGAGTTCAAATAAATTAAATTATGAATAAAAGTAACATGATACAACGCTTAGCATGCTTTCCCAAACATAAATTTTAAGGCAGACCAAACTGGTCGCCAAGGGCGTCCATTACGAATGCAATACTAAACTGTACGAAATCAGTACATTATGAAGTGTGATATTGGCCGGAGGTGTAAGAAAATATGTTAATGAAATATAGCAAAATGCTTTTATTATTAACTAGCAGAAATAACCGGCGTTGCCCGTGTTAATTATGAGGGGCCTTCCGGGTATAATAAATTAAAATGAAATAATACAGCAATAATAACCGATATTTTTGCATTTTCGTCCACAAATCATTATGAAAATGATCAGAAATCGCGACGTTTGTATCGGAACCACAGTAAAATCCCTCAGCTTTAAATATCAGAATGCTCGTTTTCTTGGCTGGTGTAACAGAAAAATATATTATTTTCCCGATAAGCCGAAGAAAAAACATCAACCAATTGGCGTAGTATTTAGTAAAATTCTCGTTGGTATAGCATATATATACATTATAATGTAAAATTTATGCTAGTGAGAAACGTAAATTTTTTAAATCGTACTGATGTTATCAACGACCTAACCCATAAATTGTGCTTTATTGTGATTTTCCTTAACTTCTAAACACGCACAATTTCATTTCTTACACTAAATAGAAAAACATACTTTCAAATGAAATTTATTTGAAAATTGTATCTCAATTTTCAGCTTTTAATTGGTTCTGATTTCAATACTGATCATTAAAAATCATAAAAATGAGATACAATTTTCTGAATTTAATCGATTTTAAATTAATTTTCAAGCAGGGATCTTCTTAAATTTGCAACCCAAAATTACTAAAAAAGATCTCATTTGGTCTGAATGCAATATTAATGATCTCCATGTCCATGAGTAAAGCTGGCATCATATTTTTGATGGAAATGACCTAACTCATAAATTTTGCTTTTACTGCAATTTTTTTAACCTATTTTTTTTTAAACTATCTTTCGATTACATAGTTTCTAAATAAGAACTCCTGTCAATTTCATTCGTTTCCGAACAAAAATTAATTAAAAAATATGTCAGAAAATAGCTCCTTTGGATTTCAAAACAGCCTTAACTTTATGAACAGCCTTAACTTGAAGTTTATGAAAAAACTTACATTTTTAGTTTTAATTTTGGAACTCGCGAAATTTAAATTCAGAAAAAGGATGTTCTTTTGACACATTGTGGTAATTTTTTTAAACTTTTAAAATTAATATACATGTTTTCTTTGGCTCGCGTAACAGAAGTATACAATATCTTCACAATACGGGGGAAAATGCAAAAAAATACATCCAAATGAGGTAGTAGTTATGATAGTATCCAAATGAGGTAGTAGTTATGAGTGAGTATAATTTTATTTGGAAATTTTTAAATTTTATTGAAATTAAATCTACAATTGATGATGAAATGAGATGACATTGAGATGAAATGATGTCATTTTCCATAAATTTTATATCAAAACATCTGTCAAGATTTTTTTTAATGTAAATAACCGCTCTCTTTTTGCTATAAATCATAGAAAATGTTAGCACTGAATCTAAACCAATACAACATTTAGCGATAACGTATAACTATAAGATATGACTGTAGTATACAATCGAAGTAGTAAGCAAAATATAGGAGCCATATATTTACAATAAGTTTGATTATGCGTTGAAAAGATTTGATAGAATGTGACGTCATATCTAGCCTTTTTTTTTTCTTTTTGTTAAATTGTTTTCATGAAATTTGCCTGTTTGTATTAAAATAGATGTTTTAATAAAAAAAAAAAAAAAAACATTCAAATTGAGGTGCTACGTTATTTTCTCGCTCTTATAGTTAAAGTTTTTATTTTATATACAAAAAAAATTTAAATTTTCTGTTTAGAATGACGTCAATATGAAACACGCAAAAATATAGCAAGAAAATCTGAATTTTTATTGGCAAATAGAAACAAAATACGCACGTTATCCTTATTTTTTTCGCAATATTGTGTCATTTTTTAGGGTTTGGCAGCAGGAAAGAAACGTTTGAATTAAAAAAGATTTAAAAAGAGATATTTCTATAATGTTAAATTATGGAAGTGGTAGAAAAAATGGATAAATAGTGGTCTGATAATTTTTTTAAGTAGACAGTGATCTTTTCCACGTTCTAAAACATCGAGTACATCGTACATCGAGTTTTGTACAAATCGGTCAAAAATTAAAGATTTGTATAAAGGACATACAGAGAACGGCTTTTATATATATAGATATTTATAATTATTTATTTATTCCACTTTTTTAAGTTTATATTATTTATTTATTTGTTCTATTTTTTTCCAATTTATATTATTTATTCTGCTTACGGGAAACAATTCACTCAACGACATTCCAATATTCCGTTTATTGGTTTAACATAAGAAATATTGTTAAAAAAAATTTATACTTAGTTTAACAATATTACATATATATTTTAATATAGTAATGCTTTATTCATTAAATTACGAAGCGTGATACTTGCCGGAGGTAAATTTTTTTATGAAACGCAGTAATTAATTCTTTTTTCAATTTGTATTATTTATTTATTCTAGTTTTTTTAAGTTTATATTATTTATTTGCTTATTCTATTTTTTTTTAATTTATATTATTTATTCTACTTACGGGAAACAATTCACTCAACGACATCCCAATATTCCGTTTATTGGTTTAACATAAGAAATATTGTTAAAAAAAGTTATACTTAGTTTAGCAATATTACATCTATATTTTAATATAGTAATGCTTTATTCATTAAATTACGAAGCGTGATATTTACCGGAAGTAAATTTTTTGATGAAACACAGTAATCATTTTTTTTTTCAATTTATATTATTTATTTATTCTACTTCTTTAAAGTTTAAAAATAATTCTGTATTTGTTCTATTTTTTTTTTCGATTTATATTATTTATTCTACTTACGGGAAATAATTCACTCAACGACATTCCAATATTCCTTTTATTGGTTTAACATATGAAATATTGTTAAAAGAAGTTACACTTAGTTTAGCAATCTTACATATATATTTTAATATAGTAGTGCTTTATTCGTTAAATTATGAAGCGTGAAACTTACCGGAAGTAGTTTTTTTGATGAAATACAGTAATTTTTTTTTTCAATTTATATTATTTATTTATTCTACTTTTTTGCAAGTAATATTATTTATTCTCTCCACTGGAAACACATTCACTCGGTGACGTCCAATACTTCATTTATAGGTTTAACTTTGAAAATATTGTGCTTTAATACAAATACAGCAAATATAAATGGCGCTCAAACGACTGCAAATAGAAAACTTCCACCTAAGCCAAAAATAATGCAATAACCCGCACTGTGTTTAGCAATATTACATATGTGATATTTTAATATATGATAATGCATTATTCATCACATTACGAAGTTTGATATTTGCCGAAGGTGCAATAAAATCGGTTGATGAAACATAGCGAAATGCTTTTTTTCCCAATTTATATTATTTATTTATTTTTATATACAATTCCAACGCGGCATTTTAGTACTCAGTGTTCTACATTTTAAGTATAACTGCCCCGTTTGAAATTATTAAGCTAAATCATTCAGCTACAATTTTGCAGCTGTGATGAAATATAAATATGGAAGCTTTGTTATATGCTAACTATTACTGATTAAAGTGTGCCATATTTTCTCGCTTCATAAGCAACGTCTATCTATTCATCACTTTCGCTTCCTAATTAAGTTTGAAATTGCTGATTGGTATAACAATTCAGAGGAAAGGACCCCGTCAAAAGATTTATTGTTGAATTGTTATATTCCTTTTGAATGGACAACTAAATTGCTCCAGGAATTCCTCTAGGTTGAAATAATTGATGAAATTCATAGAATTAACTCATGTTGATATCGCACAAACGCCAGAATACTTGTACTTTAATTTGAATACTAATTTATAATGAGAATGTTATTATTAGAAATTCTATAAATTATTTTTCCGATAGTAATAATTGAAAGTAAAATAAAGCATTTTGGTTTGATTTTGGGGGTGAGTTCCATATCCTGTTCCAGTGTTTTTGGTGAACTTTTTTTCTTCGACGGGGTTGTTGCGATCTTCAGCCTTTGGGATTGCTTTTTTTACTATTGGAATGGTTTTTATCCATAATATGTGTTTTGTGTGTGTATGTGTAATTTTTGGCGTTTAGCATCTTTGTTTGTTTTTTTTTTTTTTTCAGAAAAATTTACAACTTTTCGTTTGTTGTTTTTTCTTTTTAATGGTATTTTTCTGTAGATGTAATATTATGTAAATATATTTTTTGTGCATTTTATACTTTTTAAGATGTATATAAAAATAATGTTTGTAAAATAATTTAATGTATTAATTTGACACATATAATAAATATATAAATACAAATGAAATATATATAACTATATTAGTATTTATTTATAGGTGTATATAATATGTATTTAGATATGGATATCTATATATATAATATTTACATATATAAGTATAATATACATAAACAAATACATATTTATATAAACATCGTACTTTTTCCGTTTAACATGTGGCATATGCAACGTTTATAGTATATGTTTATAAATATTTAAAAATATTAGTAAATAATAGTAAATAAAAACTTGTGTGGAAAAATAAATAACCAAAAATCAACTTTTAAACACACAATAAAATATTAAATTTAGAAATAATGTTTTCCCCCATCATGAAAAATTTTGTAAGATGCTAAAACACGCCTTTTGGCGCCGTTTTGGATTCTTTCGCCAATCAAACCAAACGGAACAGGATACGGAACTCTTTCCTTATTTTGTAAATTATAAGCAATATTCGTCGCTATCTTCTTAGAAAAGATTTTTAAAACATATTTTTGGGGCAGACTTAAAATAAATATTCAGAAAATAGATAACAAATTAACGCCTTGTAATAATGTGATAATTTTAATTGTTAAAAGGTGTAAATTAAAACTTTAACAACAGTAAAAATAGGTTTAGTCGACTGTTTACATGTTTCGAGTCTACTCGAGTCAACAGAGTTCAAAACAAATAAATAAAAATTTGGTACGGTTTGGTGGAAATGGGCAAGGTTCAAAATTTTGAATACCGCCTTAACATGATTCTGATAAAACCAGCTCTTACACAAATATGACACGAAAAAATAAATATTTTTCGTTATAGCAGTTGCCAACAATTAAAAAAAAACAATCTCACCACAATAATTACTTTTCTTTTGCAAGATTTCCGCGTGAAAAATGAAATAAATAATTTGACGAATTGAAAAAAAATCGAATATTACGTCATAAGTTTTCTAGAGCAAGATTTCCACATGGAAACTGAAAATGATATAAGTAGTTTGATAAATTAAAAGAAAAAATTACGTCATATTTGAAATATAATGGACGTCAGAAGGTAAATATGTAACGTAATGTGTGTTTGAAAAAACTTATTAAAACATGATAAAAGCCGGACTATACAAATATTAACATATTTTAACATTTTGAGGTTCTCTGAATTTGTTTTCGACATTTTTAAACCTATTCCATATATATGTGTGTGTGTATTCGTGTATATTACAATTTTCACAAGAAGTTTAAGTTAGAGCTCATACATAATTAACATAAATCATTAATTTATAGACCTATATAATATTTTTCAGTTTATAAATAAATGTTTTATCATCTCTAGGGATGAAAAAGACTGTCCCATTCATCCCCATTTAAATTGTTCCAATCATCCCTATGATACATAGATTCAATTGTCCGCGATTTTGCCTCAGAAATTATTTTGTCACATTGGTTAATATGCACTCATTTTAAAAACCAATATGGAACATTCAAATAAATAACTATAACATATCTTATTTTTTTATACTGTATAAAATATATGACAACTTCAAATTTTTAAAAAAGTTACTTTAAAGCAGAGTTTTAAAAAATGCAACTTTGCAAAAAAATGAAAAGAGCCATGTGGTTTTGCTTTTGGTTCTAAAATACACTATGGGAGGACCATATATGAAAATAGAAATCAACTAAAAAAAACGTTCATTGCATGAAATATTGAGGATGTCCCATCCATCCTTTGTCCCATTCATCCCTCAGCTAACCCTACTTCTATTATGATAATTTACCGAGTAGCTTGAGTTGATGAAGTTAAAGATGAATGATGAAAAAGTTGTTAATTTTTAGTGCCCAATACTTCCTTGATAAAATAATATCATTCAAAACAAATCAACGATATGACTGGTGCCGTAAAAGAAACAACAGCCTCTTTACATGTACTAAATTTGCGCTACAAATGGATGAAAGTACTGACGTCACTGGATTAACAGTTTTATTAGTATTTTTTCGTTATATATATCCTAATATCCTGTTCAGAATAGGACAGTTAAGAATCTTAACTTACGTTTTTAAAACAAGCAACCCAGATTTGACTTCTCTATGCATTACTGGGGCGTTTGAGAACTTTAACTTGACTTAAACTTAAATAACTTAACCACGCTGGTCTGAAAGAGGTTTTACAAAGCATTTAGCATCATATTTGTTTGAAGATCACGTCAAACCAACATTCTGATAGATGAAATATTTTTGTATGCACACATGAGAAAACACCTATGCACATGTATGTACTGATGATGCGAAGCAATGATGAGCCATTACAAAAATTAAAGAAATGGCAAAGTACTAACAGCATCTGTTGCATTCGTTATAGTTACTCACTATCCCAGAGAAAGAGTTTTCTAAATTTTTTAAAAGGTTGAATGGTGCCATTAAAATAATAAACTATACAAAATCACAAACTCTTAAAAGCAAACCTTTAAAAGGTATGTGCGAAGTTATTGGAAGCTATATCATCCGCAACCCCTCCCCGTCCTCCTCCATCATATTGAAGTAATATGATTATGCCGAGGAAGAGCGTGTACACGTTTGTTGATATTACGTGCAGAGGTGATATTGGAAGAACCATAACTCCCAAGTGGCATAACTTTTAAATAATAAAGACTGAGATTGCAAATTACGTATTTGACCAATATGTTTAGTAAAAAGAAATAAATGAATCTATCATTGCAATGAAAAACTGTCACAATTTTCGATGCATTTACCAGAAGTGTCTAAGGTGAAATGTGTATCGGTTGGATTCTGAGGGAAAGGATGATATCGATTACTTACTTCTTGCTAAGAAAAGAATACCGACAACACATAGTTTCAAAAGAAAATACAGAGAAACATTCAGGGGCATTCTAAAGTATTGAAAGATTAGTTTAAACAATATTTTTCAACAGCTCAATAAAAGGCTTTGAGCGACTTTAGATGTGGACTGGCGTATTCGGCGTCAACAGAAAACTACTCAGTTTAAACTCAGGGAAACACTAGGTCCTCGTGGATTTAACATCTCATAGCAAGTTAAAACTGAATATACCAACAATAGGTCATTTGACCGGTACAAAATGAAAATATTTCGATTTGAACCACGAATTTCTTCATAAAATAAATTACATAGATATAATTTAAATAGATTATAATAAAAATTCTGGTGTAAAATAATTTTAAAAACTTCAGAAAAATTCCCGGTATATTTTGTGTTAAATAGCTTATTTCAAAACCAAAGTCTATCAGATTTTTTTATGTCATTTGTCAAACGAATATAAAATTTTGACTGAGAAAGCAAGATTAGTTTTGCTGCCTTTCTCAAAGACATATGTCTGTGAAGCAAGATTTTCGACTTACGCAGCCACCAATACTAAATACAGAAGCCTTTTAAATGCAGAATCAGATATTTACCTGTAATTATGAGTAGCTTGAACTGAATTCAGCCATTTGTCCTAAACAATCCAATCACAGATCTTACATTAAAAGATTAAGCGTTATTGTTCGTCACGCTATATAAAAGTCAAAGCCAAATGTTGCAATTTCTTGAGTTTTTGAGGACTTTTAAGTGTGTAAACTTTTGACAATATTTTCTGTATTGATTATAATTTAAAATAAATTGAGTATTACGGTAGAAGTTTCACAATATAATTTCATTCCTGGAACAATGCACAATTGTTAGATTACTATTCATTCCTTCTTCATATGCTCAGTTTCAATGCACATAAAAAACATTACCTTGTATCATAGGTTACGGTAGGCTTAAGACGTATTGAGCAAGTGTACTCAGCCAATACGGCTATCACACTGTGCGTTACCCACCGACTCCGGACGCTGCAATAGAACCTCACTCCACTGAGCTCCATATATAACAGGATTATCTGTCTTCCTATTTCTCGACATGATTTCCAGCGGTCAGCGCGGAAGGATACAGTGACGATAATTTTAGTTCGCATTCATGGCAAAAATGCTGTTTATCGCATTCTCTTACATGAGTAGAGAATCATTTATTAAATTGATAAGTGTAACTTAATTAGAGAAGTATAAATTAGGATAATAGTAAATGAGAATACTAATATCTAACATTAACAAAGCGGACTATTTTTTATCTTTGCCTTGCATGCTTCATTTGCCTTGCAAGGCAAGCTTCTGACCACCGGCTGAGATCTCCTGTTATATATGGATCTCAGTGCCCTACTCAAAGCATAGAAGAGAAGAGATCCCCCCCCCCAAAAAAAAAATATTTCGGAGGCAGATTTAAAGAAATTATTGAAAACATATAATAATTTTATTTTTTCCTGATTTTCCTATGGTAAAAATGTCAGAATATCTGTAATGTAGGTCGAATACTAATTTATAGTTCTATCAACTAGTTTTATAAAAGAAATAAATAGATATAATTGTACATTTCAATTCTGTTTCTTTATAATTAAGTGCAACATATTTAAGATATTATTCTATTTGCTTAGAAATGATTTTTTTTTTTTAAATCGGGCAACTTAAAAGAAATTATTGTGAACGAAAAATTGCTTATTTTTAATTCCCGTAAGATGTGTTTATCTTTACGTGATGCTAGTTCATAATTGTTTTTATTCTTCTGCTCTTTGTCCCCCGAGGAATAAATCCTGTAAGCTCTTCTATTGACTTTAAGGCAATTTTTTGCAAACTCATTTAATTTCAACTCTTTAAATGTGCAGAATTTAAATTTATATTCCGAATGATTTACTTAGTAACTTTAATAAATTATTTCTGAGAAAGTGCTTTTAAAATGTTTAGCCTATTATTATATGTTTTTCTTAAAAGAAATTCGCGGAATCTAAATTCTTGTGACATTAAGACATTTGAAATCAGCTTATTGTTGGGGATAAAATTTTAACCGCCGTAAAGGAAAGTTTGTTTTTACCATCATTCCATTGATAATCTCACCAGAAAATTTTGAATCTGCTACTAAATAATTTGCTTTGTAATTTTGTTTTACATATTGAAAAAAAAATGACATATTAAACATTTTTATGTAATCGTTGAATCATTTATCGAAGTCTAATTTGGTATTTTTTAGTATCTTTAAATAACTATGTTAAAGAAATTACCTTGATATCTATTTGTTATGAGGTCGGTTAAGACGCAGATCTACGATCGTTTTTCTATATAAAGGCTGACAGATAATTTCTGGTGTGCTGATTCGGTAGCCCAACTTCGCTGAATGTACAACCTTCAAAAATATGCGATAAGTCTGCCTCAAACCATCGTTAGTGGTTAAAATATATCTGGTACCAATCGATTATTAATAGCATTTACTAATTAATTCTATGCTTAAAATCTTCTTAGGGGGGTTGTCCACAAATACAAATTGTACAAAACTTTAAAATTTTCCATACTAACACCTGTTTTTGACATTTCAATTCTCCGTTAAATTTTACGTTAGGATATCAAGCAGGAAATCACTGGTTCCAGTAGATTAGTATTATGCAGATTCAAAATTTGGAACTCCTTATATTAAGTTCATTTTTAATCGTTGCAAAACGGATTAAAATGCGGGTAGTTTTTTTACGCGTAACTCGAAAACTAATTTCCAGAATGAGCTGTAATTTTATAGTTGAATCTTATAATTATCGATTTTTTTTTAACAAACTACGGGCTGCAATTAAGATTTCTTTTTCAAAATCAATTTTGAAAAAATTTTCAAAAAAAAAATATCTATAGAAAAATAGAGAAATAAATATCTATAGAGAAATCTATCTATAGAAGCCTCAAATATACGAATCCAAAATTACAGCTTATTCCGTCAAATAAATTTAGGTTGATTTCTTTAGAAATAGAACCAGCCAATGCAATCACTTCGTTTATAGTATATATGTATATTTACATACCAGAAGACTCGTGCAAGTTTCTCGCACCGAAAGGTTTCAGGTTGTTTTATGTTACACCGGGAGCCGGCAGCACAGATACATGTTTCGTACGGATACCGTTATTTCTTCAGGAAAACTACCAGTATCTTTTTATAGAAAAAGTAATCTAGGTTAAACGCGCAAAATTTCGGCTTCTTTTAAGAAGAGATTTTCTATAAGATAATACTGGTGCCGAAAATTTTCTGGTCTGCAAAATTCAAGGAGAAGTACGAACCATGAGACAATCACCTCATCGAGTTGGAGGCTGAAATGCCAGAATTAGCTAAAACTCGATTCCCATATTAAAACGCAATCGTTCTGCCTACTCATATCTTCGTGGAAAACACCTAAAAACCCGATTTTACCGGTTGACTCGTAGGTTTACCATTGTGTTTTCCTGCTCCCAGTCCGCCATGTTTTCATACCTTTGGGTGCAGGAAAACTCTACGGTAAACCTACGAGTCGACCGCTAAAATCGAGTTTTTAAGTGTTTTCCATCAAGATATGACTTGCCAGACCGATTGCGTTTTAATATGCGAATCGAGTTTTAGCTAATTCTGGAATTTCAGCCTCCAACTCGATGAGGTGGTTGTCTGTGTTGCCGGCTCCCGGTCTGTGATACATTCGGGCATTAATTTTAACTGCAATTTTTAAACAAACAACATATTTTAACGAAATGAAAGCATACTATGTCAGAAGCTTGTCACAAACTCTTCGAATGATACCACATTTCTCATTCTATTTTTTGTACGTGCACAAAAAAATTTATCTCGACAATGCCGATACATTTGTCCATTAATTTTTAATTAACTGCATTTTTTAATCAAACAACAGGTTTTATTAAAAAGCAGTAAACCAACGTTTAAAATGCACAAATAATGCGTGAAAAGCAGCAAACCGCTGTTTCGAATCTACAGCGAGATTCTTCTTCAGTGCAAGATAGGGAAAAAGAACAGCGTGCTAGAAAAAGCAAGGCTGAGCAAAATGATAGACAGAGACGCGCTGCCTTATATACCCTATGCGGGTAGCAAAAGCGCCAGAAACAACCAACGAGAGAGAAGCAGTAGAAACAACTGGGTGGACAAGGAGCGACATCTACCGGAGAAGGAAAGAAAAAGAAACCAAAAAAGAGGGAATTAAATTAATGCTTTCCAAACACTTGGAAAATCTGGAGTACTAGATAAGTCATTGACTAACGAGTGAGAATTTTTAATGATGTGGTAAGCTTCCCAAAAATCAAGATCAAGGTTAGAAGAACATTTTTGGATAATGGTGGCTGAGGAAAAATCGAACCTATGTTGAGAAGACCAAGAATGTTGAGCAATAGAAGAACGTTTGAGCTCCTGATTTTTAACATAACCTTCATGCTCTTTTAAACGAAATCTAAGAGCACGTTCAGTCTGGCACGTTTGGTCTTTTTCTCTCCTTCTCCGGTAGATGTCGCTAGTTGTCCACCCAGTCGTTTCCACTGCTTCTATCTCATTGGTTGTTTCTGTCGCTTTCGCTACCCGCATAGGGAATATAAGGCAGCGCGTCTCTGTCTATCATTTTGCTCAGCCTTGCTTTTTCTAGCACGCTGTTCTTTTTTTCCCTATCTTGCACTGAAGAAAAATGCCGTTGTGGATTCGAAACAGCTGTTTGCTGCTTTTCACGCATTATTTGTGCATTTTAAACGTTGGTTTACTGCTTTTTAATATTCCTGCACAAAGGCTTTAATTGCTATTTTTAACAACAGGTTTTAGTTAAATGTGAGTTTACTTCGTCAAATCCGGTTCATAAACCTTTCGTATGATACCTCATTGATCATTTTACGTTTTGCATGTGTATAGTAAAAAGGATGTTGTTAACAAAAATAATAAAGATATATATAGTACAGGGTGAATTTGACGTAATCTCCTTAACGGAAGGGGATGAAATAAGAGCCTAGGTGCATCATAAATCACCATAGAAACTCTGTCCTATTTCTACCATTTTTCGAGGTATGGTGGGCAGAAGAAAATGTGCCAAAATTCGTGAAGTGAGAAAAAAAAATTGTGATGGTTCTGTAATATCTACACGCAAAATAAATACATATTTGGAAAGAACAGAACAATCTTATCAGGTGCCACCATTTTCATAAGGATATCTGATTTTAACGGCAAGCTACAAGCGCTGAAACATTGCGGACGTGAAAAAGCGAATTGCCATCAAGTTCTGTAACCTTCAATTCCGTAAATACCCTTCTAGATACAATCGATCAAATCACGGTATCTAGAACACATCCTAGATACCATGGGTCAAATGTACCAAAAACCTCTCCATTCCACCAGCTTTCGAGTGAATCTACTATAAAGCGTATCGGTATTCCGTATCCACATTCGTTGCGAAAAAGAGGACTCGCGAAGTCGATCGTAATTGCAATTTCTTGCTCGCCTTCAGCCTGCTGTGTTGTCTGCTGCGTCCTCAACGAACGCGAATTTCTTTGACGTATTTTAAACAAAAAGTAAAATTTCTCCTGAAGTGGAATACCGATACGATTTATTGTAGGCTCATTCGAAAGCTGGTGAAATGGACAAATTTTTGGTACATTTGACCGATTGTAAGCTAAAACAGTATTTACGGAATTGTCAGTTACAGAATTTGGCGACAATTTCCTATTTCACTTCGCCATTTTTCTTCGCTTTTAGTTCGCCGTTAAATGCAGATATCCTTACTAAAATTATGCAGAATTTTTTTCTTTTCTTTTCAAATATGTGCTTATTTGCGTGTTAGGTTTTACAGAAACATCACAAATTTGGGGGGAGGGGGGGGGTTCAGATTTGGAGCATTTTTTGGTGCATTTCCTCCTATCCGCCATAATTCGGAAACGGCTAGAGATAAGACTGGGTTTCTATGGTGTTTTATGATCCACATAGGCGTTACATCACCGCCTTTTGTTTGACAGATTACGTCAAATTTCCTCTGTATATATGTAACGCAAAATATATAGGTATATTCCACCAAACAGCCAGATACATATCAATAAATGTATTTGCAGAATTTCACATTCAATTTACTCTTTTTAAATGCTTTTTTTTTTTTCCTATGGTGAAACTAATGATATCCACCATCGAAAAATTACGTAAAATTCTAACATCTTTATAGGAGGAAAAAACCTTCTGTTTCATAATTACTTGTAAATGCAAATAGAAAAGCGTTGAATTAAAAGGCAATTATCTTCCTTTAAACTTTCAGCGCTTTTGCCACAATTTCATTAATCTATTTCATGAAGCTGGCGAAAATTTATAGCTTTCATTTCGCTCATTTTAAGTTTAATCTACTTAAATATTCTTCTCCTCATATAAATTTCAGAATTCAAAAGCACTTTCATAAAACTTAGTTTAACATTTTTGGTATTTTAAGGTTTCTTTAATATTTCTGAAATAGTTTGGATGTACTTATTTTCTGTCTATCCTGTCAACTATAAGGCTTTGTTATTGCTTCCATAAAAGACTCGCATTAATCTTCCGCCACTCAGTGTCAGCCGTTGACAACAAAGGCCAGGAATTTGATGAATGATCAACACCTGTATTTGAATCAACAACGAGTCCTATATAAAATATCAAGTTTGAACACTCATCTTGGAACAAAAAATATAAATAGACAAATGAGTAAATAAATGGATAAATATTTACATATTGTGCGTATACTACATGCAGGTTTAAAAAAAAAAAAAAAAAAAAAAAAAAAAGGTACATCCCCATTTTTAAGTTAAACGATTAAAAATGACTGGAGAGAGAAAATTAATTCCTTTTGGAATATCAACACGTACATACATAAATTTATAAAGAGAGTATTTATTAGTATTAGTCATAAATTTTACTCATTTATGCTAATGTATTATCATATCTTGCTGTATTCATGTTATGACTAATTATTTTAGCGACAAAGTCCCAATTTCTTTCACTACAGACCTTTATATCGTCTCCATAGATTAATAGCTCACTTTTGGATGACTGCGAAAAAAGTAACTATTTTTAGAAATGTATAAAGACCAGTGTTATGGCTTTCGCTTTCACTGCTCTTACATCAAAGCTGAGCATCGCATAATTCTAATTTTTCCATCATCCAGTAGGAAAAAGAAGGACTTTCGGACGAAGTTTGTTTGAAAACTGTAGCTGTTGACTTTTTACGGCTTTTTAAATAATTTTCATGCATGATTTTTTTAAAATAATATTTAATAACATTTAATAAATAATATTTGTTTGCATCAATCGTGAAAAGTGGCTACACTGTTAAAATTTTGCGGCAAACTGTCCAAGCATTCAACCGTTTTTATAGAAAACTGTTTCTTGACAATATTATGAAGCGTTCTCATTGGTCAGAATAGATATAAATTATGGTTAATTAGCCGTTTTCTATAAATACAGTTAAATGACTAATCAGTTTGCCACAGATTTTTGAGAGCGTAATCACAGATGAATTGCCACAGTTGATAACTGATTATGCAGAGCAAATTAAAAAAGTTTTCTTTCTTTTTTTATATTAATCCACTTGTAATTGTTGCTGTCATACACAATTAAAATATGCAACAAATTGTCCAATCATTCAACCTTTTTTATCAATAATGGTTACTTGATCATGTTATGAAGCATTCTCACTGATCATAATAGAAGTAAATTACGGTTATGAAACCGTTTTCTACAAAAATAGTTAAATGACTGGACAGGTTGCTGCAGATTTTTAACAGTTTAGCTACATTGTAAAAGATTTGCAGCAAACTGTCCTGTCATTCGGCCGTTTTATAGATAGCGATTACGCAACTGTAATTTTAATTGATCTTGACCAAAGATAATGCTTCAAAATATGGTCGTTGTTTAGAAAAACGGTTTAATGACTGGACAGTTAGTTGTAGGATGTGAATACTACTAAAGATGCTAAACAACATTTTTGAACCAAATTAAATTTGTCTAAGTACGACGTTTGGCTATGGAACCAAATACGGAGGATTAATCTTAAGAACAGATTAACCATAAAATACCCATTTTGATGCTAAACTGAAATACGTCAACGAAAAAACAGACTTCAAGTTTCTACTGTTTGAATCTTTTCTTCTTGTCTGCCATCAACTATTAGTAAGAATCACGCGATACACTCGAAAAGAGAAACTTAAAAGCGGAAATCATAATACGTATATCTATGATGAATTGATAAAATTTCGACAGTGCCTTAGAATTTCTGCGATATACTCGTATAATCTTAACTGTTGTGGTGGTAGAAATAAATAAAAAACTGAGTTTTAAACGTAGCAAGTATGTTGGTCAATCCATTACATTACCAGTTATGATGAAGTATTAGAAAAGAATCATGCAGCAGTAAAAAGTGTAATAAGTAGGGGGAAGTGTTGTACCTTGACCATATATGTACATTGGACCTACAAAGTTTTTAGCTCTATATATAGGATTTGTATAAAACTAATCTTGAATAGGTCCAAAGTACAACACAATTACGTATTATTCTGTTAAGAAGCCAACAAATGAAAATTTGTCAGGGAAGTTTGTCCTTGTATCATTAATGGAAGGAATTCAAAACTCAACTCTATATGTACACCCCTTGTGTACAGAAAATAGGCATAAATGATGACAATACTGAAGAAGAGAGTATTGTTGTGCCCATGAAACGTTTTACTAGCACTAAAATAGAGTTCGTACTTGAGGAAAATATGTTTTCCAATCAGTTGCGATCAAATCATTAGCATTTTGCCAGAACCTAATCTTATTTAAAGAAATAGAAGAAATCTTTATATTTCCTGATATGTTATTAGTTTTTGAATAATAATCATAGCTTTTTATGCAACTGTTTTTCGTTGATTTTGCATTCTGATAAAACAAACATGTATTTAAAAAATATATAAAAATGTAACAAAGCAGTTAAAATGCAATTGATATCTATTGTGGTTAGAATTATCCCCCCATCCGCCCTCTAATTTACACCTTCTGTTTTATACTAATTTAAAACGACTTTAAATAGGTACCTATGTCAAATCTGTCATTAAATAGACTTTTAAAATTTATTTCAAATACATCATAAAAATAATTCGCCAATTTAAATTTTATTTTTCATAGAAAAATGATGCATGGCCCATGGTACAACATGCCTAGGACCAAAGTGAAACATGGGTGTTATACCTTGGCTCTAAAATTACTATTTTTTCATTTAAAAGAAAAATTGTGATAGACTTAAAAATTTGAGTTCAAGAAAATAATGAGGAATGCAGAACATGATAAATAATTAGCAAACAGTTTTATATTTTAATATTTACATATTTTAATTAAATTAAAAATTAAAATGTCAAAATAGAACTGAGGTACAACACCTTCCCCTATTTTGAGCTACGTATTCTTGAAATAGTTTCATTTTGTGTAAGGCAGAGACTGTCTGTCACATCAAGTCATCTGTCGGTCAAGACTAAAATTCTTCTATTGGTATTATTTACTTCTGAATATTAGCATAGCAATCTCTGCCGGATGTGTTATTAATGCTTATTTGTTAAAAACACTGGGAAGAAATTCATTGATTAAGTATCAGTAGATACTTAATGCACTGATTAAGTATCAGTAGATACTTAATGCACTGTTATATAAATTCAAAATGTCGTTCTGTATCCAAGAACATTCGCTACATTTGCAAAATTTCGGTTTAATTTTAGGCCACAGTCTGGACTGAGGCTAAAATTCGTTTGATAGCGGCATTTGTTGTTGAATATACTGGCACTCCGGCGGATCAAAATACCTCCAGCTTTGGGCTGTAAAGTCACGTGCATCCATTGGAATTACGGTTTTATTCCTGAAAAATGTTACTCAGACGATTAATCGTAGTGTACGAAATTGCTATAAATAAATCGCAGTCCTGCTAATTTATTTATGTGAAAATGCGTTTATTTAAAAGTGGAAAATTGACTGAACTATTACAAATTTGCCTCATTTGTAATGTTGGTCAGCCAAATCTGACAATTTTTCTACAAATAAAATTGACAGAAGCTGATGAATTTGAGTTTTGCATGGAAATATCGTGAAGTATTAGGCTGTTTTATCTCAGCTGTTATTTATCAAAATCAATCTTAAAATTTCTTTAAAGAACCGTCAAGTAAATTTTTCCGTATTTATATGAATGTGGTATTTTTTAACCATATTTTCTTTTTCTTTATTTTTTTATTCCTATGAAATATTCAAAAACTATCATTTTTTCAGATTTAGAATTACGCACATGGTGATGCTACATTATATACTATTAAAAATTCACAGAATGTTAACTTTATATTCTAATATTTTAAACGTAATTTAACTTTCTTTCAATGTGGAATTTTAAAAATTCATATGTAAATGCTTTCATAGGAACATTGAAATCCTTGCGCTGCAAAAAAGCAACAACCACAAAACTTCTCTAAAACTTTTTCTTTGCACAGTTAGCCTTTTGTAATCCTTATCTACTGAGAGTGAACTCCGAAAAATCAATATGCGACAAGCATTAAACTTTTCTCCCATGCAGCCTTTACGTAATTTTGTTCGGATAGTTCTTTAAGCATCCAACTGCTCGCTACAGGCTGCTGTTCTTCACTTCTACCCTGTTTGTTGTTCAAAGAAACAACATCATTAATCTTCTAGTACAACACAAAGTGAACTCACACCAACAAATCGAGTAAACTTGATTGATGATTCGACACCTGTATTTGATTAAACAACCAGAAGCTAGATAAGGTATCAAGCTTGACGCTTTCAGATTTCCGAAAATAAATGTGTTCTTTTAACACGTATTTTAGTGAAAATTCACATAAATTGTTTTCGAATAAACACATAATAAAGGTATTCGGCAGTATACACTTCTTCATCCGATCTATTCACAATGTTAGTTTTGCTTTTTTTATAATATAAAAATTATTATAATTGAATAAGCATACTTATAAATAAAATATTTTTGCTGAATTTCAGGGAAAAAATCGGATGGTCTGTTATTTTAGGCAATATTTAATTTATAATATACAAGATGGAAAAAATACACAACATCTTATTATAGTATAATTAACGAAAATAATGATACTAATTCATTTAACCTTTTTTTCGGTTTAGTCACATTTTTACAAAATATTCTTTGGCGAAAAATTGCTGACGTAGGATTGAGCCTACTTATCTTATTAGTAAATTCGCCACTGATTGAAATCCATTGAAATTTTCGAAGAGTACTAACTTTCTACTAATACTTTTAAAGTGCTTTTTTTTTCTAAATACACGCTCCTAAAAGGCACCTGGAACTAGTTGCTTCCTTTGGAACATCTGAATCATTACACAGAAAAAGAACAGCCACCACAAAACTTCAGTAAAACTTTTTCTATGCAAAGTTAGCCTTTTGTAATGCTTATCTACCGGGAATAAACTCCAAAAAATCAATGTACGACAAGCATTAAATTTTTCTCCAATACACCCTTCACGTAATTTAGCTCCAATAGTTCTTTAAGTATTCCACTGCTCGCTACAGGCTGCTGTTCATCACTTCTTCCCTGATCGTCGTTCAAAGAAACGACATCATTAATCTTCTAGTACAACACAAAGTGAACTCACACCAACAAAGCGAGTGAACTTGATGGATGATTCGACACCTGTATCTGAATAAACAACCAGAAGCTAGATAAGGTATCAAACTTGATGCTTTCAGATTTCGGAAAATAAATGTGTTCTTTCAACATGTATTGCAGTGAAAATTCGTATATATCGTTTTCGAATAAATAATAAAGATATTCATCAGGTAGTTTTTTAATCCAATCTATTCAGCATGCGTATTTTTTTTTTTTTTATATTATAAAAAGTTTTAAAATTAAATAAGTGCATTCCTAAATACAATATAGATGAAATACTTTTGAAAAATTTTAGAAAAACATTTCAGATTACACTAGATTAAGTTTAACAAAATTGATAAATAAATCCAGCGATTTCTGGTGTTCCATTACCTGCGATTTATTTTGTTAAGCTGAACAAGATTTCAGATCAGATACTATAATCAATAAGGTTAGCTGGGTGAAAAAGTTCCGCCAGATTCGTCCGGGGTAACTCAGATGGTAGAGCATTGGCGGCTAAGAGATACCTGGTTCGAATCCTGGTCCGGACATTTTTCGCCCACTTGGAAATTTACATCTGACACTTCGGATTGTCTATCATTTTAGATAAAATTTATTTTAATCATATAAGTTTTTTCAAAGCATCTCGATACTCATAAAACGCAGATAATATAACTCCAGAAAAACATTTGATGCGTATTTACACATGAATAACTAAAGTTGTATTTTTTTCCAAATGAGTGAAAAAATGTCCGGGCTAGGATTCGAACCAGGGACCTTTGGCTGAAGCCGCCAATGCTCTAACTACTGAACTATCCCAGACAAAAAAGGCAGACACAGAATAAAGAGAAAAAAAACTAGATAAAGATTCTTATTCTTGACAACATCGAATAAATCAGTTTAAAAGTGCGCTTTCCTTGCAATTGTTAACAAAAATGGGGCCTCTGTGGCCGAGTGGTTAAGGCACCACGCCGCTAATCGCTTGAGAGGGTAGGAGGTCTGTGGATTTGACGACCGCTGGCTCCGTTGCACACTCTTTGTGGAGCTTCTGTCTGTAATTCTCTGGTGTTGACAATTTCCTTGAGCTATCTTGTCCTTGTACATTGACGAAATTGTTATGTCTGATTTGTGTAATTATTTCTGTGTATATTAAAAAAAGGATCATTCAAGGCGAAATCCATTGTAGCTATAGGCCCCAAAGCAATCCCCACTTCGGTGGATTTCAAATGTCAAATATTCTCAAACTCTTAATTTTTCATGATTATTTAATACGTTCTGTTAACATTCCTCTAGTGTCGTACAGTTTTAGTGAAAAATAACGTGTTACAAAACTAATAGGCTATTAAAACTTATTAACTACTGCGGATTTCTCTCCTTAGTCTAGAATTTTTATGACCTTTTTAATTTTTTTTTATTATTCTGTAAAATTTAAAATTCGTAATTCAGGAAATTACTTTGTGTTTTGAAAAATCAATATTTATTTTTTCCCCTTAAACATAAGTTACTTAATGTCATGCAGATAAAATTTATTTATGACTTCTTTGTCCATTTGTCTTGTTCTTTTTCGAATAGAAAAAAAAGCCTGTCTTTATCTCTTTATCAAATTCCATAGAGCTTTATATTGTTAATTCTAACCTCTCAAAATAAAGTCCACAACATCGATCTAAAAAAAAAAAAAAAAAAAAAAAAAAAAAAAAAAAGCGCTTAAAACTTTAGTCATTTCACTTCATTTTGATGCTTTTTGGTCCATTCTTTGGTCAAGCCGCCTTTTATTTCCTTCTACAGGATATTTCGTAGTCCCCAGAAAATATCCCATTAATCTTCCACTACAAAATGTTAACCCTCGCTGACAAAAGCGGTGAACTTGATAGATGACTCAACACCTATACCTGAATAAACAGCAAAAAGCTAGATAAGGCATCACATTCAATATTTTAAGGTCTCTGAAAGAAAAAAAGAATTTAAGAAAAAGAGTCAGCCTTAAAATTACTTTTCTATTTTCTTTTCTAGTGAAGTTGAGTTATTTTAGAATGTTTCTTTTTCTTCTGAACTTAACGAAAAGGTATAATTATCGATAATTCTATTTTTCGAGATAAGTAAAAAGAAGTACATTTTGATTAAATGATTCCAATGAATACCTTGATTAAATTAGCATAAAAATAAAGTATCTAAGGGAATGATATAAACTTTTTTAATGAGCATTGTGCTTAAGTTATTCGCCATGAATAGAGGTAATCTAATTTTATGTACATAAGCTTATTTGAGATTTTTATATTCGCTCACTATCTAATCATTTTTAGTGGCACTATCTAATTGCTTTTAAGATGACTTTCGTGTATTGCGAAGGAGATATAATTATATTTTTTAAGATTCTTTTTATTATATTATGTACATAATTGAAATTTTTCTCTTCTGTAAGCTTGTTTTCTCCTAAATTATCCGTTCGCCATATTTTAAATGTCATTTCTCGAAAGTCATTAGAATCCATTATATTTTCTTTTCTTTCGTTTATCCAAAACATTATTTGTTGCATCTATTGCATAGGCGAAAAAGTCCCAATGATATTTTTACAGGAGTTTATTATCGAAAATATTCGTTTCTTTAACTATATTTCGTAATTTCTGCTGTCGTTGATTTAAATTTTTAATTGCTTTTGAGACAGCTTTTCCATACTTAAACAAATTTCAAGCTTCTGTTTTTTATCGTACCAATATCGTAGCAGTTTTATGTTATTTTATGTATGTATATATGTGTATATGTTATGTATGTATGTATATATACAGGACATCATTTTCGATGATCCTATATATATATATACTTACAGGATCATCGAAAAAGATGTCCCAGATTCCGAATAAAAATAACTAAGTCCTTAATAAAGACAAACCCTTTATTTTTACACTGTTAGATTGGAAAAAATTTGTGAGGTTTTTTTTGTTGTTGTTGTTTAGTTGTTGTTGTTGTTTTAGATTACTTAAAAACTTCAGTATGAAATCCCCCTGTTGCAAGACCAGCCTGGAGATTTCTTATTGTTCACATTTTTGGTTTCTTTAAACTTGTTAAACCAGCGAACAAAGTTTTTGTTTGTAGGTGGATTTTCTCCATATGTACGTCGAAAATGATGCTGTACCACAATAATAGATTTTAACTCGGCGTACCACAACACGTACTACGGACACTTCCTGCGGGACACTCACCATGTTTGCTGTGAACTAACTGATTACTGAAATGGCATCGCGTCACGAAGTAACGTTGGCGCATGCGCGCAGTCTCATAAAGGTCAACGCAATCACACCTAAACTCCTTCAGATGTTCTACAATTACACGTTGGTTTCGTACCGATTGATTTCATATTTCTCGTGCAATTTATTTTTTAAATCAGGGACACCTTTTTCGATTTATATTTCGTTTTATTTAATTTCACTATGTATAAATTTTATTACTATATTTTAAAGTAGTTAATGTTCTTGTTTTTATCTATTAACATACACTCATATTTTATAAAGATCAAGTTTAAATTAAATAATATCGCTAGTACAAACACACATATAAGCTTAGTATTTGCTAAATTATTAAGTGCTGTTGTGTAATAGCTTTTAGTTGCTTGCAATTTGGAAATACTGTAGCGTAAAATAAAGTCAAACGAAAGAACTAGACTTAAAATTAAATAAAGAGAACTTGCGTTCTTTTCTTTTACATTTTTATTTCACGCATGGACAGCACAGCGCACAACACATAAAATTGATAGCAACATTAAGAAAACTCCAAATTGAATCGGAGGCTCGCTCGCCTTCTCTCTTTGAAACGGCCAAAAGCGACCGCACTAGATGGTTCGAAAAAGGCATCCGCCCTACGGGGCCTCTCGACTTCTTTAGTTCGTCTTAACTGGGTGACCACTTCAGAGTTTTATTCATCTTATCAAAAGTTTATTTGTTACGAATAGTGTCAGTCAGCCACTTTCCACCGAGAATTAGCACCTCATTAAAATTGTTTATAACTCCCCATCTGGAGTTTGTGAATGCTTTGACATGCGATGTAGGGCTGAAGCATCTGCAGGCATCCAATTAAAAAGCGTTGAGTAATGTTTAAGGTTAAGTGGCCATCCGGTTTTTGCATATGAACGCAGATGGAACGTTACAATACATAACCAATGTTTTCTGCCAGTGTGTACATGAGATTCATATACGTTAGCAAAACATTATAAATAGCTTTTATTTTAATTTTTAATGAATTGCCAATATTTTTTTTTCAAATGAAATTCAAAATTCAAAATTAATTACTTAAAAAGCGTAAAGGCCCACCTACTGAAAAGATTCCATGCCGGGGCTCGAACCCGGGCCATCAGTATAGCGTACTGATATTCTACCGACTAAACCACATGGAACGATTGATATTCATTTGAAATATTGTATGCAAGGCAAATGTTACTCTCTGGAAAAAATTTCCAAGTATTAATATTGTCAATATTTGTTAAACAATTTTTCAATCAATATTTAGTATGTATTGGCATTAAATTGTGAATATTTTCATTGGAGAAACCTCAAACGCAATATTGGCGAAATACTAAGCACTACTGACTAACTACTAGAAATTTTGGTAAAGAAATTTCTTTTACTTTTTCTCGTGTTTAATTGCATTAGATAAATCCTTATCTCAATCATACTGCGGGGAAAAGTAAATCTGTCAGTTACCGTTCAATTTCTTCTTCTTTTTTTCATTCGAAAAAAGAACTCAGCAACGAACTCAAATCATGATTATTTGATGGAAAAATATAGGAAAGTTCATCTTCATTTGAAGGTAATAATAATCTTTGAAAGTAAGTAAAAATGGACACGAAATCAAGAAATTAACTATCTCAACTCAATTAATCTTGAAGCGCGATCCAGCGACGATTTCAGCACGGTGACTGCACTGTTAAGAAGTGACTTATGTGTAGGTTATGTGTATGGAAAGCGTAAAAGTATTTCTCCAGCATCCTATGCTTATATATTTTGCAGACGAACATTTTAAACGAATTTAGCTTATCATTTAGTTCAATCTAATATAAAATAATATACTACAAAATAAAATCACTAAAAAATAACATTACATCTAACCCTAAGCCACCCGTAAAACAAAGTGGGTGTAACATTGTAGGGTTAAATACTGATAATATTTACTGTAATTTTTTTAACTTCTAAACATTGCGCATTTTCAATTTTTACACCATCGTATACAAAAAAAAAGTACTTATAAATGCAATTTGTTTAAAAACTGCATCTCAGTTCATTTTTGACATATTATTTATTTATTTTTATTTATTTATTTTTTTTTTTTTTTGAGTTTTAATGCCATTTCTATAATGGTGGCCACTGAAGTACTCCATTTCTGTAGAAAGTAAAGAGAAAATAGTAGATTACTATATCTTTTTGTTGTGACATTTTCTCGTAACAACTGAAAAAAAAGTTGTAATTAAAATACGTGCTATGACAAGAATATCGTCTACTATAAAAATGTATTTTAAAGAATATTTGTGGGACTTATTTTCTCCGCATTTACTTAATCACTTAATCAATCTGCTACTGACTATGTTTACCTACTTATTTTTTACTTAAATATTTATGATCGTATTTTAAATAACCTAACAAATGCATAATCAAATCAAATAATTCCGGAAGAAATTAATTTGGGTTGCTTTTCCGGTCAGTTTAGTCATAATACTTAATCATCTGTTTGTGGGAATAGATAATTAAATAAATTTTTAATTCTTTGAAAAACGTGTTACAGATAGCCCAATAAACATTTATGTTCAGAAAAGCATGTAATAATAAATTCGCGAAAACATGAAGAAACAGTAATAAAATATTATAATGCTCTTACCAATGAGAACATTTGCTCTTACAAGGAGAGGGCCAACCTTGTTAATCACAGATTTTGATTATTTTGATATATGTTGTAGGGGTAGAGACCCCTTAGTCTCAGGTTCAACGGATTTTATACAACGCTCGTTAGTTCTTGAGAAACCGGGGGGGGGGCGTTAATATTAGTATACGATTTAAATACTTACTTTGTAACCACAAGGCTAGCTTGGGCGTAGCTCAGTTGGTACGGCGTTTGCTGGCTGATACTCGGGTTCGATGCCCGAAAGCTCTAAATTTGTTTTTCTTATATTTTGTTCTATAAATATATTTGTAAATACATAATAATCTCATTGTCAATTAAAATTTATAATATTGTATTTCAATTATAATTTTAACCTATTTAATTTTTTTACTTTTAACTAAATAGTTGTATAAAACATCATAAAGCTGTTAATTTTTTAAAAATCACTTTTAAAATGTATTTCATATATTCTTTATCGATGCAATGATATTGAACAATTGTGTCAATTCATGATTTTAAAGAAATATCATTTATACATTGCTTTAATAAGGGATACGATGATACTATTACTCTGTTTTTAAAGTAACAAGCATAATTATATTAAAAGTTAGCATCGGAATTAAATTACAACGGCATTTTTGCATATTAAAGATTTTTAAATTTGTAATACGTATGCTTGCGCTTTCAAATATTTTGTTTTCCTCTTTATCTTCTTTCTGCTTTTATTTTTATTTCATTTGAATATGTTTTATTTTATCATAACTAGATGGCACCACAACAGGTTTGTAACGATTTTGGAATTTTTATTATTCAATAATAGATCCAATTTCTTTTTAAATCTCTTTAAACTATGAGAAATAATAGTTCAAAATAAAAAATGATAAATTTAAATTTAAATTTGTTAACATTATAATTAATGTACGATATTAAAATTTTTAATTGAGATGTTTAAATTATAATTACAAGTAAATTTATAAAACAAAAAATGAGAAATACAAAAAATGTAGCGCGTTTGGGTATCAAACCCGGGCCCACGGATAAGCCAGCAAGTGCCGTACCAACTGAGCTACGGCCAACCTGCCCTGTTCTGTTACAAAGTAAGTATTTAAGTTGTGTATTAATATTAGACCCCCGGTTCCTCAAGAACTAACGAGCGTTGCATAAAATCCGTTGAACCTTTGACTAAGGGGACTCTACCCTACAACATATATTAAAATAATCAAAATCTATGATTAACAAGGTTGGCCCTCTCCTTCTTAGTGTGTCAGTAAGAAATCAACCACTGCAGTCCACATTTTACTGTTCCGCGACAATTATTTTACTTTTCTAATGTCACATCGATGAATGATAATTTTTTATGTAGGAAATGCATGTAACATTCTTTATATAAGTAAAATAAGCAAGGTTACTATCTGTTACACATGTGTCACATATATGTCACGCTGCGTTAAAGAATAAAACTACCTTTTGTATCTCGCACTACACTCGTATGAGAAACATTTAATTAAAAGCATGTTAAATAAATTGCAAAAGAGGAACGTATAACATGAATCTTTTAAATAATGGATAACAAATTATTTATTTTCACAATACTTTATTTATTTAAAAATTTCGCAGCAAATGTATATCGACTGTATATCAGTCTATTCTGGCACATATTTTTGTAATGTTTTATAATTCGATCAATCTGTTTGTGTCATGAGTTAGAGCAAACTGTTGTTATAAAGGAACAATGAACGCATTCCTCAATTTGTAATATCAGTATGATATAGAAATATCGGGTTGGGACATATATGTGAACCTCATGATGAAATGATAGTGCATGCTTCTTTTTATGTCTTACCTCTTTCTTAGAGATAACCTATGCTTCATTTTCTAGTAAACTTTATTGTTGCATAGAATGTGCACTCTCAACGTTAATTTATTATGATGCATAATTTTACAGGAAACAGAGAATAACTCTGTCTTTTAGTATCTTTACATGTGAAATTCAACTCGCATTTGCAAATTTGCATTTATATTAAATTGCTTGTTGTTTCAGTGTTTCATCAAGGTGTGTGGTTGACCGAAAGTTTCTTAATTTTGATACACGTGAATATCATCTTCGAAAGTTTTCCAATTCATTTATTTCTCGCTAATGAAATTCTGGCAAGTTTTATTATTAGAAAACATTATTAGAAAAATACATACCATAATCAAGGGGTCGTTAATTCAAACTTCTTTTATGTCCATTATGTTTTCTATTAATAACATTTTTTATATTAATGAGAATATCCTTTATATTTAATAATTTTAGTGTCTTACTTTTAATTTTCAAAGTGAAGTTTTTTGAATGATCCCCTTTTAACTCTAACTTTCTTTATTTTTATCAAGTCTTTGATTTTAATTTGCTCACTACTGATTATATAATATCATGATGTGGTTGCGACAAAGCTTTCACATCTCTATTTAAGCGTTCTTCTTTCTTCAGACTCAACATAAAATATCAGATTTTTATAAGATCCTACACCGGTCACGCGGAGAAACTCAAACGTCAATCTTAAACCTATGAGAGACATCTTTAGAGATTTCTGACTTGTATATTAATATTTTTAAATGATTTTTTTTCGCAATATACCCGTGGTTGATATCTATTGTTGTGCGTTTGTACATTTTCGATTTTGATTAGAGTTTTATTTTATATGCGGATACTTTCACTTTTGGAAAAGGTTGGAACTATTTCTGAAAGTGAAACTGTTTTCATCTAAAAAAAATTGTAACTAAAACCGAAAAAGTACGACCTAACAACTATAGGTATCAACCTTAGGTATCCTAGGCAAAAGAATCATTTAAAAATATTAAAATAGGAACGAAAAATTTTAAAAGAATACTCCCATTACCTTGAGCGTTTCTTCGCGTGACTACTGTAGACTCTTAAGTAAGAAAAAGTATAGATAACTATTCCTTAGAGAGAATTTGTTCTTCATTTTCAAAATAATGTATTGTTGCATAGGAT
This sequence comes from Maratus speciosus, assembly GCA_963932465.1. Taxonomy (NCBI): domain Eukaryota; kingdom Metazoa; phylum Arthropoda; class Arachnida; order Araneae; family Salticidae; genus Maratus; species Maratus speciosus. The sequence goes on from OZ010788.1 coordinate 258,898,245, forward strand.
TTATACCCTCACCATTATTTCAATGTGATGCATCACAATAATAAATCGCACATCCATATTTCTCATACTGTAATATAATAGGTACAGTCGTGGTAAAAAAGTAAACACACCCCTACTAACTCTGCAACCAATTATAATAGATGAAAGTTACTGGTACCGAACAATTGGAAATAAAGTCTACTTTTAAATGATATACAGTGGCGGTCAAAAGTTTCCGGCCAGTTAGTTTGTTTGATTTGTTTGATAGAACGTTTTAGTGAAGAAGAAGCACAATTGCTCCAAAAGTTAGGAATAAGTAAAGTACCTCTGACCACGTGATCATTTTGATTGGATGCTTAAGATACTTGATGCAAAGGGGAGGAATTCGAAATTCGCGCGTGCAAAAGTTTCTGGCCATTCGTCACCCATTAGTTTTTGCTATCGCTAAAGTGTCTTTTTGGCCATGTTTGTTAATTAATCATCGTGAATAATGCATTTGAAATTCAAAAATGAAAAATTTAACAATTTATTGTTCTTAAACGAGTGATTTGTTTGTCGCTAAAGGGACAATCCTCTCGTGAGATTGAGACAAAGTTGTCGATCGGAAAATTTGCTGTAAACGATATTTTAAAAAAATATAAAGATGGTCATGGCCTTCGGAACTTTCCACGGTCCAGGAGACTCCCGAAAACGACTATTCTTGTAGACAGAATTATCAGAACAAAAGCAGTTGATGACCCGCGTAAAAATGCCGCTGCAATTCCACGCGATTTATGGTGTTAAAATATTGCTGAAATAAGTCTGCCTACAGTATCAAGACGCTTATGTTACGTAGAAATTTATGGAACAGTCGGTGTTAAAAAACTTTTCATAAATAAAAAAATCAGAGGGCCCGACTGGCGTTTGCCAAGGAATACAAAGACTGGTCAAGTGAAAACTGGAAAAAAGTACTATTTTCCGATGAATCGAGGTACAGTCTTTTTGGTAGTGATAAAAAGCATTATAACCGACAGCCTAAAAATAAAAGATAAGATGCAAGATATATTATTCCTACAGTGAAGCACGGCGGAGGACACGTTATGCTGTGGGGAGCATTTTCTGGAAAATGCGCCTGTCCGTTATTTGAAATCTGCGGTAAGATGGATAGTGAAATGCATAAGGATATCTTTCAAGATCATTTGCTGCCTTATTGGAGGAAAAATTGTGGTCGTAACTATTTGTTTCATCATGATAACGACCAAAAGCATACATGCAAGCTCGTCAACTAGTGGCTTTCGCACAAAAAAATTCCGCTTTTGAAATAGACAGCCCAATCATCCGATTTGAATACAATGGAAAATCTTTTAAACTAACTTGAAAACATGTGTGGAATTATAAATATTCAAATTCAGCAACATTTTCACAAAAATTCAAAGAACCGTTGACAAAACGTAACACTGATGATCTACAACCGGTCATTGAATCGATGCCACGTTGCTGCGCCTCAGTACTTATTGCTAAATGTATGAATACAAAATACTAATTGTAAATGTTGTTGATCACTGTTATTTTCTGTTATAACACTAATTTTTTCCAAACTTTCAAATGTGGCCGGAAACTTTTGAGAACATGCGTTTTCTTTAGCAATTAATTTTGTCAATTAAATTTATTAATATTTAATTTTTATTCCATAAATAAGTTCTTAACTGTTATGTCAATAAAGTGTATAAGTATCACTTTGAGATTCCTCTTCATATGGATATACTTACAAATTAACCAAAAATTTTATGTTGGCCGGAAACTTTTGATCGCCACTGTATATAAGATTTGATTAGGGGGCCATCTACAAATCAAAACCAGTCAAACTTTGTTTTTTAATGGCAACACATAATTTTGACAATATATTTTAAGTCTTCGGTTCAAACTATGCCTAGAAACGAAATTTCAAATCATTTGGATCATAAGTTTTTGAATTATAAACATTCAAAATTTCGAGCTTCTAATGTTAAATTAAATTTTTATAATTTTATTTATATCTCCTGAAATTATAATCCTAATGTGATAATTCTTTTATATGGTTATAATACTAAAATTCCCAAACATAAATACATTGAATTTGTAATTTTAAAAATTGTATAATATGAATTATGCAATTAATATTCGAAAAAAAATATGAATTGCAACCTACATTTTTTTTATAGATTTATTTACTATGTCCTGCTTTATGCGAATTCTCAATTTCCAGTTTTCTACCAGGTAGTTTTCGAATTATGATTAAAAAACGTCAAAATGATTGTTTAAGGGTCCTTCTATGATGTGCAGAAAAGCATAATTTGAAAAAAATATATTTTACTCGTTTTACAGAAACATTTGTGCTGGCATTAGTCGAAACATATTAATCTAGTGAAATGGTCATATTGTCAAGAAATAATACATTAATAGAAGTGGCATAGTCACTCTGTAGCATTTCAACAATCGAGTACCAAACTTCAATTTGGATACAGCCCCTAAAATGTGCTTCTTTTAAAATAATTAATGTCTCTGAAACTAATCGTACGAATTTAATGAAAATTTGTCTTTTAGGCTAATTGAAGGGGGTAGAATTTATTTATGATGCCAAACTTGGGTATTGCTATTGAAAAAAACAAAGTTTGGGTTCGTTTTTATATATAGGTAGCCATATATAAAAGTATATATAGGTATATATAAGTAAATTTTCTATACATCATTTAAAAGTAGACTTTATTTCCAATCGTTTGGTGCCATTAACTTTCTTCTACAACAATTTGCTGCAGAGTTAGTAGAGGGTGTTTACTTTCTTTTCCACGACTGTTCATGTGTGACTCTCTGCCAATACAAATTTGGATTACAGCTTCTTAAAATTCTTCTATATATAAAAAAAAATAACGATTTGGAAATGGACCAATGAAAATCTGCGTAGATACCGCGAAACGCATCTGATTGGACAGAGCTTTCTGACGCTATAAGGGGGTTACCAAGGGGCGGGCGGCTCTGTCGCCAAAGTGGGCCAAGTTTATCGCCAACTTGGCGATATATCGTGAAATTTGGCGACCAAAATTAGTCGCCAAAAGTGACGCCAACTTGGCGCTATTTCCAGTATTTCGCCAAATCTCCATAGACTCTCATTGAAATCCAATAGGGCTTACTTGCTTGCAGAAAATCAACAAATTGAGATATTTCAGTGCAACAAAAACAAATATTAGCTTATGAATAGAGCTTAATTGAACTATTTACATTATTTTTAAGCACAAACACTAACTATTTACAATATTCGTAACACTGTATATATAATTTTATATTTAATAATTCTTCTAATTATGAAGCTCTGTAAGCTCTATTGATTATGTGCTTGGAGATAAGGAAATAAAATTGTCAGGGGTTGGGGAGGAGCGCGTTTTTACCAAATTGGAATCTAAAAATTGAATGCATAGAAAATAAGGGATCGCGAAACAATTACGTCTGAGGTTGGCTAGAAAATAGGGATTGCTTCGCGATACCGAATGGAATCGCGAAGCGAATAGGGGAAGCGGGTTGAGCGTAGCGAGCAGGGGGTCGGATCCCCACTAGTACAGTAAGAAAAAACATACCTTGAGTAGATATCATGCATCAAACCAATTATGACAAAACTTTCAGTAAAAGTTTGAAAAGAGTTTTTATAAACAGTTGTCTAACAATCATGCCACGAATTAGAAGCAGGATTTTAAAATAGTATGTTAATTTCAACTGAATATTTTACACTTTCTAAACAGAAGGATAAAAATTCTTGAATGAGAGTCTTTCCAAAGTAAACTGATGATTTAGCTGCAAATAATACCAATTTCAAGAGAATGATCCTAGTTATAAAATAAACTTCCTAAATTAGTTACGTAAAATTAGAATGCCATAATTATTCTTCCTTCATTTTCACTAAATTTATGTAACTGTAAATAATGAGAACTAATTTCAACATCCTTCATAGTAGTAAATGAACGATATTTTGAGATAATGACTAGATTTTAATCAGAGAGGATTCGTTCAAGTGTGCGTTTTATATTAGTCCAACAATTTAGAGTTGATAGTCATTGACCACTTCCTAATTTCTGATTATCAACTGTGAGACACTAAGAGATCTTATTATAATTTGCTCATTTCGCAAACTTCTCTTAGATAAGGAGAAGTTGAAATAACTTCATCTAATGAGCCTTTCTTCGTACACATTATTATTGTCTAGAGTACTTCAAATATATTTCGAGACGCGAAAGGTCATATGTTCATTACGTGACAAATATGCATTGTACTAAATACAACTACAATTTATTGCAGGTAATTCACATAAATTCAATAGGCGGAAGAAGTATTAATGCTCTAGTTGTGAAGTGTTTTCAACAGGACTGCTGCTGACAGCAAGCAAATGTTCGTTCTTTCTTGGAACCTTCTGTTGCAAATGGAAAGTTTTTATTCGTAGTAGTATTATAAATATCAAACATTTTCATAGATATTAATTACCGAAGTGACTTATTGTTAATTGAAATTGTAAAGAATATGTATTATATATTATGAAGAGTTCAGATGATAAAGGTGGTAAGTGAAACAGTCATCATTTTGAGAAAATGAGCTGTAAAGTTCACAATCTTTATATGCGTTTATTGTCAAATGTCTTATTTATCATTAAATATACATAAAAATCTGTATGTAAAGAAATGTCAAATTCACCTTAAAACGTTTATTAAAAATACGAAAACATTCAAATGATTCATGGTTTATTAGCAAAATAGGTGTAAAAAACGATTAAAAGACGTAAGTCATAAAAACCAATTTATAGATGCTAAATATAAAAAAATTCGCCGGAGCCCCGAACGCTTTCGACCAAACCTTGGTCTTTAGCAAAGTGAGAGGAAATCATCAACCTCCAGAATGTGCACTGGTTTAAGTATTGCAGGGTGAAACCAGAATTCTTCTTTATAAATAGTGTACTTTATCAAATAAAATCTCAGTGAGTATCAGTTTTTTTTTATTTTTCAAATAATAATTTAACAGATTGCTGAGGACCATTGGTTATCTTCAATCATATGATTAACTCATTTTTTTATGTTGTCGAATACCACCTTTACCATCTGAGCTTTTCATATACGTTACCATGTAATCACTTTACATATTTATTACACATTGTTTATGTATTTATGAAACGATTAAAAGGCTTTAAGACATTAAAACTAATTTATAGATGTTAAATATAAAAAAAAATTCGCCGTAGTCCCGAGCGCTTTTAACCAAACCTTGGTCATTATCAAGGGGATCGGTGAGAAAAAATCAGCAACCTCCAGAATGTACACTGGTTTAAATATTGCAGGGTGAAACCAAAATTCTCCTTTATAAATAGTCTCTTTTATCAATTAAAATCTCTGTCAGTATCAGTTTTTTTTTTTTTTTTTTTTTTTTTTTTTTTTTTTTTTTTTTTAGTAATTTAACCGATGGTAGAGGTCGAATGCCACGTTTACCATCACAATTCTTCATATGTATTACCATGTAATCACTTTACGTATTTATTACAGACAAATATATGTATGTACTTTTTAAATAAGGTAAACTGATTCTTACGATAGTTGTCATACTAGTTCTGAATCTTTTAATACGTTTTATAAATAGATCAATCGATCATAATGACTTTTCTGCAATAAAATTAAACGAAAATTAACTGGAAAGTATTTTTTGTCATCCATGTCAAAAGTATTTCATTTAAACTATTGATCCCATTATACTTAATATTTGTGATCGTAATGAACTTACATTGACCTTTTATGAGTTCTGCTAGGTAATTTAGAAAAATTTAGAAAACTGCAAACAGTTTTGTAAAAATTTCAAATAATATCTGTAGTAGCAAAAAAATAACAAAAAAAATATAACAGCATTTAAAAAAGAAGCTTCGTGTTTATTTTCAAAAATTAAAGTACGGTGGATTCGATCTTATCCTTTCAACCTATATCTACCGATAACTTTTTTTTTACATTACTATGGGGCCCTCTGCTCCCTACGAGCTATGCTCGCCAACCCCCGTTCAGACTCTAAACATCCGTTATTTTTTTAAAGATTACGGAAGATTGAATTATAATTAAAAAACCAGTGGTGATATCTCTGTAAATGGGTTTCCATTTATTTCTCTTTTAATAAAGGATTTTAAGGCCAAACAAGCTGCTGTCAATCGCTGTTTTCATGTTTGATTAAATAAGATTAGTTAAACGTCGGAAAATTAGTTAACATAAAATGAACTAAGTCAACAGGGGGTTTAGCTTCCAGGTATTTTTTAATAACGCTTTAAGAAAATGATTTTAAATCATACTTTTTAAATCTGACTTAATTTTAACCAAACTTTTCTTTTTGTAATATTTACCTGGAAATATTTTAATTGTTAGAAAGGAAATATTATTATTTGTGCTGTCTTTGGCAACAGCAGTTAAAAGGATTATCTCGAAATATGAAGTAAATCTCACGTGTGCGTGTAAATATATATTTTAATTCAAACTGTTTGGCAATATTATTTGGCTATTTGAAATAGGACGTAATCACGTTTTACCCACATTTACTACTTTTAACACATATTAAATAATTAATTATTTTATAGTTTTTTTTTTCCTTTTTAAATATTAATGTGTATAAACAATTTTTGTAATGTGATTTTTAATATTTTCCTGCTTTTAACACGTAATTATTTAATTCTAATTCCATAGGGGGGTTTTCTGTTTATAATAGTCACGTGTAAATAAATTTTTAATTTAAAGGAAATATTATTATTTGAGAAGTCTTTACAATTTTGGCAACAATTTAAAATAATAAGCTTTTCTAAAATATGTAAAAAAATCTCTGGAAAGGCTGAAAATTTGAATTTAGAATGGAAATAGACCCTCAAAAAATGAGTCAGATAAAAAAAATAAATGCAGTCTGCATACCGAGAACTTCTAATGTATAAAATGATCTAAAAATTATTAAATTCCTATGCATAGTTTTTGCCCCTATAAAACTTTTTTAATGGAACGATTTTGACCAACTTTAACATAAAATATCTCTTAAAATAATTGTTCGATTTAAAAACTGTCTGCATCATCGTGTTTATCAAATATTTCTCTATAATACCACCGATTTTCATATTTTTGTATGCAGTACTTTTCTTAATATTAACAAAGAAAGACCCCGGTCGCAAAAAATTCAAAACCGTGCGGCGGCGGCGGTGATAGCGTTAGTTACTTTTTTTTTTTTTAGAATAGAGAGATTAAGTATAAATGATTCCAAGAAAATACTAGATTTTAGTCAGAGAATATTTGTGCAAATGTGTGCTTTAAATTAGTCGGACAATTTAGCGTTGATAGTCATTAAACACTTCCTAATTTCTGATTAGCAACTTTGAGACAACATACGATATCTTATTATAATTTGTCCATTCCGCAAGGCTTCCTTAGGTGAGGATAAGTTAACCTAACTTTATCCAATGACCCTCTTTTGAGGGGAGGAAAGGGATGGGGTCCGCGTTATTATCGTCTAGAGCACTTTAAATATATTTCGACACACGGAAGGTCATATGTTAATTATGTGCCAAAGATGGATTGTCGTAAATACAATCACAATTTATTGCAGATAATTCACGTGTATGCAATAGACTAAAGGAACATTTGCACTATAGTTGAAGTGCTTTTAACAAGGCTGTCACTGATAACAAGCAAATGTTTGTCACTTTATTCTGCTATGACTAGAAACATTTCACACTCAATTGCATTATACTCATCAATGGCTTCCATAAACATTAGGAACTAAAACGTTTAGTATAAGGCATATGAAACATTAAGGTTGTTCTCAAGTTCACTGCTCAACAAAGTGCGAAACTTTCTGACACAATGACCTATACATTTTTAAACGTAAAGGTCAGACCTGTCAGACCTGAGTATGAAAGAGATTTGGAATCGAAATGATTTTTCCATTTTTTTAATAAATAAATTACCTATCGAGTTATAAACGTTTTTCATCACGTGACAAGACTTTTTCTTCCTTCGTTGACTTGTTTTTCTGCTTTCGTCGGAAAATTCGGTTCAAAAGTCCAACTTTGACAGTATTTTCTGAAAGATCTATTCTGTTTACAAAAAAAAAGTCTTTCAATTACATAGTTCCTGAATAGCAACACCTGCCAGTTTCATGCATTTTCGAACAAAAATGGATTAAAATTTTTGTCATGAAGTTACTCTTTTGTATTTGAAACGTTTTAACGTATAATTAACAACATTACTATGTTTTTTTTTTTTTTTTTTTTTTTTACATATCTATTATAGAAAAGACCGTTTATAAAGTTATATTTTTATATGTTTTAAAATTAGTTAATGACTTTTATCATACCTGTGCCAAATTAATATAAATAGATCATTCAATCAGTACTAATTTTTCTGTAGTCTATGGAAAATATTTCTTATTATTTATTTCATTTTATATAATCTATTGTTATAGTTATACGTAATTTTTACACATAGAGTTTTTGCTCTAGCTTTAAGCTCTATACACAATACTCTCTATACTTTTATACACAAAGAGCTTTTGTTATAGCGTTGAGCATTTATCTTGATATTGAGAGAAAAATCTCAAAACTGACTATGTTTTTAACATACGTCTTAAATGTATTTAGTAACTAATACTCTATATACTTTTATACACAAAGAGCTCTTGTTATAGCGTTTTACCTTATCATATGACATATAGAAAAATCTCAAAATTGGCAATGTTCTTAAATAATGTCTCAATTGACTTTAGTGAAAAAAATATTTCTTTTTTACCAAAAAAAAAAAAAAAAGAATTTACTAGGATAACTGTATCTTTATTTCCAAGAATTAAATTAACTCGATTCAATCTTATCTCCTCAACTTATGGAGGCAAATAAAATTCTTACAACAAATTTATTGATAACACTTAAATATTCCCTTAACAATTTGTGCTATTCTTTTATGTTTAACAGACATCAAAACATGTTTTTTTTTATTTAATTGTTTTAATATTTTACCTTAAATGTGGCTTTAAAAATGGAAACTTTTAGTGTAATCTGTGCTTCGGACGTCAGTCAAGTGAAAACGTATAGGAAATTTTCCACACTTTGATGGATAATGCCATTGCTCTCATTCCAGGCTAACCGAACCCCTTTCATTAGCTCAATCAAGGACCCTATTAATCTTCCACAACACATTGTTAAACTTCACGGACAAAGGAGATCGTGATGGATGACGCGATACTAGTATCTTGATCCTCAGATAACGAGGGTTTTTCTAAAAAAAATAACAATAACAACAAAAAACAAGTAAATAAATTAAAAACAAAAATACATTTCCAATCATATTCGGATGCAACGTATCTTTTAAACAATTCAACTTAACTTGATATTAATTTTACGTTAAAGATAAAACGAAAAGGTTTTTTTCGCTGACAGAATTCAATTTAGTGCGGCACCTTATATTTAATTTAGTTTTATAGTTCATCTTCCGTAATCAGGTCTATAGCAAAAAGGGCGTACTTGAGCAAATGTAACTTAGAACAAGAGTGTTTTTTAAAACTTTTAACGTAATTCAGATTCACTTTTAAGAACATTGTAATCAAAATGGCAAAATTTCGTAGTAACCCCAATTAAGGACACAGTTGGATCGTTGGTTTTGATAATTCTTCACATTTTATTTTATTTGAAAACACGAAGATAAATGAGTGGAAAACTGTTACCGAAGTTTCTCCGTTTTTCGTCAATGCTGCATTTGAATGCTAATTTCGCCAAATTAATTGACTCTTGCCAAGTTAGCTTCATTTATGACTATCTATTTTTGTCATCAAATTTGTCAATATTTTGCCAAGTATAGCCAAGATTGGCAAAGATATGACACTGCCAAACACCATTACGTATATATAAGCGCGCGTGAATATTTTACGAATGCAAATATATTTCTTCCTTTAAATATGACGTTATTTTACCATATGACTATGTAATTTTAAGAGTTACTGGTTACAACTACAACAATAACATTAAATTTGCCAGAAACCAAAACCCATAAATTAAACCTGGTTATGAAAGAATCCATTATTTTTAATCCACTGTCTAGTCTCAAAACGGCAACCACCATAGAGTTTCTTCTTCTGGAATTCTTGTGCCAGGATTTAGCACTTAAGTAAAAATTTTGTATTTTTAATTTTTTGTATGACTTTTTCAGCTTGAAATCAATTGAATGCCGCCATTTGATACAAGATGACTCGGCGTATCAAGCTGTCTAACGAACTCGGTCTAAACCTTGGCAAGTCGTATTATACGCATATTCAGTCAATCCAAATCGTTTGATAAATACGAGAGGTAAAGTACTGATGCGTGATAAAAATCAGATATATATGTATGTATAATATATACATATAATACGCTTAACACGAAACTGAGGGGACCAAAAAATGTTTTCGTGTTAAAAGAATTTCGCGTTAAAAGATTCTTAAAAAAAGAACAAAACTCTGAAATATTTTCGACGTCATCAAATTTATTTCGATTTCCTGTAAACTACTAGTAGTAAGTTGCAGCCATTAGGATAAAAAACAAGTAAACAAAATAATGTTTTGTGGGGGGAAATCAGATATCTTTTTTTGAAGTGTCTTTTTCAATATTCTGAGATCTAGCTTGTTTGAACCAAATAAGTTAAGCTGTCTCTAAATCTTCGTGCTTAGCAATTCTCATATGTTTTCTCTCAGGTTTAAACATACTTCTCTCAAACATTAACGCAATGGGATCCCTGTTTTTTTTATTGTTGATAATGTAGAATTGACAATGCAAAACTCTTTGCAGATTTCTGTTTTCGTCCTTCTTTTTCATCAACTGCATTAAGCAGCTTCATCTTCATTTGAAGCGAAAAAGAAGTTTGTTTCCGCACCGATTTCTCAGCCATTGTGCTCATAAAACATAAGCTAATTTACAAAAAACACGAAATTCTCTGATTTTCACCAAAAATTCAGTGGTTTTAACGCAAAATTCACCAATTTCAACTTAAACTAACTAGCTCGAAAGCGAATTTTTTTCGTGTTAAACGATTTTTGTTCGTGTTAAAAGAACAAAAATGTATTAAATTGCATCGTATACTGTCCGGACCGCTATATCATTTCGTGTTAACCGATTTTTCGTGTTAAGCATTTTCTGTTAAACGTACACTCATGTCCAAAATTAAGCTCACAAACATAAAATCTGTGAAAGCTGATGAACTATTCACTGTTTTGCCACGAAATTTGGCACATAGGTATATTACAATAGGAGAAAGAATATTGCAACATAACAATGTGGGAAAGATTTTAATTGTGAATTAAGATACAGGATATACGAAAAAGTGTTAAATCATGAATCAGAGATAAAGCATTTATCTCGGGAAAAATCTGTCTAATAGGGAGTGTGTCCACAGTGCACTGCTATACAAGCCTCACAACGAACTCTCATACTGTTTACGAGAGTGTCAATAAATCTTTGTGGCAACAAAGCCCATTCTTCCAAAAGCGCGGCTTTTAATTCCTGGCGGGTCCTGGGAGGGGTGTTACGCTGTTAAATGGCTCTTCCTAGACCATCCGAAACATGTTCAATAGGATTGAGGTCCGGAGACCTCCAGAGCCAATTCATATGGCGAATATCCTCTTCTTCAAGAAAATCATGAACAATGTGAGCTCTGTGTGGCTTCGCATTATCGTCCATAAACATGACGTCCGGGCTTACAGCACCCGGAACAACCTAACATAGGCTTCAAGGACCTCATCCCTAACGTCCGGTGTCCAGTCGTGTGTATCCCTTTAACTGCATCCAACAGAAGAACCCGGTTGTTGTGGAGCCGAAGATGATGAATCCATGTGATTTGGATTCTTTTTTTTAAACTGAATAAATCAAGAACATTTTATGAAAAAATTCGTTATATGGAGATAGATATTTCGCTATATGGAGACTGTTTTCAATGAGATTATGGGAAAAGGGTACCGTTCCTACTAAAAATTCGTTATATAGAGAGATTTGATGTATAGAGTTTCGTTATAGAGGATTCGACTGTATATATATATCAACATTTGGGCGGAGGGTGTTTTGGTGTCTGGGGGGTCATGATCGGTGAAAATAGTTTGAAATTTTCCGGAATTGCTTTTTTTCTAAAAGCAAAATGGGTAGCTTCTTACTTTTTGCAATGGAAGCTACCGAAGAGAAACATTTTTTTACCCGACTGCCAAGAAGGGTTATGTGTTTGACGAGTATTTGGGTATGTGGATTTCTTTATACACTCGAAACATCCCAACGGCTGGATGGATTTTAATGAATGAGGTCTCTATCAATTCGTCTTAACCGTCCCATGGTTATAGGCTAGGTTTTTTTCTTATAAATTCAAAATGGCGGCCGTAAAATACAAAATGGCGGTAGAGGCGAAAAAAATTTTGCGTACCATATTGAGTGGCATATCATTGGATAGGTCTTTCAAAATGAATAAGATGTTTCATTGACTATTTTACAGTCAGAAGCTCCATTTAAATATTACACAACCTCGAAGTTGTGTAGGTAGGATCTGTAGCTTTACTGCAACTCTAACCTTCACAGACATCTATAGACCTCAGACGAAACAGTGTTTATATATAGGAACTAACAATTAAACACAACTTAAAAATCACCAATAAAAGTAAATAAAAAAATAGGTAAGTAATATAAAAAATAGTTTCACATTGATGAGAAATAATTAATTAGTTTGCGTTTTACGCAGTCGAGTTTTTAAGTTTTTTAAATTTAATTTTTACTTGTTATAAATAATATTTACGGATGTTCTCGCGTTCCTTGTTTATTATTATTATTTTCTCTGTGTAAGCAGTTGTCAATTGAGGTATCTCTCTCACTAGTTACTTTATATTAGGACAAAGCTATAGGAAAGGTTTTATGCATCTTTATGACCTCGGCATACCACAATACGTTTTGGTATACATTTCGAATATTAAGTGGACAGCACATTTCTGACGATGACGTAAAAGTATGTTGGGAAGAAACGGGAATTTTTGGCTAAAAAACAACTGCCCAGTTTAAGTGGAAATACATAACATGTTATTTTTATTTGCTACGCTACATACAAATATGTTATGTACATGCACATATATGCTATTAAGGACAAACACTTTATTTAAATTTACAGTTCTATGTTGTGTTCTGTTGTTTTTATAGATGAAGAGTAGCAATTAAGAGGTCGAAAATTTCATTTTATTTGTTATCATTATACTTTATATTTATTAGGTTTTATTAAGTACAAAATAAGATGTACATGCACATATATGCTATTAGAAGGACAAACACTTTATTTAAATTTACAGTTGTGTGTTGTGTTCGGTTGTTTTTATCGATCAACAGTTGCAATTAAGAGGTCGAAAATTTGATTTTATTTGTTATCGTTATACTTTATATTTATTAGGTTTTAATAAGTACAAATTAAGATCATTTAAGATAACTCGTCAGAAAGTTTTTAAACATGTCAAACAATATTTGTAATGAGGTATAGTTGCATGGATTTTGACCAGAGATAGCATGTTCGGATAGAAACTTCGCCTATGGATTTTTCCACCTATATACATTGGTTATATATGATATTGGTCCCAGGTGCCAGCTCAGTGCTCATTACAAATGTCTCTTATGCTTCACGCTCCTAAATTAAATGGTTAAGTTAGAAATACACTTAGAATTGCGACCAGCGACAAACAAGGCCAGTTCATGACGTTTAAAGCGTCACACGGAGTGGATCATCTTCACACGGTGATTGGTGCAAAACATATATGGTTCATAACTGTTTACAGTTTAAAAAACCTATTTTTTTATCTCATTAAGGCCCTATAAGTAATGTTACAACGCTTCTCAGAGCTAATTTTTTTTATTTAAAACTTAAAGGAAAGTTATTTTTACTCTCTTTTGGAAGTCTTCTATGTTTGCGAAGTTATGATATCTAACATTTACCACATTCTGCAGCATAGTGCTTGCTCCCAAGGGATCAGTAAAAACTAAAGCCTTAAATTTTATAAAACAAAAAATGAAAAAAATTCATTCATGCTCCTATTAATGAAATTCAAATCAAAAAAAGTTGCTTATTCAAAAGAATTTTTTTTTTTTTAACATACCATTATAAGTGAAATAACATTATATGAATGGCTAGGGGAGGGGAACATAAAAATAAAATTAAAAACAGTTTATAATCATTTAATTAAATAGTTATTCATCCTTTTAATATATTAATTATTTATCATATTCACTGGCAGAGAATGGATATTTATAAGATCATCATGAAACAGAATTTAAAATAAATTTTGATAGATTATAACGTATTTCTACTTTTTTCATGTAGGTTCAAAGAAAAGCTATTTTAGTCCAATAGGATCCTATTTAAACAATTTATTTAAATTGTCCCGTATACTTTTTTTCTGATCCAAAAATTAGACATAATAATGTTTTTATTTATTAATATAATTAACTTGTATCGATGAAATTTCAAATTTAATCTAAATATCATTAAACCGGAACATAAACTTGCATAAATTCTGTGGATAGGTTTAATTGTCATTCTATTGTCAAATTCCCGTAGCTGTCTTACTACCTAGGGAATATAATGATTAAGCATGTTACATTATAATGCTCTGGTCGATACAATCTATTATTTATGTTACCGAAAGGTTAAATATAATTACAGCAAATCACACTGCGAGTATGCGCACAGGAGGCTAAAAAATGGGACACATAAAAAGCTTGTGTTCGGCAATATGGTGTTTTTTTTTGTTTTTTTTTTTAGCCCCCGATATGAGGAGACAATGGAGGTGCCGTCCTAAAAAAATAATTTTACGTTACATAAGCCAGCCGTAAAACGAAGCAGATGTATCATTGTACGATTAAATACTCATAGTCTCTAGCGCAATTTTTTCTAAACATTGCACATTTTCAATTTTTACACCGTCGTATAGAGAAAAAAAAAGTGCTTTTAAATGAAATTCGTTTGAAAACTGCATCTAAATTTATTTTTGAGATATTAATTTTGTTGTAGTTTTTAATACAATTTCTGTAATGGTGGCAACTGAAGTACTCCATCTCTGTAGAAAGTAAAGGGAAAATAGTAGATTACTATACATTTTTGTTGCTATTTTCTCATAACTGAAAAAAAAAAATAATTAAAATATGTGCTCTTTTGAAAAAATAATAAAGAATGATTTCTGATAAAACGTAGAGCTATTATAAACTATATTTAATTTTAAGTATCCATATTAATGTTACAAACAAATGATGGCATATGAATCATTAGATAGCCGAGTTTTTTGAATGAAGACATCGCTTTTTACTGGGTTTGTGTATTATTCCGCGACAGTGGCGTCATATGCATACTTTTCGATAAATGTTGTTTAAAACTGGATCGTAAATATGTAATTCTTCAGCGAATGCAAATGATGTCATTTTATATAAAATAAATGAGTGTATTTTAAGTCTTACAACTGAAATATGTTTTGTACTATCGATATGTTTTGTACTATATGTTTTTGTTTTTATCGAGGACAACACTAAATTATTAAAAAGCAAAATTCCTGTTTTCTAGTTTTTTCTTTTCTTTTCTATTCGTTGTTTGTTGGATTTTTTTTTTTTTTTACGGTCAATTATCTGCTCGAGGGATATAGGCCCAGGGGGGAGGGAGTGCCCTTCTTGGGGTCTTTCTAAGGGAATCTAATCCGTATTTACACATGGAAATCCATGGCTCGAAGAAAACCACGAAAACTCCGAACGATTAGGCCGACGGGCGCGATTGGGTTCGAACCCGTCACCTCCCGTCTACCAGCTTTTTCTATTCGTATACATGTCATTGAGAAAAATGCAAAAATACATTTTCTGACAAATTGTTAAAGTTAATATTTAATTTGATTCTCAGATAACCTACAGCGGAATTTCTGTTGAAAAACTGCCAATCAAAGAAATTAACACCGAG
This sequence comes from Maratus speciosus, assembly GCA_963932465.1. Classification (NCBI taxonomy): domain Eukaryota; kingdom Metazoa; phylum Arthropoda; class Arachnida; order Araneae; family Salticidae; genus Maratus; species Maratus speciosus. The sequence goes on from OZ010788.1 coordinate 258,914,192, forward strand.
TCGTAATGTTTACTTAATAGACAAACAGTTTCCTTTTATTAGGACTTGCTCAACATAGTGTTAAAAAAATAGTTCGGCGTTTAAAAAAAAAGCTTTTTCAGAAGAATTATAAATAGTTGAGGGAGTAAAATAACCTGAATCTTTGTCTTTAATTATCTTAAGAATTAATAAGTCATAAATTTAAGGAAGGTTTTTGGAAATCTTAAATATAAATATTAAAAAAAAAAAAAATCAGTATTGAGTAGAAGTAAAATGCAGTAAAGAATGTCCTTACTTTTAGGGGTGGAAGAGAACAAAAAAATAAAATAAATAAAATAAAATAAATATTTTATATTTGCGGCCGTGAGAGAGAGGGGAGGAGTCGAGTGAAGATAGGTTGGTTGGTTGATGTTTTTTAGGGCCCATTGTCTGTGCGAGTTATATAGGCCAAGGAGATGATGGCCGCCCTGTGGGGGGGGGGGGGGATTTGTAAGGAAACTTTACCCGCATTTACGCAAAGTATGGGAAAATTCGAAAAAAACTACGAAATACTCCAAGCTGTTAGGCCGACAAGCGCAACATGAGTTCGAACCAAGCACATCCCGTCTACCAGATTTGAGAACAGATTTGAAAAACTCTGAGCCTCTGGTGAAGCGGAAAATTGGAAGGAACTCGACAATTCCCCTCTGTGTCCCAATTTTTGTTCCATGCAATCTGGCCCTTTACATATAATTCTTATACCACAAAAGTGCATATATTTGTGGGGTGTATAAAATAGTATTAAAAACTGCATTAGGTTAAGTAATATTTGTATTATATTTATATTTTAAGGGATTTATATATTTATACATATATCTGTAATCAATTACTGTCCATACAAAGAATATTACAGTTCATCCATGACATCAAAGTGTCCTTTCAATTAACTTCAAAATGTATTTAGACACAAACTAATTCTACTATCTGTAAAGTTTATTCTTTGGCATATTTGAATAAATACTCGATTTATAAATGGACAAGCGGATATTTCTGTTATTTTCTCAGGGAATTCAACATTTCCCAGAGAGAATCAGAATGACAAACATATCCAAAATTAATTGGAAAGCAACTATACAAATACAAACAGAGCACTTTAAATTAATTTGTACAGCATTCAGTGTTTACGTTGAAACATCCATTGAATATATACGCTTGAGAAGAAATGATACTAATTGAAGAGACTATTTATTTTCTGTTTCAATACATTCACTGTAAAGGAAACTTCAAGTCATTAAATTTTTTTGACAATCTTCGTTTAGCTATATGTTTAACTTTTACATCGTTTAAAAAAATACAAAGAATTGGTAACGGAAAATATGCAAATATATTTATTTTCTTATTAAAAAGCTCAAAGGCTTATTAACTGTTTGCCATATCATTAATAGGAATCTGTGATGTTACACAGAAATGCCCTTTTATTGGTTTTACCTTATTTGCATTTATTAATTTTATTCGTTTGTCCATACGAGAACATTTCCATTTTTATGCATGGTAACGACAGCATGAAATTTTCGAAGAAAATTAATTTTTGAGAAACATGATTCAGTAACATTTGCAGATGAAAAGAGTAAAAAGTGGGATTTAAAAAGTTTTTTTTTTTTAATTTGAAAGTTATTTCAGATTTTATTAGTCTTTTAATCTACTTAGGTTTGTTTAACTAAACGGTGAAACATAATGTGTATGTTAGATGTAAATTTCCAACTGGGCGAAAAATGTCCGGACCAGGACCCATTTTTCGCCCAGTTGGAAATTTACATCTAATATGATTTGTTTACCAATTAGAATAATTGTGTTAATATTAATCTAGTATAATATGTATGCATAAATACAAGTTGATAAATCCAGGCTTACCGGGATACAGAATATAGGTAAAAACCATCTTATATATTTTCCTTGTTGTTAACATACTTTTTTCTTTGCACATACTAAAAGCAAAGCCATGAATGAGGTATTTTTCGAGAGGTTCTTACATACAATAAAACGCGTTGTTTGATGTTTTTTTGTGCAGCTAATCAAAAATTAATGAAAAAGTATCAGAAAATATAAAAAATTGCGGTGAAAAGCCTCGCACGGGTTTAGTTTTCTTTTTTTACCCGACTGCCAAGCAGGGTTATGTGTTTCACACGTATCTGGGTATGTGAATTTCTTTATACCGTCGAAAGATCACAACGGCTGGATAGATTTTAATGAATGAGGTCTCTATCGATTCGTCCAGTTGTTATAGGCTAGATTTTGTTTTTTTAAATTCAAAATGGCGGTACAGACGAAAAAAAAATTGTACGCACCATATTGAGTGGCATATCATTGGATAGGTCTTTCAAAATGAAGACGATGTTTCATTGACTATTTTAGAGTCAGAAGCTCCGTTTAAATATTACACAACCTGGAAGTTGTGTAGGTAGGATCTTTTTTTATTCTGTTCATTTCAGTGGTTTAATTTCGTACGATTGGTTACATGTTTTAAATTCGTGACTTATTTATATTTTATTGTTTCGTTTATTGCTTGATGAATGTTTTAATTCCGTTATGGAATTTAAGCTGGAAACAAGTGTTGAACTATTTATATAAATTTTAAGTGCAAATGTATTTATCTTTCCTAATCGTCTGCCACCGATAGAGACAGAATTAAAAAAAGTTCATGCTTGAAAATTATTTAAAATAAAATAAAAATTGGGTAAATTGCGATACAGTTTTCAAACAAATTGCAATTGAAAGTACATTTTTTTCGCCTATTCGACAGTGTAAAAATTTAAAATGTGCGGTATTTAGAAGTTTGAAAAATTGCAATAAAAGTTAATAAAACTTAAATTTAATCGTCTGCTGTTACAACTGTCGAAATGAGGTCAGTGTTACGCACGGACACGTTTTTCCTTTAAAATATCGATATATAGGAGTATTAAAAATGGTAGTTTATTTTTGTAGGGAGATGAAGACAGCTCTATCATATTTCCAAATATACAATCATGTTTATTTTTTGCGGCTTTTGTACAGCAATTTAGAACATACATTATTAAATGAAAATTTTATTAAACACTCTGTGATGAATATTAAGTATGAAATTACGCTTATTTTTGAGTTCCTAATATTGTTAAAATAAACCTTTGATACATGTTTCTACAATTATTATTTTTTAAATACAGTATTTAAATTCAGTTACTTTGTATTAAAATAAGCATTGAACAAAAATTAAATTATTTAACGACAAATGCTATTTTAAAAGTTACATTTTATAACACTCGCTTTACAAGCATAAAAATGTTGAGAAACAATGTTTTAATAGAGTTTTTTTTTTGTTTTTTTTTATTGTTTTTGTTTTATTTTTGGGGGGTTTTTTTGCGCTTTTTTCGGTTTGTCAAAACTACATGGACAGCTACATAGCTTTTGAAAAAAAAAAATCTAAATAAAACATATTGTAGCGATTAAAACAAACTAATTAGAAAATATTAAGAATAATTTTTTAACAAAATATATTCTTATGTTATTGTTTCTTTTTCTTTAAATTTATATATATTTTTTTATTAAGAATTTAAGAACATTACTTTGTCTTATACTTTGAGCTAACAGTACAATTTCACAATCTTTAAATGTAAATTTATTCTTAACTTTTTTACTATCTAATCTGTCTTTTTTTTCGATTTTCATTTTTTATCGTCTTTTTTGTGATTAGAAGGAAAAAATAGAAGCCAAAAAAAACCTGCAAGATTTTTGCATATTTTTTTCAATAAGTATCGTCGTAAAAACATGATTAAGTGTTTAATAAAATCTATTTAATCATCTAGCACATTAAAAAAAAGTATCTTCAAAGGATAAAAATGTTTTTGTAGTACTTTCGAGTATTTAAGATTTGTTAAATAAATTGCTTCGTTCGGTTACAACACGGCTAAATTAATTTAACTAATTATTGACTTTTACTCTCCTTCAAATTTACTTTTTCTTATGTGACAGTATTTACAGATTAAATATCTTTCTCTTTATTTTTGCAGAGGTAATTTAAAGAATTGTTTAGATAAACATGTCAAAATTAAGCGTTAAAAGTATTCTCTGATAATATAAAAGTAAAACGTTTTGATTTGCTTAGTTACTTTTGAAAGTATTTATATTTATTTAGTCGGAATATGTAAATATCAGTGTTGAATTAGGACAAATAAGATTTGTTTATTCTAATTAAATAAAACGTTAGATTTCGTACAGCTAGAAAATTCGTTTTGTCAAAGATGACATTAGATAAGAGGATAAATAGTTTATTGAGATGGCTTTTAAATTAATTAACCGAATCTTTACGGCACATATTCATTTAAATTTTGTTATCTCTCATGAGCTCGATGTAACAAAAGTATTTTTGTGTTAAGTATACTTTAAACAGAATTCCATTTATGATAGAAATCCATCTAATGTATGTTATTGCCAAATTACATTTCCCTCAGTAATTCGGTAATAAAAGAATTCAAAATCTCATAGAAAATTGAATATTGTTAATTATTTTACTTTGTTTTTATGGATTTTTCAATTAAATTCTCGAATGCATTGAGAATATAAAAAATAATCGTTAGCATATCTATAATCATTGTACCGAAATCATGTGATAATTTTTAATAAATGACTTTTTTCATCAATCGGACAAGGAAAACAAATACATTTAAGACGCCAAATATCTAAATATATTTGAACAGCGTAAAGTAATAATGTTGGCTGATTCCGAAAGCTCGTTCCCGATATCCACTGTTTCCGCATCTGACGGATTTTTTAATTAGAAATATTGAATTCACACCAGAAAATTTTGAATAGCAATTTTATTTTATGTTGTTTATGGAGTATCTATAATCTTATAAAGAAAAAGTAACTATTAAAATTTACTGGTGACAATTCAGAATGCCTAAATAAAAAATCAGCCAGACGCGGCAACACTGTGGTTTTTCCGATGCATCGAGTTTCGAAGTGTACCCGAGTTGTTTTAACCCCTTAAGGGGCGGTGGGATATAATATCTCACCGCGAATTTTGTTTAAATTAGGTGGTATATATTATATCCCACAAGATTCGCACCAGAAACTTTTAACTAAATTTTATATTTTTAACTTTGGGGGCGAAATATTGAAAAATTGCTTTTCGTTACTTAAAAATAAAATTTTTCGATTATTCCGGTGAGAATTCAATATTACAGAGACATTATTGCTTACCCCTCAAAGGGTTAAATGGCGTAACGTTCAAATTGTCAACATTTTGTCTCTCAGCAATCTCTTCAGTAGCAATCTGTGGATTATTATTCACTAAATCACGGATTAAGTCACTATCAATGCCATAAGGTAGTCCAGAGCGAATTTTATAGTTAAAATTGAAATCACCATTTCGAAATCGACAAAACTGCTTTTTAACTGTCCTAAGAGCGCGAGCACGATCCAGATAAACGTCAGGTTTTTGCATCACGTCCAACAATCACTACTTTTTTTAAACTCATATAACATAATACGACGAAAATTTAACTTTTCATTTTCCATTTTGAATATTAACCTTGTACACAAATTTGAAAAACTTTTTTTTAATGTTATGTTCACTCATACACGTATGGGTAACTGCAAGTTAATAATATTTTTATAAAAGAAACATCAGCACATTCAAAATTGCCAGCTACTGCCATCAATGAAATCGGGCACAAACTTTTGCTATCACCCAATAATACCATGGTATACCAGTATGACGGTGTTGGAAAGTGCTTCATAATTTGTGCTTGTTGCATATTTTTTTCCAGTGACAAAACTTTTTAAAAACAATATGAAGTAATGATAATATCACAATAGACCAGTATGATGATGTTGAAAAGAGTCCATAATCTAAGCGTGTTGCATTTTTTTTATAGTAACATAACTTTTTAAAATAGTATGAAGTAATGATGGCGTGATAGTAGATTAGTATGATGGTGTTGGAAATGGCATCATAATCTATTCGTTTGAGCATTTTTTCTTAATTTCATATTCGACTACCGTAGGGGCAACGTGTCTTTTTATTGCACCTGTTGAAAAAAGGCTGTTTTCCGAAACGTGTAGCGCTTTTTAGCTCACAGGCTATCAAAACCTGAGAGCTAATGTGCTCGCAGCTTCTATATGTACGTATATAATGCGGTAACTCTTGAAAGAAATATCTGATTTGCTTCAGAAACGCACTTCCCTGATTAGTTTTGGGGATTCATTCGTTAAATATAAAGGGGAAAATGGGGGCTAATCCCCTTTTTAATTTACATAAATGGGTTTTTCATGCAGAATTATCCGATTTGCTTCAAATTTGTTATACCGGTTTATTCTGATAAGGTGCTTCTTTGATTATATTTCGAGGTTCATTGGTAAAGCATAAAGGAAGAAAAAGGGGCTAATCACCCCTTAATTTAGATAAATGGATTTTTCATGCAGAAATATCCGATTTGCTTCAAATTTGCTACATCGGTTTATTCTGATAAGGCACTTTCCTGATTTTATTTGGAGGTTCATTGGTTAAGTATAAAGGGGGGCGCTAATCCCCCCACCTTAAATTAGGTAAGTGGGTTTTTTGTCGATTTCTTTAATTTTCGGGGTGCATTATTAGAGTGTAACATACAATTAGTGTGAATAGCCTGTGAGCTCAATGCTATCAGTTTAACTGGGTATTTTTCTTTTTGCTTTTTTTTATGGTGCATGTAAAAAATTTCTTTCCGTTGGTATTGACAAAAAAATAAATAAATAAATATTTATTTTTATTTCATTCCCCGTTGATTTGCACAACTCTCTACCGTGAAATTATCATTTTTAAACATTATCTATTACTTTAAAACATTGTTCTGCGATTATAAAAGTATTTTTCTCTCTTTTTGATAGTTTGCAATTTTAAGTACTTTTTATAATAAAATTTTTTGTACTTTATAATTTGCACTTTTTATTTTATATAAACACGTATCTTTATACTTTATTAATGTAAAAACAAATATTTTTAAAATACATACTTTAGAAAATAAGCTTATCGATTAATCATCAAAAGACAAATTATTTTAAAGTGCATGTAAATAATCCAGTAGGTAATCCATTTAATAAAATTCTATATTCCAATTGATTAGAAGAAATATTGTTATATTAGTTTCGATGCTTAGTCCCTTTATATCCTCCAGTTGGTTACTGCCCAATTAAAATAGCTCCTAATCCTTTAAAACGCCTGCGGGTTTTGAAAGCAGCCATTCACACAATATGAAAGGTAATTTGTGTCGAACCGGTAATTTTGCTGCCTATTCTGCATATGAGAATTTAATTAGGATTATGAATTGAAAGACAGGAATCTGTATCTGAATAAATTTAAACCCTGAAGATACAACAATTAAATAGTAGAAAATTAAGGGCTGAAACCATTAAGATCAAAGGATTTAATTTACTATTCGAGGACTGTTAGTCAAAAGGCTTTAGTTAAAATTTTAACTTTTAGTTTTGAACTGTAAATGTACTCATTCATAAAAACCTTTAAATATCTTTAAAACATTCAATATTTGAAAATCTATCACATCATTCTGTTCAGTGTTATGACATATACCATTTTATCAAATAAATTCAATTTTTTAAAATATAAATTTTAATGTACTTCTTGGTAATTCTAAACGGTATTTTACTATTCAATGCTCGTTAGTTAACAGGCTATTAGTTAAAATATTAGCTTTTATACATTAGCTTTAGCTTTCATACACATACATTCAGTAAAAACCCTTTAAATATCTTTAAAACATTCAGTATTTAAAAATTTCTCAGAATCTCCGTTTCACTATTATTACAGATTCCATTTCATCAAATAAATTCGATTTTCTTAAATATAAATTTTAATGTACTTCTTGGTAATTGTAAACTGTATTTTACTATTCAATGCTTGTTAGTTAAATAGCTATTAGTTAAAATTTTAGCTTTTATTTGCAACTGTAAATATACACATACATACAGGAAAAAAAACTTGAAATATCTTTAAAACATTTAATATTTAAAAAATTTTCAGAATTTCCTATTCACTATTATAGCCGATACTATTTCATCAAATAAATACAATTTTTGAAGATATAAATGTCAATGTAATTCTTGGCAATTGTAAATTGTCGCAGGAAAAGAAATCACGTTTCGTTTATAAAGAAAGTAAAATGTTCTCAAGAAAATTACTAATACTCAAACATTCTTAAGAAAATTCCTATATCCTGAGAGATAAATTCCACATTTTTCATTACGATATTCGTTCATAGTTTCCCAGAAAAATTATTCAGTTCATAAATTAATAGAACTTGAGCTATTCAAGTATAAGTTGCATGTAAAAACTGTTTTGATGACATTTAAAAACAGCGTTCTAAGAAAATGTATAAACATGATATTTTTCATTAAAAAAAACAGAAGAAAAGAAAAGAAAGAAAAATGACCGTCAGGTATATATTGTAATATTATTAACGATATAATAATTCACTTTGCTTAAGCACAATTCCTTATATTAGTTATATATATATATCCTCTTGAGACCCAAGCTTGCATTTTTTGAACAAATTTTACCATTTTTAGTATTAAGGATCTTTATGGGCCTGCAAAACTTTATATATATTCATTTATTTTTAAAACTAAAAAATATATAGAGTTTCGGCGTGTCCAATATAATGGACATTGGGTCTTAGTCCTGTAAAAACCATATTATTGAATTATATGATTCAGAATGAAAAATTCAGAATTGCAGAATTTTCTTTCATTATAAATGTGTTTTTATTGTTCATACAACACCTTTAAATATTGCATAATTTTAATTTTTTCATTACCAAAGAGAAAAAGTATTTTTGGATCAAATTTATTTGAAAAGTATAAATCAATTTAGTGACTTTTTAAATATTTTTTTAAAGGAATAAAAAAAAAAAAATCTATTGCATCAATAAAAGCTTTTATCTAAAAAAAATTTATAAATAGCTAGTGGCACGAATATCACAATTGACATTTGGATGCCAAAAGGAAATTAAAAAAGAAATAAAATGCATTTTATATATAATCTTATAAATTATTTTCAGTTATATTTTCTTTAAATTTTTATTTCTGTTTAAAAATTTTCTTTCATTATGAATGTACTTTTATCGTTCATACATCACCTCTAATTATTGCACAATTTTAATTTTTTATTATCAAAGAAAAAAATATATATTTTTGGATGAAATTTATTTGAAAAGTATAAATCAATTTAGTCATTTTTAAACAGTTTTTTAAAAAGGAATTTTACAAAATCTATCACATCAATAAAAAAATTTTCTAAAAAAAAAAAAAAAATTATAAATAGTTAGTGGCACGGTTATCACAATTGACATTTGGATGCCAAAAGCAAATTAAAAAGGAATAAAATGCAGTTTATTTTTTATCTTAAATTACTGATCTCAGTTATGTTTTCTTTAAATTTTCATTTCTGTTTAAATTCGATTAAATTAACTAATTTAAGTATAAGCAACATACGAACAGTAAAATAATATAAAAATATTGTTATTATATTTTATAGTTAAACGAATATACAAATACAAGTGGCATTTCATGCACATAACCTTAATTTATTTTATACTTATCAAGTGAGATAAGAGATCTACATAGGCTTCAAAAACCAGATTTTTAGCATCAAGTTCCAATTTCTTTCACTACAAACTTTGCTGCCATCAGAAGTGTGTTTTTGTCGTTCATACGTTACTTCCAAATGTCACATAAATTCGATTTTTGCATCATCAAATTGAAAAAAGTGTACTTTAACTAAGACAAGTGTTGATCAATCTAATAATTTCCATACCAAAATTATTAACATTTTGTTTTTTTTTTCAACTCTTCTGAACACCAGTCATTTGTTTGTTACACTATTGCTAATAATTAGTGGCACAGCTACCACAATTGGCAAGTAAGTGTCAAGAAGAAATTTAAAAATATATCAAAATGAGTTTATTTGGAATCTTTTACTGTTATCTATAATTATATTTTCTTAAAATTTTTGTTGCTAATTAAATATGATTAAATTTATTAATTCAAGTATAAATATCATGCTAACAGAAAAATAATACCAAAAATAGTTACAATGAATAAGAATAAAACATAGTAAAAGCTTAATTATCTATATTTACCAAATGCTGCAAAAGAGGAAAAAAAATTCACTGAAATCTAAAGTTTAACAATGTATTGATTTAGAACAAGCATTTTATCAGTAAAATTATACATTTTTAGGATAATATTTAATTTTTTTTTTATTTATTTAAGAAAATATATTATCTACTTCTGTATCTGTTATTTGTTTCAATACTGTGTTGATTTTTAAGTAAAAACTAATGCCTCTCTAAGTATACAAAAATAGTCTAATATGAATAAAAACAACTGATGAAGACCCAATGTCCAATAGAATGGACATTAAGAAAAAAAATTTTTATTCTCTAAAATATACATTAGATTACTTAAAATGTGACGTTATTTCATTGATACAACACTTAGAAGTAGATGTCTGTAGCATTTATATCAAAATACTTTAAAAAAATATATAAAATTAGCGTTAAAAGTGCCTGCTTACCTTCAAAAGTCTCTCTCTTGTTCCCTGCCACATTCAAATGATTAAAACCCATATTTAGTTGCAATTTGTTTTATTATTTTGGCGTACAAGTAGAAGCACTAGACTATTTAGTATAATGGACAGCAAGTATTTACATGTTAAAACTGAAATTCAGTATTTTACATAAAAAATAAAAATGTACGCGGGGTCTCAAGAGGTTAAATATATTAAAATTAAATTCATAAATTTAACTTCAATACGTAACACTGACATTATACAAAATACAGATGGAATCTTTAACTTGTAATACAAAATCAAGCACAATACCACTAATTCACTAGCAAATTACGGACGATTAATCCATATAAAACCTATGAAAAACCACAAAATTTTGATACAATAACCTATTAAAGACAAAAGATGCAAATAACCAGCAAAATATCGTAGAACCATTAAAAAACGTACAGTAAAAAAATAATAGATCAATTGGATGGAGGTAGAAGGAAGCTTATATAGCATTTCCCTTCTTCAAGGGTACATGAAATACAAATATAAGCAAAAACATAGTGGATTTCTGTAATAGAATCCAGCAGTAAGCTAAAAAAATTGAATTCCATTATGTACCCGATCGACTATACACCAAAAGTATAAATTTTCCACGCCATATAAATTGAATTAAATCATTAATCAATGCAAGATCTGTAATAATGAACAATATGAAAAATTATATTTTGTTATTGCTAAAATTAAGCCTATCTATATTATAAAGGACAAACATATTTGTGCGTAACGCATACGTCATTTTGCGAATGGCAGCACTTGAAATTTGAAATGAAATTTCGGTTTTGCAATTTTCTCTATTGCAAATTTTTAAACTTCTAGACATCGTACATTTTCAATTTTTACAGCTTCGTTCAGAGAAAAAAAAATGTGCTTTTAAATGCAATTTGTTTGAAATCTGTATCTTAATTTGTTTTTGAGATATTAATTTTTTTGTAGTTTTTAATACAAATTTTGTAATCGTGGCAACTGAAGTACTCCATTTATATTGAAAGTAAAGGGAAAATATTCATGGTTTATTATTTTTATTCATTATATCCTTATTGATGCCATTTTCACATTACAAATAAAAGTAACTTTTTTATAATTTTTGAACAGAAAATGATGTCAGACATTAAAAAAAACACGCATTCTTCTTCATAAATCAGCTACATTTTAATATTTTTATATTACGCTGATAAATGAGTTTGAGGCGCTCGGCAAAATGATTCAGTGAGTAAAAATGATATATTTAAAACAAAACAATCATTTTTTTGATAAAACTAAATATTTGACCAATACTATAAATGGCCAATACTATGACAACTAAAGGCAAATTTCTGAATTTTTTTTCGCGGTACTAAGATTAGAACTTAAAGTTTGTGCGAATGTTCACATGAAAAGTTGCATCGGACGTCGTGACTTTAAGTTTGGAAATACATTCATTAATAATCTGTTGCGCGTTAAAATACTTTCAAATTGTGAATTTGAGTGGTGCGTATGTAAATTATGAGAATGTGAAAATAACGTACAGTTTAGATTTTATGGGGGAAAATTTTATGATGTGACAAAGCGAAATCCTTTTTACTGATTTTTCATCCCGTAAAAACAAACATAAGAGCTCCATCGATAACTTCATCATAATTACTGATCTTGATTACGTAATCTAATACAGTTTAATTTTTCAATAATTTAAGCAGTTGAAGTTTGAAGAAATAATATTTTGGTAATTTTAGGTAAAAAATATTATTTGTTTTAAGAGTTGGACAACCAATGTAAGATGATTTTTTTATTGTAATTATTTTTATAGGTTTATGATAAATTCGATCTGACAGTTCCTTTCAAACATTTTAGTACGTCGAATTTCGACGGGTTCCAACTCGTTCCCTTAATCACCTAAATACAGATTAATGTAAATAGCATAGAAATTATAATCGGTAATCCGTTTAAGGAAATGCTATATTCCAACTCATTAGAAGAAATATTGTTACATTAATTTCGATGCTTAGTCTCTTTATCCTCCAGTTGGATTCTGCCCAATTAAAACAGCACCTAATCCTTTAAAACGCCTGCAGGTTTTGAAAGCAGCCATTCACACAATATGAAAGATAATTTGTGTCGAACGGGTAATTTTGCTGGCTATTCTGCATATGAGAATTCAATTTGGATTATGAATTGAAAGACAGGAATCTGTAACTGAATAAATTTACACCCTGAAGATGATAGAATTAAACAATAGAAAATTAAGGAATGAAATAATTAAGATCAAACGGTTTAATTTTACTATTCGATGCTTGTTATTTAAAAGGCTATTAGACAAAATTTTAGCTGTTATTTGAAACTATAAATATAAACATTCTGGAAAATAAACTTAAAAAATCTTTAAAACATTCAATATTTGAAATTTTCTCAATAATTTTCTGTTCAATATTATGATGGATTCCATTTCATCAAATTCAATTTTTGAAAATATAAATTTTAATATAATTCTTGGTGGTTGTAAACTGTTTCATAAGAAGGAATCACATTTCTTTTATAAAAGAAATAAAATATACTCAGGAAAATGGCTAAATATTCAAGAAAATTACTATTGAATATTCTTATATCCTGAAAGATTAATTGCAGATTTTTACTTGCGATATTCTTTCCTAGTTCTCAAGAAAAATATTCTGTTCATAAATTAATGGAATTTGCACTATTCAAGTATAAGTTGCAAGTAAAAACTAATTTGATAACATTTAAAAAGAGTGTTCTAGGAAAATGTATGAACATGAATGTTTTCAAAAGAAATAGGAAAAATGACCGAATTTAAGGACAGATACATATAGTAATATTATTAACATTATAACAATTCACCTTGCAAAAGCAGAATTCATTATATTAGTGATAAATGTCTTTTTTTATATTATTATTGCTCAAATTAAACCTATTCCCCTAATCACAAAAATACAAATTAGTTCAAATGACACAGAAATTATAATTGGTAATCCGTTTAGGAAAATGATATATTCCAACTAATTAAAAAATATATTGTTATACGAGGGAGTATCAATAAGTTTTTGCCCTCATATAGAAATAATTGAGTGAAATTTATGAAATTCTACATTTTATGAGTCCTTTTCTATACAGTTAGTGTGCACAGTAACACATTTGTGCAACCGGTGTTTCAAAGAGAGGAGGAGGATGTATTACAGGAGGCGCTATAGTAGACCCAAAGGGAGTCATTTTTCAAACATTTACCGACCCCCACATGTGACACATTGTATGAAAGACCTGTGACCACTTATTCATCCTATGCACCTCCCTCCCCCCTCCCCTCCCCCAATTTGCCCTCTGTGGGGCATTTTTCTAAATTTTGCGGACATCATTCATGCCCCGGTGGGCAAATTTGATAGGAGGGGCTCAGGAGAGGCATAGCATGAATAAGTGCTCACCTTTCCAACAATATGTCCCATGTAGGGGTCGACAAAATTCAGAAAAATTATCCGCCTTGGGTCTACTATCGCGCCTCCTGGAATATATCCACCCCGCTCTCTTTGAAATACCGTTTACAGAAATCTGCTACTGCGCACGGTGACTGAATAGAAAAGGACTAATACAATGTACCAATTTCATAAATTTCACTCAATTATTTTTATATGAGTTCAAAAACTGATTGATGCACCCTCGTATTAGTTTCGATGCTTAGTCTCTTTATCCGCCAGTTGAATTGTGTCCAGTTAAAATTGCACCTAATCCTTTAAAACGCCTGCGTGTTTTGAAAGCAGCCATTCACACAATAGGGTAACTCCGGGAGAGTCGCCGCATACGGGATAGATGCCGCACACCTTGTATTTCTTGTAATTATCGATAGATGGTCGTCAAACGCACAGTATAGTTAATCTTGTCGTTTCCTTTCTTTCGGGTAGGCGAGCTCAGGTGGACTGGATGGCACCATTTTTGTTGTACTTCTTTAGTAAGGGTTGCCCGCAGGGATCGTGTCTGGATCCTTTTCTTTGGTTGGTTCTGTTGGAGACCCTGTTGGGGACCTTTGATGTACAGGACTGTGAACTGGTGGCATACGCGGATGACGTGATATTACTGATCTGGGCACAGTCGAGACAGCAACTTGAGCAAAAAGGTCAGAAAGCTTTAAAATTTATTCAGAATTGGGCAGAAACCAACAAAATAGAAATTTCACATGAAAAATCCTCATCATTAACTTTTGGCAAACCCAAACACCTTAAGCGGGGCCCCACATTTAAACTTCAAGGTAAATCAATAAAATCAGAAACAACACTAAAATACCTGGGGGTAATATTAGATAAACAATTATCATTTCTCCCACATGTGGCACAAAAGAGAGTAGAAATCGGAAAAATAACTCAAAATCTTTATAAATTTTCATCAATCTCGGGTCGACTCCCTCCGGAATTTTTTAAGATTTGGTACTCGGCGATCTTACAAAGGAAACTACGCGTGTGCTGTCTGGTTTCCGCGTATGGCGCAATATCACGGTCGTCGACATTTGCTTTCGGCACAAAGGAAAGCTTTGTTGCTGATAACGAGAGCATATCGCAATACGTCAACAAACGCCCTGCAGGTCCTCACAGGTCTCCCCCCACTGGATTTGCAGTTGGAGGCGGAGGCGGAGTATTCGGGGACGATTCGTCTCGGCAAGTCAACAGAACAAGCTTTTGCTCCCCTATACTATCCAAAATGCTCAAAATACAAAACATCACCACTAATAAGTGAAATACAAATTTGTGAAATAAACGACTATGTAGGCAAAATTACAATATACACGGACGGTTCCAAAATGTCCGAAGGCACAGCCTCGGCATTTTGTGTGTACGAAAAAACGAGCAAATCTATACTTGGAGAGCGAAACTGTCCCAGGATAACTCCGTCTTCCAGTCAGAACCCTTCGCGATCTCTTCAGCATTAGAGTGGATAGAGTCGGACAAACATTCTCAATACTTAATCATAACGGATAGCCTATCAAGTTTAAAAGCATTAAACAATTTTGACAATACAAACTATTTAATACTAAAAATTCTTCAACAATTACAAACAACAGTAAAAGACATATACTTCAATTGGACAAAAGGACATTCAGGTGTTGAGGGCAATGAGGCAGCTGACCAACTGGCAAAATCGGCAGTAACGGATGAAACACTAATACATGCATTTTTACCATATCCAGCTTCTTCACTAAAATCACAGACAAAGCAGAATCTGTTAAAAAATTGGCAAAAACGCTGGACGGATTCAGACACAGGCCGATATACGAAGGAATTCTTGCCATTGGTTGACCACAAGTATTTCGTAAACAACAGATACTTACTCATATTTTTAACAAATCACGGCCCCTTTCAGGAACACTTATACAAAATTAACAAAAGAGACTCCCCACTATGCATTTGTGGCTTGCCGTCAACATCGTTACACTATGTATTATACTGTACATTAACATCGCATTATCATCTCAAAAAACACACACGTATGAATTTAGCAAGTTGGTGGCGGGATGTAAAAGAGAAACCACAACTACTCAACAAGATCATACAATGCATGAGGTTTATAGAAACAAACGAGTACATCTTTTCAAATCCAGAGCCATTCTAGTCCGACTCCATCACTAGGGTGTAGCATGGAGGGAGAAACGGGTTATTAGCGGGTGCCAGAAACTTCTATCACTTTTGAATTTTTATCTTGTGCATCTCTCCAAACTCTTGTATGCGCAAGTTGTAAATAGTAGGTGTGTTGTAATGTGTTTCTAATTGTGATGTTCAATATTGTGTGTTTAATGTACTGTGAAATCCCTGTAAATCCATGAAAAATGTAAATAATTATGCAATCACATTCAAATGATCCTCATGTAATCACTACATACAGTCATGTAAATAGTAGGTGTTTGATATTGTGTTGTAATGTGTTTCTAATTGTCATGTTAAATATTGTGTGTTAAATGTACTGTGACGTATATATATCCAAGAAAATTTTAAACAATTATGCAATCACATTAGGTGAAATGATCCTCATGTAATCACTACATACAGTCATATATCTCGATGTGAAATCTTCGGTTCGCCCAGAAAAATTGGGTAACCAATTGTGATTGTAATTGTAAATCTCACAGCAACCGAAATAAATCTCAGCAGCTTGATCAGGAACCCGACGCTCCCTCTCAGACTCTGGTTGAGAGTCGGGAGGAGTGGATGTGGTCTACCCCTCGGGATTGCACTAACACTCTAAAGCGAAAGCTGAATTCCCGAGGTGGTCATCGCTGTCATCGCTGCGCAATGAGATTATTTTAACCAGTGTAAAGCGTGAATCCCATTTCGATGTTTACTTGTAGAAGTGCAGTCCTTAATTTGACGTAAGTGCATGATTTCACTGTCCAAACTTTTAAGCACGTTATGTTTAAATACTTTTCATACTCTGATTACTAAATGCATGCATGATTTCGAAGTCAAAACTAAGTGTAGCGTTTGTATAGTGTATTGTGTGTATGGTTACGTCATTCCCCTTAGCGATGGCAGGTAACTGTGATGGCCGACGTCTGCACCATGCAAAATGGGATACATGCCGCACTGCTATTCCGGTATACATGCCGCAGTTTCTTTTGTACGGGATGATTAAGGGTTATTAATTTTTCCTTTTCTTTTTGCACAGACTAACCATGTTAGGCATATTATCAAACTTACTAAAACCAAAGAAAAAAAGGGAAAATAAAAAGTAAGAAAGGCAAGAAAAATGCAAGTCAAGATGATAATAATGAAAAATTGGATTACGCGTAACGCAGACGTTCTTTGCAAACTACTCCAAAAAAGGGAAGTGTAATTGGCTTCGTTGCATCATGTGTTTAAATGTAGTTACATAAAGACTGTACTTTTTCGACACTTTTTCTGTAGATTGTCGTCAAAAAAACAGATCTCTTAACCCATTCGGGACCATAGCTGCATATAAGCACCTTCATAAAGAGCTTACAAAATTTGTTTCTGGCACCAGTATAAAAAAAGTAATATTTGCTTTGTTTAATTAGAGCATTTTCATGATTATACGTACAGGTAACTTCTTTTAAAAAAGTGGTACCAACCGAATAAAATTTGTGTAAAAGTCACCAGTCCCGAAAGGGTTAACAAATAAATTATGTAAACACAATTTTACTTTTTTTCTTTTCCCTTTCGAATACATTGATGTTACGTTGTTGCTGAAATAACAATTAAAATTTAATGTAAAAACAATAAGTCGATAATGTTAATAGTGAAAGTAGGTAACAATTATTAATTTGAATCTACTAATACGTTTCATTGTACTCATTTAGTTTCATTTTGTTATTACATCGTTAATTATAGTCCAGATATGAATATATATATTTTTTAATTTTTTTTATTTATAATTTCATTCTGTTCTTATTACAAGCGCAGCATAACTACCGCACAAGTGCGGCGTCTCAGCCTGAATGTACGGGTGACGCGCCGCAGTGTAATGTTTTAGAAAAAAATTGTTAAAAAAATTAATAATTTGTTTTGAATTTTTTTGTCGCACTACACGCGTTGTATATTTAACATTAAATAGCACAACAGGAATTTTTTTTTTTTATGTCCACCATGGGACTTTATATACAAATTCAAAAAAATGTGCGGCATAAATCCCGGAATTACCCTATGAAAGGTAATTTTTGTCGAACCGGTAATTCTTCTGGCTATTCTGCATATGAAAATTTAACTTGGATTATGAATTGAAAGACAGGAATCTGTATCTGATAAAATGTATACCCTGAAGATGCTGGAATTAAATAATAGAAAATTAAGGAATGAAACAATTAAGATCAAAGGATTTCATTTTACAATTCGATGCTTGTTAGTTAAAAGGTTATTAGTCAAAATTTTACTTTTATTTGCAATTGTAAATATACACATTCCGGAAAAACCTTTAAAATATGTTTTGAAAGTTTCAATATTTGAAAATTTCTCAGAATGTTTTGTTCACTCGTATGATAAATTACATTTCATCAAATAAATTCTATTTTCGAAAATATAAATTTAATTGTAATTCTTAGAAATTGTAAACTTTTCCAGGAAAAGGAATCAGATTTATTTTATAACGGAATTAAAATAGACTCTGGAAAATTACTAATATTCGAGGAAATTACAATTGAAAATTCTTCTATTTATGAAAGATAAATTCCAGCTTTTTGCTTGCAATATTCTTTTCTAGTTCTCCAGAAAAAATATTCTTTTGATAAATTAATAGAATTGCGCTATTCAAGTGTAAGTTGCAAGTGAACATTGTTTTGGTAACATTTAAAAGAGTGTTCTAGGAAAAGGCATGACCATGAATGCTTTCAAAAGGAATGTGAAAATTTTCAGAATTTACGATCAGGTAAATGCAGTAATATTTTTAACGTTATAATAATTCACTTTGCATAAGCAGAATTCATTATATTAGTAATAAATATATATTTTTTAAGTTGATAAAATTAAGCCTATTCCACTAATCACCTAAATACAAATTAGTTCAAATGACACAGAAATTATAATTGGTAATCAGTTTAGATAAATGCCATATTCTAACTGATTAAAAGAAATATTGTTATATTAGTTTCGATGATTAGTCTCTTTATCCTCCAGTTGGATTCTGCCCAATTAAAACAGCAGCTAATCCTTTAAGGGGACCGGGAAAGCAAAATTCAACCAAAAAATCGATTTTTACTTTTTTATATCATTAAATAGTTTAACCTTTTATCTTTCCAATGATGTGCCACACATGTTTATAAATAAAAAAAATAAGTGTTGAAATTATTCATTCTTTCTAAGAGTACTTCACAGCTTAGTAGGCATTTAAATCTTTAATTGAATTTTTCTCAAAACTTGGATTTTTCATGTTTATGTTCCTTTTTTCAATATCTATTAAACTTAAGAACTCAGTTTTTTTATGCTTATATAATGTTATAGTGTATATTTTAACACAGGGATTTAATAATGTGTTGAAAATTATTTATTTTAGGCAGTGAAATCGTACCAAAAATGCTAGTTTAAAAATGACTTTCAGTAAATAATTAATAATTAATTTTGAGTTTCACTTAGAAAGAAAATGGTCTGTTAAAATACGTAAATCATGTTATTCTAACTACTCTAAAAAATCTAGACCTCTATCTTTCACCATTTCTGAGAAAAGGGTACATAAAGTTGGTGAATTTAACATGGCGGAGATAGGGCTTTCCCGGTCCCCTTAAAACGCCTGCGGGTTTTGAAAGCAACCATTCACACAATATGAAAAGCAACTTCCGTCAAACAGGTAATTTTGATGGCTATTCTGGCTGATAAAACTATAACTGGGATTATGAATCGAAATTCAGGTATCTGTATCTGAATAAATTTGTACCCTAAACGTGCTACAATTAAGTAAAAGAAAATTAAGGTATGAAACTATTAAAGTAAAGGAGATTCAATAATTTACTATTCGTAATCGTTTCAGTTAAGGGGTCTCAAGACTCTTAAAATTAGAAAAAATTAAAAAAATAAGACCATTTTCAACATTTAATATCTTAAAATGTATATGGTTTAAAAACACAATTTTTATTGGAATGAAAGATACAGGCATGTTTTTTTCTTTTCGTGTATTTAAAAAATTGCAAGATGCAAAATTAGTATTTATAGGGTGCTCCGCACTGTCAGACATTTGTCGAGCAGAAAATAGGTATAACAGCTTACGCGCAGAATTACAAAATAAATTTCGCAACTAGAATAAAATTTTTCATGTCTAATTATACTTCAGACTGTATTTATTACTCTGATCCTAAATAAATTTGTATTTATATCATTTTTATATTTTTAATACAAAGTTATATTTAGCTAATACAAAATTTTTAAATTTTTAACAGTATAATCACCTAAAAAAATATTTTTTGAACAATAAAAGTGAAATTTTAGGTTCAGTTTATACAGACTAACATGAAATATATGTTTTAAAATTTTATGAAAAAATATACAGAAGTTTTTGAGATATCCTGCGCGTTATGCCCAAAAACATTGTTTGGATAAAAATGACCTCAAAGTTTCGAAAACGCCTTTTCTGCTATTGAGCAGGCTTAATTGTAAAAGCCATAACTTTTGTTCTAATAGGAATTTCAAGGAAAAAATTATATCAAAACGTTCAGAAAAAATGGGAGTTTAACATCTAAAAAAAAATTAAAATTTCGAAAATTTTGAAGCTTTAAGAGTCCTGAGACCCCTTAAAAGCCAATTAATAAAAACTGAAGCTTTTATTTCTAACTTTGAAGAATTACATCCTGAAAAAGGAATATACACTGTAAAGCAGTTTCCGTATATATACAAGTTCTCTCTCAAAGTTCTCAAAGTTCTGTCTTTTAACGGAAACTTTTTATTTTGAGTGGCAATCGTACATTTTCCCGGAATACACGGAAAAATTCCTTTCTATACTTACTCGTTTAACGATAGAAAACAAAATGTTCCTTGCAAGACAGGGAAACGAAAATTATCTTTTTCAATTAAGAGAAAACAGAATATATCCAGTTAATTTTTTGTAATTAATGTTTTGGCCTATCACCCAGTCGTTTGATGTGTCCAAGTGCTGAAGAAAACAGATAAATCATCCTCTAATGGCAAGTACCGAAGTTCCAATACTGAGAAAGCCAAGGCAATAAAAGACGGGTGTCTTAATATTAATAACAAAAAAATAAACGAATTTGTATGAAACCTTTTCCGTAAATATGTGTATCAGTACATATATTTATTATTATTATATTATTTTTTATATAGTGTCCCGTTACTTATACTTATTTCTTAAAATTGAAATTTCCACCTTAAACAGCGTAAAATCTCCACCTTGAAAACGGAAGTTTTGAGAAAAAGTGGAGGATAGACGGCAACTTTGCTGCCAATACGTTTTCCGTTTTTTCACGGAATTATATTTTACAGTGTACAAAGTATCTCAAAATTATCTGTACACACATTCAAGGAGGACTTCACTCATCAAGACAGGCAATAGTTTTTATAGGCTCGATCAAGCCAAACAGAGGCCTAAGGCTTAGTATTCAAGTTGAAAATTAAACATTTTCTAAGCATTAAATTACAGATAAGAATATATAAATACATATTAGATAAATGTATTTTTTGCTTTTCATTTTATCGTAAACTAAAACTACAAAATACTGTTATAATCAGTAGAATGTGTTCATTAAATCATATTTACAAAATCAAAATCAAAATTAACAATCAAATCAAAAATTATCTGTACAAAAATTGTATACTAAATTTAGGGGTCTTCGAAATCAGGGGCCCCAGGACCAAGGCCCAGATGACCCATGCTTTAATCAGACCTGGGCAACCAGGTGCGTAATTCACTTATTCATTCAAGTATACAAATACCTCACCTCATGCCAAACCTAGATTTTAACCCATACCATATCACAAAGTAATATAGTGTAACGAAAGTCCTTCCGGCCAGTGCCGGGAGGAAGAGGTAGCTTTCATATTCCTTATTTTTAAAAAGCCAACTTATATTATTCAAACACACGAAGCTCAATTAAGTGGAAACCGAATGTAGGAGATTCAATACTAATTTTTATCAATACTAAATCATTATGAATGAGAATTTCGCAAAATTAGTCAGCTTTATCCAAGCTGCTTTTATTTAAAGTCATTTATATTTGGCTGCCAAATTCGGCGATTTCTTAAAGTGCCTGCCATTTTAAGACAACATGGTAGATGAGGCTAACCAGTGAACTTGGTCGAGACCTTAGTAATTGCTGTGCACATGATCACTCATATCGGAATCGGTTGATATATACGAGTGCTGTCGCAGGCAAAAAATCAGATTTTTCAAAATGTCACCAACTTTAGAAATTGAAACTGCTATATCTGAGCCATTTTTTAAGATAAAGACAAACAAAAAATGCTCCTGAATCCTTATATCAAGGTCAAATACTTAAGAAAGAAACCTTTTTATATTTCAAATTTTTTTGCACCTCACTTTAAATATAATTTTTTTTAATTTAGTGGCCGCCATTTTGAAACAAGATGGCTGATGAAGCTGGCCAGCGAACTTGGTCGAGATATTGATGTATACTATCCACATGCCTTCTTCCATCGAAATAGGCGAATATGTGTGGTATCGCGTGACAAATACAAGATCGTTTCAAAGTGTTAGCCATGATAGAAATTCAAAGTGCTATAATTCAACCACTTTTTAAGATATAAACAAAAGAAAATATTTTCAGAAACAAAAACTGCTCAAGAATCTTTGTATCAATAATATTACACATAAAAAAAAAATATTTTTCATTTTCCAATTTTTTAATACCTCATTTTAAATTTTAAATATAATTTATTTTTAAATGGCAACCCTTTTGAAACAAGATGGCGAATGAAGCTGGCCAACGAACTCGGTCGAGACATTGGTCTGTACTATGTACAGACCAAGTTACATTCAAATCGGTTCATAAATACGCCTGTTATCGCGTGACAAAAATCAGGTCGTTTTAAAATGTCAGCCACAATAGAAATTCAAAATGTTATAACTCAGCCATTTTTTTAGATGTAGACGAAATAAAACCTGTTCCGGAATCTTTGTATTAAGGTCAAACACATACAAAAAAATCTTTTTCATTTTCCAATTTTTTGGTATCTCATTTTAAATGTAATTTTTTTTTAAATTATTTTAAATGGCCACCATTTTGAAACAAGATAGCGAATGAAGCTGGTCAACGAACTCGGTTGAGTTATTTGTATGTACTATGTACACACCAAGGTACATCCAAATCGGTTCATAAATACGTCTATTATCACGTGGCAAAAATCAGGACGTTTCAAAATGTCAGCCACGCTAGAAATTCAAAATGCTATAACTCAGCCATTTTTTAAGATATAGACGAAACAAAAACTGCTCCCGAATCGTTTTATCAAGGTCAAACACATAAGAAAAAAATATTTTTTCAATTTTCAATTTTTTGCTACCACATTTCAAATTTAAATTTTTCTTAAAATTTTAAATGGTCGCCATTTTTAAACAAGATGGCGGATGAAGCTGGCCAACGAACTCGTTCGAGACATTGGTCTGTACTATGTATAAACGAAGTTACATCCAAATCGGTTCATAAATACGCCTTTTATCGCGTGACAAAATTCAGGACGTTTCAAAATGTCAGCTTCGCTAGAAATTCAAAATGCTATAACTCAGCCATTTTTTAAGATATAGACGAAACAAAAACTGCTACGGAGTCTTTGTATAAAGGTCAAATACATAAGAAAAAAATATTTTTCCATTTTCAATTTTTTGGTACCACATTTCAAATTTTAATTTTTTTTTAAATTTTTAAATGGCCGCCATTTTGAAACAAAATGGCGGATGAAGCTGGCCAACGAACTCGGTCGAGACATTGGTATGTACTATGTACACACCGAATTACATCCAAATCGGTTCATAAATACGAGAGTTACAGTGTGACATAGGTCAGATATATATATATATATATATATATATATATATATATATATATATATATCAATTTTGAACGGAGGGTGGTTTCGGGGTCTGGGGGTCATGATCGATGAAAATATACCAAAATTTTTTGAAATCGCTTTCCTCCGAACGGCTGCAATAGGTAGCTTTTTGTAAAGAAAGCTACCTAATATTTTCAATAGGCGTGCTTTCCTTTATTTGGAATGTGACGACACTACGAGAAGAGCTAAAACTAGCCACCATTCCAGTCCAGCGACTCATAGCATATTATTCAACATTTAGTTGACAATATATGCAATGTTGGCGACCAAATCGCACTGCACTTTCAGTGCATTTTATGACGTTATCATATTTCACAGAAAGAAATGTTAGGTTTCCGAAGATCTCGACATATTATCTTCATTATTGCTAACTGAAATTCAGGTTCGATTTAGAATTAGACACCCTGTAATTTAACTGAAGAAATAAAAATGAGAACCTGGTTTCCTATTCAGTAATTGTTTATCTTCAACGAGTATGATCAATTCCTACCGTTTACGTTACTTATTTTGATCCTTAATATATAAATTTTAAAACATTTAGAACTAAAAACTTTCGCATAGTTTTTATTCGCAATCATAACACATTTCATTAAATAAATTCAATTTTGGAAAATATAAATCTTAACCTAATTCTTATATTAGAAAACTATTTTCCTGGAAAGAAATCGTGTTTTGTTTGCGATCAGAATATAGAATACTTTATGCTATAACTAGTGAAAAATTTTATTACATACCGTGGAAGATAAATTCCAGATTTTTACGTATGGTATTCTTTTCTAACTTCTAAGATAATTTGCTGTATTCATTGACTAATATGATGGTATGCAATTTACTTTTAAGCTGCAAGTGAAACCGATTCTGATAATATTAGAGAAGTGCATTGGAATAAATTGAATGAAAAACATACATGAATGTTTACAAAAAGAATAAGAAAAATGACTAAATTTAATAACAGGTAAATAAAAAAATTATGTACGCTACATGTTAGATAAGAGATAATGTTGAAAATAAGCAGAGTGCATTATTTGTTTTTATTTATAGACAGCCTTATAAATTTAGCATATGAAGTTCAATCATGAATGAATAAGGATTACAAGGGGACAATTACTTCATGTATAATATAAAAATGCGTCAAGACGAAAAAGAACTTCTTCCCAAATTTTGATGCTATGCATCTTCGAAATTTTTCTCTCGACCTTATTTAGTTCCGCCTACGATCGAACATTTTACGTAACTTTACACCTGTTTCATCTTATAGTAGATATTCTGTATGCTAAGTTCCACGCTTGAAGGATACATTTTTTTCTCAGATACACGATAAATTTTATAGAAATTATTTGTAGAATTATGTGGCTTTAAAGTGCTAGCAACGCTAATATTTCGACCTAAATGCATGGAGATTTGCTGGTATAGTAAACATATCTAACTTCTAGTACTGCATTGTTTTCGATACTAAAGATAACTTGGTTGTCGATGAAGAAAGAAACATCAAATAATCAAATCAAGAGACATAAGTCTGATGCAGCAAAAAAAAAAAAGCATACATTCATGTTTTTACAACACTAAAGCTCCTTTCACATATCGCTATATAAATTCCATATTTCAAGTTTTGGTGTTTGCTATAGCTAAAGTTAACTTGCTTGCTGCTAAAAAAAGAAGCATCTCATGGTCAAATCACAAGCGTTAAAATGATTTCAGATCTCACGTGTAATGTTTCCAATTTAGCGATTTTTTTTTATTTAGATATCTATCACTTCCGAAACGTAATATATTTTTATTTCATAATAGATGAAATTAGGCGAATACTGCTATTCAGAAATAGCGGTAATTTTTTTTTATTAAAAATATCATCTGTATTGGAAACACTGCTTATGCTGAAAAACAAAATTTCCTCTATTTATGCTTTTGCTCGCTTGCTCTTTCCATATATTATTTAATTTAGCATCTTCTATTTCATGTCTTTCGCATGAAAAAGAAACATTCAATAATAAAATAGCTTTTGTGCCACTTAAGCTTATCCCATATGTTATTTGTTGGTACTATGGACTTGAAAGTTTTACAACTTTCATATCTTAGCAGTCTCATTGTTTGCTTGACGTTACGCATCTTTTTGTTTCTCGTTGTGGTTACTAAACTATGTGCGAAATTTGATATAATTTGATATACAGAATAGTGATGGGCGATTCTCGAGAATTCGACAATCGAGAAAAATCGTCATCGTAAAAAATCACAATCGATACAGCCATCGATTAATTCATAGAATCTACAATCGAGATGTTTTACAATCGATTATAACGAGAAAAGCTAAAAACAGTTATTGGAAAACTTAGCTATTATTCTGGCCGACAATTTCATAGTAGTGATAGGGCTTAGTGATGGGCGATTCTCGAAAATTTACCAATCGAAAAAAATCGTTATCGAAAAATACACAATCGATACAGTCATCGATTACTTTCGAGAATCTACAAAGGAGATGTTCTAGAATCGATTATTGAAATCATTATTTTTACATATATATAAGGCAGATTTTATTAAATATAGGGTAACTGAAAACAGATGGAATAAAAAAACAACAAACCAAAGGGAAACTATAAAGGAGCCATAAGACTGGGAAAGTCTTGTAAGGGTGCCCCCTGGTTGAAAAAAGCTGAAAAAACGCGAGTAGCTATGAAGCGGTAAGGGGAGTTTAAGTATCAAAAATTAGAATTTTTCGGCAATTAGTACCAAAATGGCCAAAGAAATAAGAATCAAAAGCACACCCTAGTGGCAAAAATATGAACTAAAGGATGATAAAAGGGATCAAATTTTTTTATTGATTTTTCTACGTCATTTGAGATTGGATCTTTAATTTCCCCATTTTTATAAAGTCTTCGACTGGAATACATTAAACGAACTCCCGCGGGGAGCAAAGTAGGAGGGAGGGGCAAGGAAAGTGCATAATATGAATAAGTGGTCACAGGACTTTCCAACGATATGGCACATGAGGGGTGTCGGCTAAATTTAGTAAAGTGCCCCCGCTCGGGGGCAAAGTAAGGGGAGGGGCGCGTGCGATATATAAAATGAAATAGTAGTCACAGAGCTTTCCAATGATATATCACATGAGGGGTGTCAGCAAAAGATAGAAAAGAGTCCCAACTCCCAGGATTCCAATTATCGTGCCCCCCCCCCCCCCGAAACATACCCTGCCCATCCTTCTCTTTGAAATTTTCATATATTAAAAATTATTTATCGGAGGGCTCCGTAAAAAAAATCCGATCTAAAATGTTTAAAAACGCTACGATTTCAAAAAAGTTCGAAAAGTGCCTCTCTCGGGGCGCCAAACTGAGGAAGGAAGAAGAAAGGTTCATAATATGAAAGAGTAACTTTGCGATGATAACCGAAAACTTTCCGATGATAGATCAAATGACTGGTCCAAAAAAAGTTAGAAATCTACCCCTCCCACTTGGGTTCCCTCTTTTATCCTGGAATATACCCGGAAATCACGCAGCCCCACTTTTAAAATTTTATATTTAATAAATAATATTTATCGGAGAGCTCCATTAAAAAACCTCATTTAATGATATTTATTGTAGAAATCTCTACAATTAAAAAAAAAGTCACCCCCGCACCGCTCCCCCCCCCCCCCCGAACCCCTTCCGGAATTCAACTCTGGGAGGAGAAAGGTTCATAATATGAAAGAGTGGTG
Organism: Maratus speciosus; assembly: GCA_963932465.1. NCBI lineage: Eukaryota > Metazoa > Arthropoda > Arachnida > Araneae > Salticidae > Maratus > Maratus speciosus. The sequence continues at coordinate 258,941,967 of OZ010788.1, forward strand.
AAAGGACTTTCCGATGATATGTCAAGGAGAGGTTTGGTAAAAGTTTGAAAATTACCCGCCCCCCCCCCTTCCCTTTGTGCACTCTCGCGCACCCCAGAATTCACTCACCTTCCTCTTTGAACTTTTTATATTTAATAAATAGTATTTATCTGAGTCTCCAGGTATGGGGCAGCTTGGCAGAGCTATAATAAGAGAAACATTGAAAATTCGTGGCAAAATGACACTAAATTTAACAGTAAAGTTTGAAACTAGGACTATACAGAACTGAATACACAAACCACTATGCTTCATAAACCACATCGGTTAATAGCAATAAAATGATAAGTGCCAGTTAAACTGATGGCATTGAGCTCACAGGTTATTAACACTAACTGTATATTATACTCTTATTTCAAAGAATAATGTCCCTCAAATAATAAATGAAGGGAAATATCCCCCGTTTGCCCCTTTTATACTTAACCAATGAACCTCCAAATCTAATCAGGGAAACTCCTTAACTATAATAAATCAGTATATCAAATTTGAAGCAAATCAGATAATTCTGCATGAAAAAAAGGAGCATATCGCTAAATTAAGGGTGGTCTAACTTCTTTAACCCTTTTATACTTAACTAATGAACCTCCAAATCTAATCAGGAAAGCTCCTTATCAGAACAAACATAGAAAAAAAAATTAAAGTAAATTGAATAATTCTCCATGAAAATCCATTTATCTAAATTAAGGGGACTTGCCCCCTTTTCGTCCTTGTATACTTAACTAATGAACCTCCAAATAAAATGAAGGAAGAGCCATATCGGAATAAATCGGTATATTAAATTTGAAGCAAATCCAATAATTCTGCATGAAAAACCCTTTTATCTAAATTAAGGGGAGACTAGCCCCTCCCCTTTATACTTAACCCATAAACCTCCAAATCTAATCAAGGCAGCTTCTTAACATAATAAACCGGTATCCCAAATTTGGAGAAAATCGAATAATTCTGCATGAAAAACCCATTTATCTAAATTAAGGAGGGTGTCTACCCCCCTTTCCCCCCTTTATACTTAACTAATGAACCTCCAAGTTTAATCAGGGAAGCTCCTTAACATAATAAACCGGTATACCAAATTTGGAACAAATCGAGTAATTCTGCATGAAAAACCCATTTATCTAAATTAAGTGGGGGACCAGCCCCCTTCTCCCCCTTTATCCTTATCCAATGAACTTCCAAGTTTAATCAGGGAAGCTCCTTAACATAATAAACCAGCATACCAAATTTGGAGCAAATCAAATAATTCTGCATGAAAAGCCCATTTATCTAAATTAAGGGGGGACCAGCCCCCTTCTCCCCCTTTATACTTAACCCGTAAACCTCCAAATCTAATCAAGGCAACTTCTTAACGTAATAAACCGGTACACCAAATTTGGAGCAAATCGAGTAATTCTGCATGAAAAACCCATTTATCTAAATTAAGGGGGGGGCGAACCAGCCCCCCTTCTCCCCCTTTATCTTTAACCAATGAACTAAGTTTAATCAGGGAAGCTCCTTAATATAATAAACCGGTATACCAAATTATGAGCAAATCAAATAATTCTGCATGAAAAGCACATTTATCTAAATTAAGGGGGGGGGGGTCTAGCCCCCTTCTCCCCCTTTATACTTAACCCGTAAACCTCCAAATCTAATCAAGGCAACTTCTTAACATAATGAACCGGTATACCAAATTTGGAGCAAATCGAATAATTCTGCATGAAAAACCCATTTATCTAAATTAAGGAGGGGGTCTATCCCCCTTTCCCCCCTTCATACTTAACTAATGAACCTCCAAGTTTAATCAGGGACGCTCCTTAACATAATAAACCGGTATACGAAATTTGGAGCAAATCGATGAATTCTGCATGAAAAACCTATTTATCTAAATTAAGGAGGGGGGAGGACCAGCCCCCTTCTCTCCCTTTATCCTTAACCAATGAACCGTCAAAACTAAACAGCGGAACGCCTTAACAGAATGAACATAAAAAAAATTGAAGCAAATCGTACATTTTAATCAAGAGTTATCGCGTTACGTACATACATACGTACGTACGTACGTACAGTACATGCATACACACAGAACCGACGGGTACATTAGCTCTCAGGCTTAGATAGCCTGTGACCTAAAAAGAGATTGGATAAGCAGATGGACTCCTTTGAGAAATTATGACTTAAACCAGAAATGCGGTAAGTTTGACTCTGAAAGCTTCATTTCCATCTCGCATTTCGGCAAATCTCATCTCGATGATTTTCCCAGCATTTCGACGCTTCCAGACGGCAAACTGCTCGATGGTTGGGTCTCTCGCGGTTTTAAACCTTTCGGGATGGGAAGTCTCTCGAGAGTTTCCTCTCGCCCTTTTCAACCTTTACCGATGGGAAGCCTCTCGCTTGTTACTCTCGTCCTTTTCGAAATCTCCCAATGAAAAGCCTTTCGAGGATTTCTCTCGCGCTTTTCAACATTTCGCTATGAGAAGCTTTTCGAGGATTTCTCTCGTCCTCGGCAGAGAAGAAAAGTAAGAAAATTTATCGAGAGTACCAAGGGACGAGATAGCGAAAAAGGCATGACAATGAGCTGTGAAATGAAGCTTTAATTTTCAAAGTTTCTCTTATTTTAGCCCTACCAAGATGTCACATACCTGGAACCCTCCGATAAAAATTATTTATTAAATATAAAATTTTCAAAGAGGAAGGTGGGTCGGGTGATTTCGAGGGAGGAGGACGTGAGAGTGGACTCATGGGGTGCAATTTTAAAAATTTTACCGAACCCTTCCTGTGGCATATAATCGAAAAGCCCTTTGACCACTCTTTCATACTATGAACCTTTCTTCGCTCAAAGGGGGGGGGGGGGGAAGGGGCGAACAAATTTTTAAAACCGTAGCCGATTTCTATAATAAATTTAAATATCACTTTAAATATGGGTTTTTTATGCAGTCTTCCGGTAAATATTATTTATTGAACATAAAAATTTTAAAGCGGCGGCTGTATGAATTCCGGGGTGAAAGAGTGGGCCCACGGGGGGGAGAGAGGGGGAGCAATTTTCAAACTTTTTTTGGACCAGTCATGTGATATGTCATAGGTAAGCTCTCGGATGACTCTTTCATATTATGAGACTTTCTTCCTTCCCTCCCCAATTTGGCCCCCACAGCGAGGGTAGTTTTTTCCGCTTTTATCATTTTAGATCGGATTTTTTTATGGAGCCCCCGCTAAATATTATTTATAATATATGAAATTTCAGGACACTTTTCCAAATTTAGCCAAGACCCCTCATGTGACATATCGTTAGAAAGGTTTGTGACTACTTATTAGTGCTATGCACTTCCGGTGGCCGCCCCCCTCCACTTTGCCCCCTCGGAGGACACTTTTCCAAATTTAGTCAGTACCCCTCTTATGAGATATCGTTGAAAAGGTCTGTGACTACTTATTGATGTTATGCACTTCCGGTGACAGTCCCCCCCACTCTTTGCCCCCCCTGGGGGACACTTTTTCAAATTTAATCAAGACCCCTCGTGTGAGGTATCGTTGGAAAGGTCTGTGACTACTTATTGATGTTATGTACCTATGATGTCCCCACCACCACTTTGCCCCCCCCCCTCGGGGTCACTTTTCCAAATTTAGCCAACACCCCTCATGTGAGATATCGTTGGAAAGTTCTGTGACTATTTATTGATGTTATGTACCTCCGGTGACAGTCCCCCCCACTCTTTGCCCCCCCTTGGGGGACACTTTTTCAAATTTAGTCAAGACCCCTTGTGTGAGGTATCGTTGGAAAGGTCTGTGACTACTTATTGATGTTATGTACCTACGATGTCCCCACCACCACTTTGCCCTCCCCCCCCGGGGGCAATTTTCCAAATTTAGCCAACACCCCTCATGTGAGATATCGTTGGAAAGGTCTGTGACTATTTATTGATGTTATGTACCTCCGGTGACAGTCTCCCCCAATTTGCCCCTCTCGGGGGACACTTTTTAAAATTTAGCCAAGACCCCTCATATGAGATATCGTTGGAAAGGTATGTGACTACTTATTGATGTTATGCTCCTCCGGTGTCCATCCCCCCATTTTGAACCCCCCCCCGGGGGGCACTTTTCCAAATTTAGCCAAGACCCCACATGTGAGATATCGTTGGAAAGGTCTGTGACTACTTATTGATGTAATGCACCTCCGGTGACCGCCCCCTCCCACTTTCCCCCCACGGGGGTGTTTTTTTTAATTTAGCCGAGACCCCTCATGTGACATATTGTTGGAAAGGCTTATGACCACTTACTCATGTTATCCACCTCCCGCACCCCTCCCCCCCTTTCCCCCACGGGGAGGGCATTTTTATAAATTCAGATCCAGACTTCTCATGTGACATATGGTTGGAAAGGCCTAAAGACCTGTGACGACTTAATCATATTATGCAGCTGCTGTGCCCCTCCGCTCGCTTTGACCCCTCCCCCAAGAGATCTGGTCCGACGTTCATTCGTTTCGATATTATATTTTTTACAAGATTTTGTAGTGCGTGCACACCACACCCGCCTGCTATCAGTGCCATATATAGCGGGTAACCTGTTCGTGATTTCATATTACAAGATTACGTATAAATTATGGGCCCCGTTTAAAGGAGGGGCCCGCTAGCGGTCGAAGTCACCTAGTCTTTATTAACATCGACTCATTCCAGTTCACCCGCAGACGATTCTTGATAAATGTATGACGTTTATAATACATAATATATGATTTATAAAAGAAATTTGCAAACTGTAGTCATCGAGAAAAAATTTATACAATCGAAAAATATCGAGATGTCCATACAATCGAGAAAATCGAGAAAAACATCTCGTTATCGCCCATCACTAATACAGAATAAATCATTCCCCTCATTGCAATAAATTTGTTTAAGTAATTTTTAGTATTCTGTCTCTTCTTTATGAGATTTTAAGGCGTATTTTAAAAGAATAACACAGGCATTTCCACCCCCACCCCCACCCCGTGTTAAAGTGAATCGTTGGGTCTTTCTCCGTTAATATTAAGAAAAATACTGCATACAAAAATATGAAAATCGGCGGTATTATAGAGAAATGTTTGATAAACACGCTGGTGTAGACAGTTTTCAAATCTAATAATTATTTTAAGAGATATTTAATGCTAAAGTTGGACAAAATCGTTCCATTAAAAAAGTTTTATAGGAGCAAAAACTACATATGGGAATTAATTCATTTTTAAATCATTTTATACGTTAGAATTTCCCGGTGTGCAGACTGCATTCACTTTTTTAATTTGACTCATTTTTTGAGGTTTTATTTCTATTTTAAATTCAAATTTTCAGCATTTCGAGAGATATTTTTTACTTATTTTAGAAATTGGTAATTAATTTAAACTGTTGCAAACTGTATAAACAGCGCAAATAATAATGTTTGCTTCAAATTAAAAATTTATTTTATACGTGACTATTATTAACAGAAAAAAACTTTCAAATTAGGATTAAATAATTACGTATGAAAAGCAGGAACTTATTGAAATTACTTCATAAAAACTATACTTACATGTGAATTTTAAAAGAGAAAGGATATTGTAAAATAATAAATTCATTAACATGCGTTAGAAGTCTTAAATAGGAGAATTTACGTCACATTACACTTATTACGTAAAATGAACAAAAAGTAATATTGCAAAACAGTTTAAATTTAAAAATTGCGCGGGTCATTATTTTGATATTTTGAGATTATATTAATAAGATTAATATTAATTTTATTGAATGCGTTTAGACCGCTTTCGAGCGACTATTTAGTAATTTAATAAAAGTAAAAAAGATTACAAGCTGAAAATGAAGTGTCATCGACAAAAAATATGATTTGAAAGAGAAAAATCTGTGAAGCAGAAAATAAAGAAATTGCTTAAATGGTTTAGTTAAGATTCATTAACCTTCTGTGTCGTTTCCGTCAAAAGAAGGCATTGGTATTTGTGAAATATATTTGCATTTTTATGCAGATTTGCTTATTATATTAGCTTATTTTGAAATGTTTAACTGATTTTATTTAATCAAAGACGAAAACAACCATTGTATATTTTAACAGCAGCTGATTTTTCTTTAAAATTCCCCAATCGAAGAGAAATGAATGGAAACCCGTTTATAGGGAGATCGCCACTGTTTTTTAAATTATAATTCAATCTTTCAAAATCTGTTTGAAGCCGATCAAATTAGCGTGCTTTTAGAGACTGCGGTGTCTGAACGGGGGGTTGGCGAGCGTAGCTCGTAGGGGGGCCAAGCCACCTAGTTTCTCAAAATTTTAAGGAGCCATTCAGTTGGGATTTTTTTCCTTTGAATAATTTCGAGAAAATTCTTTCTTTGTATTTTATAAAAACCTTCTTCTGCGATATCATCTATAAAGTGTATAATGGAGTATATCTATATCTTACGACAGGATTCTAAAAGTTTTTATTTTATTAATATATAGAATCATAATATTTATTACCCAAATTTTTGTAAAATAACTTACAAACTGGAGATTTAAAAAGAAGTAATCTACCAATTTTAATTGATAAAAGTATAAATTAAAACTTTGAAAACAGTAAAAATAGGTTTATTTGACTGTTCACATGTTTCGACTCTACCCGAGTCATTTTCAAAACTAATAAAAAACAAATAAAAATTACATTTAAAAAATCAAAAAACCCGTCTGCGTAAAAAGCGAACTAATTAATCATTTCTCATCAATGTGAAACTATTTTTTATATTACTTACCTATCTTTTTTATTTGCTTGTATTGATGACTTTTAAGTTGTTTAATTGTTAGTTCCTATCTATAAACACTGTTTTGATGAGGCCTATAGATGTCTATGATGGTTAAAATTGCAGTAAAGCTAGGAATCCTGCCTACACAACTTTCAGGTTGAGTAATATTTAAACTGAGCTTCTGACTGTAAAATAGTCAATGAAACATCGTCTTCATTTGGAAAGACCTATCCAATGATATGCACTCAATATGGTGCGCAATTTTTTTTTCATGTCTACCGCCATTTTGAATTTATAAAAAAAAATTAGCCTATAACCATTGGACGTTTAAGACGACTCGATAGAGACTTCATTCATTAAAATCCATCCAGTCGTTCGGATGTTTCGAGGGTATAAAGATATCGACATATACCCAGATAGGCGGGAAACACATAACCCTTCTTGGCAGTCGGCTAAAAACATTCTAGGATTGCAAGGTCTACGAAACGCCATCATTCAATTTCCCACATATTCTTTCATACTATGCAAGTTATTTTTATTTTATTTTCGTAACCATTAAGTAGCTCGAACCATAATTTTGCTAAGTTAAATGATTCTGCATCGTTACATATTGAATTTTTGCCTGTTACAATCTGTATGATTTTTCTTATAATAGATGTATAGTACAGACTAGAGGGAAATATTATTTTACTGTCATTGAAATTTATTTGGATAGTTTCTTCTTGATATAATCTTGCTAGGGCTATAGTTTTTCTATTATATTTAATATCAGCTGAATGCCCTTTTTTCTATACTTAAATTTCCTTCTAGTCATACCAATATAGTAATTCTGCGATCCGTAAATAAATTTCAATGAAAGTAAAATAATTTTTCCCTCCAGTCTATACTATTCATCCATTATAAGAGAAACCATCGAGATTGTAACGCTCAAAAATTCAAAATGTAAAGAAGCAGCATCATTTCACTTACGAAAAATATGACTTGAGCTACTCAATGGTTATGAAAATAGAAATTATTTGATTATGAAATGCATGCTTCTTTTTACCCGACTGAAAAGAAGGGTTATGTGTTTCACGCGTATCTGGGTATGTGGATTTCTTTACACCCTCGAAACATCCCAACTGCTGAATGGATTTTATTGAATGAGGTCTCTATCGATTCGTCTTAACCGTCCGATGCTTATAGGCTATGTTTTGTTTTTATAAATTCAAAATGGCGATAGAGACGAAAAAAAATTACGTACCCTATTGAATGGCATATCATTGGATAGGTCTTTAAAAATGAAGACGATGTTTCATTGACTATTTTACAGTCAGAAGCTCCGTTTAAATATTACACAACCTGGAAGTTGTGTAGGTAGGATCTCTAGCTTTACTGCAACTCCAACCATCATAGACATCTATAGGCCTCATCAAAACAGTGTTTACAGATAGGAACTATAACAATTAAACAGAATTTAAAAGTCATCAATACAAGTAAATAAAAAAATATGTAAGTAATATAAAAAATAGTTTCACATTGATGCGAAATAATTAATTAGTTCGCTTTTTACGCAGTCGGGTTTTTTGATTTTTTAAATTTAATTAATTTATTTCTATACTTAAATTTCCTTCTAATCATACCAATATAGTAATTCCTTCTGGAAATTCTAGAATAGAAATTCATTGATTATTACAAGGTGTTAATTTGCTATATATTTAAAAAGTAATTTGTTTTCTGCAGAATTGTGGACATACATAGTCTGTTTGAGAACTTAATACAACTAAAAATTTTGACATTTTGATAATGTAATTCGACTCACAATCAAATGTTTTTCAATATAATCAGTTATTTGCGCATCATTTTTTTTTTACACTCAACTTATACGGTATTAAATCTGTTAATATAATACCAACAGTTTCAGCTCATTATCTGCACATTAAATAGTCTAACCTATTGAACGTTTCTAGATTGTATAAAGCTTTATCACTTTCCGTATAAGCATTTTACACTATGCTCTCTTGATATTCCCTTTTGCAAACATTGCAGCACCTAAATCTCTTAACTATATATCATCATTGAAAGTGGAAAGTACGAGCGAACGGATAAGTACTGGTGCTTATATTTCCTGTCAAATATGAAATGCGAAGAAGTAACATTCACAAATATTCCCAGTAGTTGTTTCGAAGTTAATTGAAATAGTATACGTGCCTTTTGAAAGTCTCCGTACTTCAAAGACATGGTTATGTAAGCTTTAAAAGATGATGACTGGTTTTGGTACTTGTCAAACAACCTATAGTATATTAGTTTTTAAACAAGAACCTCTTAAATTTAGTACGTGTTTTTCCTACTAGTGGAAATTATAAAGTGTCAAAAATGTCTAAAAAATAATTTGCCTTTTCAGTTTTTCTTGAAGTAAATCTAGTTACGTTAATACTTAATTCACAAGCTTTAAACGTTCAACAGATTTAATAACTTGAATATTAAAATAGAAAAATCTATGATTTCTTAAGAAAATATGAAAGTTAAATAAACTTGTTTTGGCATTTTAGTTTAATGAATCCGAACTTTTATTTAAATTTACAGAAAAAGAAGCAAATACGAGGATTAAGGTTTAAATCATGTTCTCTAATAGAAAATTTTATAAAAAACAAAATTTATCTCGAGACTACGCATTATCAGTCATTCAGGAAATAAAATGTAAAGTCGTGATTTTAATTGTGTATTAAAAAGATTATTATTATTTTTTTAAGGGTGATAGCTTAATTTCGTTTCACCTCAAATAACTGAATAAAAAGTTAAAATTTCAGTGCAAAATTCACCTTGATTAATGATTAAGATTCATAAGATACAAATAAATGTATAGGGTTTAGTTTCTCACTGATAAAGGCCAAGTAAGTTTTGGTTGAAAACGTTTTGGTTTTTAAAATGACTTTAATGTGTTTTTAAAGAATTTTATTATATTTTTCGCACCTTTAAGCAATGTATTTGCATTTATTTTAACCTCAAATAACTGATGAATCAATTTAGCTACACCTATGAATGTTGTGTAAGTTGCAGTAAAATGGGTATGCGCTACATGATGAGGTACCTGGTAGCACTCCCTAGCGGTAAACTTTGGAGTTAACTTTCCTATCTCGAAAATGGTACTAGACACGGGGAAAATGTCAACTACAAAGCTGTAGAGCGTCTTCGATATGTAAAAAGGAAAATTATTAAAACCCATGAAATTTAATTTATTTTATCTAATGACTGTATTACATACGCCAATAATTGCATGCAGAAATGTGGTATTACTCTCCTGGTAAAAATTATAAGGACACTAAAAAATGTAGAAAGAATCATAAACTTTATACAATTCTAAGTATTAGAAAACGTGATATAATATGTATTTTTATCAACGTTATTGGAGTTCTTACTCATTTTTATTTAAAAAATAATATGTATTTTTTAAATATATAAAATATTAAATTTTTTATGATCATAACTACAAGGACACAGATTATAAGTTTGAATACATACGCTAAGAAATATAACTATCCTTTTTTAAAGACACTCAGCCAAACGATTCGTCATTCTTGGAAAAAGTTTTGATAATTATAATGAAGATATGGTGCCCAGTTGAATGGTTCAGGATTTAAATTTGTTTTTTTTTATTGTTTATTTTTTTCTTAAATAATCATTGCCATATATTACACCAGCAAATATTTTGCAATTAAATTTTTAATCAGATGTTAATTTTCATAGTATTACGAACCTCTACAAAGGATTTCTCCACTATACCAATTCAAATTCATCTCGATTTAGCTGAAAAACCGCAAAAATCATATATTAGTCAACTATATTAATGAGCTAATGTAGGGGGAGTCGCCGTAGCTATGCAGTAAATAAAAAAATCTACCTTTATTGGATGTTTCACTTATGTAACATGAATAGCTTCCTTTTGCTATCAAACAGTTTGCTTATATAAAACATCAAATGTCAATATATATATATATATATATTTTTTTTTTTTAAGAAAATTTAAGGAATGCAAAATAAATGAGAATGGATTTCTACCTTAGAATAAAATTTCGTTTTCCCCATTTCTTTTCTTTTTTTTTTTTTTTTTTTTTTTTTTATCTCCAAAAAAAAAAATACAGTCCTCTCCGAAAAACCCGTAGTCAAGAATTTTGTCCCCACTCCTCTAAATGCAACACTGATATACACACTTTGTTTCTGTAATTTTATTTCACATATTTTCTTTTAAATAAGCAAATTTTATTGGTATTCTTCGGCATAAAATATCTTATGTAACACAGCCTCGTTATATCTTACTTTAAAATATAAACATGTTAAGACATGATATTAAATTCTTGCATAGCCCCAAAGAAAATTTTCAAATTCATTTACAAGTCTTACAATAACTTTAGTCTCTTATACTACTACCCAAGAGATTCCTCATTCAAAACTGCCACCGGGCTGGAAGATGAAGCGAATGTTTAACATTTCCCATCAAATTCGAAAAGACTTTCGTGGAAAAGTATCTAAGTAATTTACTATTAGTTATTTGTCATCTAATTAAAGTATCATAGCAATCCAGACCTTCAAAATCCCTGCGGATTTAATTCAACCACTGAGCCGTAATGAAGGGTAATGCGGATAAAACCAATATTTGTAAGACGTTCGATCTTAGAAATTGAAATATTTTGAGGAACCAAATCAGAATATCTGCTTTTGAAGGAATTTCATTCGTTAGTTAAGAAATGTTGTGAATAACAAATATTGTGAATAACAAATTTCTCAACAGAAGGAATTTGTTAGAACCTAAGAAATGATAACCAATTAAAAAGGAGTAAACAATATTTCACAGTGTAGCTTAAAACAGATTTCGAAAAGCGGTTTCATATTTAATTAGAATTCGTCTGTATCTATGCAATTTGTGATTTTAGCTAAGTGTTAAAATTCAAGATTAAATAATAAAGTATGGTGAAAGCTGTGTAAACAACAACAGCAACAACAAAAATTCTGATATTTATGTTATGTAGCACGCCATATTTTGTTTAGATAGTACAGTTTTGATATTATTATTTTCGTTCAAATCATTAAACTAAAACTAAACCGTACGGCTCTATAACACTTGTTGTATCTTAATCTGTAGTACCGGGTTTCGATTTCTTGACTATGGTCCTGGGATGTTGTTTGGTATATGTAATGGTCAAGTTAGTCCATGAACTACCGGCCGTCTCCCATTTAATAAACTCTCTTCCCTAGCCCCACCAGTGGCTGAGAGGTTCTGCTCTCGAAGCTGGTAGACGGGAGGTGTTGGGTTCAAACCCAATCGCGCCCGTCGACCTAATCCTTCGGAGTTTTCGTGGTTTTCTTTAAACCTTGGATTTCCATACGTAAATGCGGGTTAGGTTCCCTTAGAAAGGCCCCCACGAAGGCACTTCCCCATCGGGCCTATATCCCTCGAGTAGATAATCGGCCGTCAAAATCCAACCAAGCAATCTCTTCCCTAATTATAATCTTTACTGGGTTTCTCTGACTAATGCTTTATGTAATCCTTATCTTATTTTAATAATAAACTCCAACTGCACAATCCTTCTGAATATCTTTTTGATAATTGAATTTCAAACAACAGTAATTCTGAATTTCATTTGTGTGTATATTTTATCTTGGTAAAAGAGTGGAAAGAAAAAAGAAAAGAAATTGATTTATAATTTCGGTATGCGAAGAGTTCAAATAACGATAGAACTTACTTGGCTCTTAATCAAACTTATTATAAGTTTATAAATCTGATTTTTTTAGAGTTCTATTTAGACATATTTTAATACCATTTTTACTTTTAATCTTTAACTCGCTATTATGCAAAAGTTTCATTATGGAGCTATTTTATCAAAATATATAGACTTCATTAAGTTATTTTTTCTAGTAAGAAACGTTTTTTCATTTATTATCCATTTCTTAAATTTCATGTGAAAATTGATTGACAATTGTCATTATGCATTTAGCTCTTTATTATATAAAACTGTATTTTGGAACATCGAATATAAATATTTAAATGTATATCATCCCAGAAATCGAAAGAATCTTGATTCACATTTACCGGAATTGAAATCATTTGGTTCGAATTAAAACAAGAAGGAAAGATCATGCATAAAGTATAGATTATAAAACACTTTCCAATACATTCAGAATACTGTAACATTTAATAAGATTAAAGATTATACCTAAATAAATACGAGGGTGACTCAATAATTACTGTCCCGAGTGTGTATAAAATATTTGGACTGCGATGGTTGATGTGGAATATTAAAGCCTAATGTCTTAGATGTCTATATGCTCAATTTCAGAACTGTAGCTGCTATATTAACATATTTTTTGCGTTTTAGGCGTGAGAGGTGTGAGAGCTGGCACCTAGCTTGAAAGGGGGGGGGGGGCGAAAGGCTGGTTTGGAGCTTATGGGGCCAGACCTGAAGCAGTTCTGTGATAGATTTATGACAGCGGATGAGACGTGGCTACATCACTATGATCCCGAGTCCAAACAACAGTAGCCACGTCTCATTCACTGTCACCCCACAACCCCCCTTTCAAGCTAGGTGCGACCTCTCATACCAATAACGAAAAAAAAATATGTTAATATAGCAGCTACAGTTCTGAAATTGAGCATATAGGCATCCAAGACTAGGCTTCAATATTCCACATCAACCATCGCAGTACAAATATTGTATACACACTCGAGACAATAATTATTGAACCACCCTCGTAATTTGGAAAACTTATACCACATTTGAAATCCCAATTTCAGCATTTACCATCTATAGAAGAAAAAATATCCGAATTCTTTTTTGTAGCCCTGTATATCATCTATAGATTTATATATATACTGCATAGTATTCAAAAATTTAGTTCAGTTAGAAAACACATAACACTACAAAATTCCCCTTCAGGAATTTCCGTCAATAAACGGAAATGTATCCGAATTCTTTTTTGAGGCCCTGTATATAATTTGTAGGATTTATAGACATACTGTAATATTCAAAACAGCAGTTAAATTTAAAAACACGAAACCACAAAGAAAAACGCACTTCCGGCAATCATTGCTCATAGACAATACTGTAACCGAATTCTTTTGTGTGTCCCTGTAAATGAAAGATAAGTGCACACCATATTCTAAAGTAAAGTTCTTGTAGTGCACCTCAGTAATGTATATCAGTTTCAATACCTTTTAAATCGTGTAACAACATTAAAAGGCACTGTAAATGATTTTTCCCCATACACAGAATAAAAATAAGACGTAAAACGGATAGAAAAATACCCGAACCGAGTAGAAAGATTCTTAGGTATGAGGTTACCCAATTTGAGTCCATATTCCTATTTAGATTACCACTGCGTATCCATTTTGGGAGAAAAAAGTTTCCAAAATAGGTATTTAATAGTGCTTAAAATGGATACACAATGGTAATCAAAACAGACATATGGACCCAGATTGGGTAACCTTATAACTCAGAATCTTTCTACCTATTTCGGGTATTTTTCTACCCTTTTTAGGTCTTATTTTTTCTGTGAGACCAAATAATAACGGCATTCTTTTGTGTTCCCCTGTAAACGAAATAATAATGTCATATACTTCATTTTAAGTACCGAACAGCTCATAGTAAACTTCAATAACAGGTATTAATTACATGGCAATCCGACAATATTTGCGCGAGTTACATCACGGACAGGCAGATAGGCAGATAGAAAAAACGAATTCATAAACTCTCTTTTCAACTATGTTGGAATGGGTTAAAAAACGAGCATAAGATAATAGACCCTAATCAACATTAATTAAAGAATTGAATTTTTTACGCTCAAAATGTCAAATGCCATAATTAAAACTAAAAACACATTAAATTGTTCTATTATTATGTAGTTCTCCTACTGTCACAAAAGTACTGCGCTGGAATATAATTTAAAAAAATTATCTTCTGCTGATTCATTAGAAATAAGGAGAATAATACAATTCATCACATTATTGTATTAATACGATTAAAGAAAAGATTACTAAAAATAATTATGCTTCAAAGAATGTTTAGAAGGTAAATGTATTTTCGGAAATTTATGATTTATTTATATCTGTCAGTAAAATATTTTTCAGTAGTATTTTCTTTAAAATGAACAATGCTTGCTTTCCAATATAATTGTTTAACCCTTTTGGGACCAGTAATGCCAAATAGCATCATGACATTCACGAATTTTTTTTTTTTTTTTTTTTTTTTTTTTTTTTTTTTTTTTGTTAATTGAATCTTGGAGATTCTGTTTGGTGTCATTCAAAAGACACTTTTACTGTCTTTTCAGCAGTATTTTTTTATTTCCTCAATAGATGGTAGCAGAGGTTCCAGAAACCGAAAAGTATTGCTTGATTTCCTTTTAAAACGTGAAGTGAAAACAGGACTGTGAAAAAAAAAAATATTATTCCCTCTTTTCCTTTTTTTTTTTTTTTTTTTTTTTTAATTACAATTTTTTAAATATAAGTTGTAATATGTATGAAGTACATATTTATGTATTTATAATTCAACAATTGTATTTTTATTTTAGTAACAATGAGATTTAGTAACGTTAAATATACATGATTCCAAATGGCATCACTGGGACTAGATAGATAGTTGCAACTTAACTCTCTATTTTGATTTCTTATCTGATTTGGTA
Source organism: Maratus speciosus (assembly GCA_963932465.1). Taxonomy (NCBI): domain Eukaryota; kingdom Metazoa; phylum Arthropoda; class Arachnida; order Araneae; family Salticidae; genus Maratus; species Maratus speciosus. Next base: position 258,957,344 of record OZ010788.1, read on the forward strand.
GTTTTGTGAAAGGAAAAAAAAATTCATTTACTATTTATCATGCCAAAGCGAAAAAAAGGAATTTGTATCATTACAAAGAGCCATTTATTAACTAAGGAATGATAATCTTTCTGATACAGAAATTGAAAAATCTGACAAAGAGGACAGTGAAAGTGCACGCAATCTATCAAATGTAGATGATTGCGTGCACTATTCCTACAATTGATTGCTTGGTTGCCCGATTCAATTGTCGCGCTTGTCGGCCTAACTGTTCGGAGTTTTCCGTGGTCGCCCAATTCAATTGTCAATATTCTTGATCTAGATACAAATAATTCGGTCGGTCCTGTTACTATTTCTGTAGGTAATAAGTATTAGGAGTTGGAGTTGAAAATGTAGATCAATTAGAAGATAAGAATATTGAACCATTTGACACGACATTTAGAGAAGCTTCTTCATTGCCTCCTGATGAAAATTTAGTTTTTATGAGTACTTTAAATTATTTTGAGATGAATAAATTACAGTTAACTTAGTGTATCAAATGGCTGAGAGGTTCCGCTGGCAAAGCTCGTAGATGGGAAGTGCTGATTCGGAACCAATCGCTCTCGCCGGCTTAACTATTCGGAGATTTCCGTGGTTTTCATCGAACCATGGGTATCCTTTTGTAAATACGGGTTAGATTCTCTTATAAAGACACCCTTCCCTCGGGCATATATCTCTCGTGTAGATAATCGGCCATCATGAACAACACCAATACCACATTTGTGCATCAAACAAATCTCTATTCTTGCCAAAAGCCTGGAACTTCAAGAAATACAATTATACATGAAATGGGCATTAAAAAATGAATATATATTAAAAATTGAATGTATATTTTCTTTTCTTTTGATTCCAATGATGCCAAATGGCATCATGAACGTTTCGTATGCAATTCCTATTTGGCCCCAAGGTTGCCAAATGGCGTCGTTTAAAAAAACGATTAAAAAATGTTAAATATTTTTTTAATTATATTCATGTTTATATTAGCTAAAAATAGTTATAATTTCAGAAATTCAGATTTTTCCTCTTGTAAATAAAAATGCGGGCCTGAAAGGGCTAAAGGATTTTCAACAACACAAATAATTCTTATTTTAAAAACACCAATATATATATTTTTTTTCTAGTGAATAACTTTCTTGACTGACATCATGCATTTATATCAATTAATAATAAACTAAAATACTTTCATCTATAATTTTGAATACATTTTTAAACTAAACTGCTTCACGATTTTCGTCTTATATTCTTATCATGTAAAATTGACAGACTGAAACAATGTATGCAAATGTTTGACTTATTTTATCATGTCTAGTTTTAAAACAATCCGTGGAAAAGTATTTACGCTTAGTACTGTTTATTCCTTTTAATCTAATTAAAATATTGTTCATGTGTGTAAAATTTCCTCGTTGTGAATGTTTCTGTTCAAGTGAATTTGGTTTAAGCCGTAGAATCAATATTTGAGAGTGTGTTTGAAAGAAAGGCTTTTTTTACAAATTTAAAATGTTACAGAAATGAGGAAAAAACTATTAATGTCAGACACTCATTAGCACTATCTGGAACAACTAATACAAAACAGGACCCTTCTTCTGATCATAATTACTAGAGTTCGATCGAATATTAGGTTTCGTTTTCAGTCCAAAATCTTGGTCTCGGCGAAAATGCTGCCGAATATTCAGTTGGAACTGAAACTAGACCGCAACTCACAAAATGTCATTTCTTTCTTCATTGTCCATATGTGTAAAATTTCCTCGTGGTGGATGTTTTTGTTCAAGCGAGTTTGGTTTAAGTCCCAGAATCAGTATATTTGAAGAGGTGTCTACAAAACAGGCCTTTTTTACAAATTTAAAATTTTGCAGAAATGAGGAAAAAACTATTAATGTCAGTCACTGATTAACGCTGTCCAGGTACAACTAATAAAACAAATGCCCTTCTTCCGATCTTAATTACTAGAATTTGATCGAATATTCGTTTTCGTTTTCGGCCCAAAATCGTAATCTCGGCGAACGTTCGTTTTCGGTGAAAATGCTGCCGAATATTCGGTCAGGTAAAGATATTTTTGCGCGTGTGCAGTAGAACAAAGCATGAAAATATTCAAACAAATATAATCTAATAGAAATGAAGGTGCTTGGATCCATGCATATCAGAACCGCAGAATTTGATCCGAACTAAAAACTAAAAACCAATTAACAAATAATTAAAAAATTAATAGACCTTAATCAATATGAAATGTAGAATTTAATTTTAATTCCAAATTTCAAAGACAGCAAAAACAAAAGCAAATTATGCAAGCTACCATGCTTTTTTATTGCATATAATTTAAAAAAAATCTCTTCTACCGTTTTATTAGAGAATTTTAATTCCAAATTTCAAAGACAACAAAAACAAATTACTCAAACTAGCATGCTTTGTTATGGCATATAGTTTTGTAAAAAAAATCCCCTCTACTGTTTTACTAGAGAGAACGACAATAATACAACTCTTATTATGCAAGTAAACAAAAGGATATTAAAAACAATTAAAATTTTAATTCGTTGTTGTTGTTGTTGCACACAATATATGCGCTCATTTATATTCTCCACTAATACAACAACAAAATTGATAAACATAATTTAATTCTTGCACTGATGAATTTTCTTAAGTATATTTTCTACCATTAAAAATTATTTGTCTCATAACAAGTTCAATTTTAATTTCTGTATTAAAAAACATTCATGACTGACATCATGCACTTACATCAAGTACATTAAACTGAAATACGTTTATTAACAATAAATCCATAATTTTGAATATATTTTGCTTGCCGTCTTATATTATTATCATGTTAAATTGACAACCTAAACCAGTGGATGCAAATATTTGACTTATTTTTCGCGTAGTTTTAAAATCAGTTGTGGAAAAGTATTTCCGCTTATTACTGTTAATTGCTTTTAATCTAATTAAAATCTTGTTCATGTGTGTAAAAATCCCTCGTGGTTAATGTGTCCATTCAAGCGAATTTGATTTAAGCTAGCTGTAGAATCAATATTTGTTAAACTTTCTATAATTAAAAGTGTAATCGAAAGATCTTAATATGAAAGTCGATGTGTAAAGTGGATAGTGGCGTTTCATTTTGAATTTAATATACTTAAATGAATTATTACTTAAATAAATCAATAATAATTTCGCATTTTGTGAAAGTTAACAATTTAAAATATCTTTCATTGCTACTCAAAGGAATTTAAAACAATTTTCATAATTCCTTTTCTGCTTTTTTTCAACACACGGAAAAGAATAATTAAACATGTTTTATTAATAGTTATCCTTGAATAACTGAAAATTATTCACCGTATCTTCGCTTACATGTAAAAAGCATGTAAAAATATATAAATTATAAAAACAAGGCTGTTTATTTCACAAAAAGACACAGTTTATTGTGCCAAAAAAAATTATCTGTTTTTGTGAGTTTAATATGGTATTTTATATAAGGAAATAAAAAAATTGTAAAAAGGTAGTTTTTTTTTTTTTTCTTTAACGGTCAAATATAGTATTTTATTTATAAATAAAAAAAAAACGGAAGAAAGAAAAAGAAAATTTATAAAAGAATAATTTTTAAAGTATATTTTTAACAGTCAAATATATTATTTTAATTTAAAAAACAGGAAATTCGTAAAAAAAAAACAAAAAAAAAAACAGATTTTTTTTTTCATGAAAATAAACAATTTTTTACAGCTAGCTAGAGTGGCAGTATTTTTTTGCTAAATCGATATTTTTTAACGTTAAATTTATAAGAAATTTGACTTTTTTTAAATAATTTAATTATCTTGAACTTTGGAGACTATCTCTATAAAATGCGAAATCATGCTCCCAAAATCACATTTTGTGAATTTTTTTTTCTTAAATTATTAATAGTTTGTATCGTACTACATTTTGGTACCTATAAATGAGAATTTAAACTCAATTTACAAGATTTATATTTTGTTGAGTAAAACTATCGAGTGGAATTTGCCCACATTTCTTTCTTTTGTGTCTTTAATACATACGAGAAAATATATATTATCCATGCTCACTTTCGGATGCTTATGAAAGTTTAATTATATGTCAAAGTAAAAGACTGTGAAATTATTTTTCTGAAATGTAGAATAATTCTGTTTCTAGTTTTGAAAAATTAATAAGGTAATATTTTATATTTGTAATTTGCGATACATAAGTAATTAAAGTTCTATTCTTTATCAGGCAATCTACTTCGTCCGAGGAAAGTATTCGGATTTACTATCCAGTTACTATTATGCGTTACTGTAAAATGCCATTATTTCTTTGTCATTGTTTTCTTTGATAGTTGCTTTAAATCTCAGCTTATACCCAGCTTTAAGAGCCATTATTTTGTAAATCAGACAAAGTGCGATAGTCGTATTTTTTGTTTTGCTTGATTTTTTTTATGTTGAAGTAGGTCATATTTAATGAATAATGTGCAATTTTGAAGCTCTGAAAAAATTTCCTGTATCTCGTAGAAAATATCAAAGTTCAAGACCATGAATCCCATTTTTCATGAAAATTGAAATGCTAGTATGTTTGGATTGCTATATCTCTGGAAAGCAACAACACCCCAAAATTATTTTGTCATAAACTATTAGTATAACACTACATGCTTAGTAAAATTTACTTTCCCATGGAGCATTGTTAATTTTCATTGTTATGTTGCCACAAAATGCAATGAAAATGACGTTTTTGTCCGTTTTCGCCCTTATTATCTTGGTTAAGCAATAGTACCCCAAAATTTTTCTTATAGAATAAGAAATTTTATTATTAGGACAAGCTAAGTAATATAGAACTTTACCGGTATATCGATGCTGTTAGCAGATATAATCTGTTAAATATTCAAAAGTTTCAAAATTTGCAGCTTTTGAATTAGTCCTATCTCAAAACAACATCACAGTTGAATAAAACAAAAATCAGGTTGTAGTTGAACATATGTGCAAAAATCTGGAAACGAAAAATAAGTGGGGTCTCATGCTATTTTCAGATGAAAAAAAAATGACAAACGTTACAAAAAGACAGTGCAATAATCCAGCTTTCCCCTAGAAGGAGAAAGAGAAAAGAGATGTTCCATTTCATCATTGGGGAAAAACATAGGAAAGGGAAAGAGAAACGGGATAAATCGTTTTCTTATAGGGAAAAATCCGGATATTGATACTGCCTTTTTGTAACGTTTGTCATTTTTTTTTCTGAAAATAGCTTGAGACCCCATTTACTTTTTGTTCCCATGTTTTTTACATATGTTCAACTACTATCTGATATATTTTGTTTTATTCAAATGTGTTGCTGTTTTGAGATTGGACTAATTCAAAAGTTGCAGATTTTGAAACTTTTGAATATTTAACAGATTATATCTGCTAACAGCATCGATATCCCGGTAAAGTTCTATGTTACTTAGCTTGTCCTAATAGTAAACTTTCATATTCTATAAGAAAAGTTTTGGGGCACTATTGCTTAAATAAAATAATAATTGCAGAAAACGGAGAAAAACGTCATTTTGATTGCATTTTGTGGCAACATAACAATGAAAATTAACAATGACTCATGGAACCAAGTAAATTTTACTAAGCATGAAGCGTTATACTAACAGTTTATGACAAAAGAATTTTGGGATGTTGTTGCTTTCCAGAGATATAGCAAATCAAACATACTGGCATTTCAATTTTCATGAAAAAAGGGATTCATGATGTTGAACTTTGACATTTTCTACAGGAAACAGGAAATTTTTTCAGGGCTTCAAAACTGCCCAATATTCCTTAAATATGGCCTACTTCAACATAAAAAAAAATCAAGCCAATTAAAAAATACAACTATCAAAATATCGCTTTTTTGTCTGAATTTCAAAATAATGGCTCTTTTCCTGATTTATTTATGTCATTTAAAAAGGCATGACTTTTTTAAATTCTCATAGCATTGTTATACATTATTTGACGGCTATTAAATTTCTCTTTTTGTACTGTAATGTTCATCCGATGGGGCAAGTAGAAAAATTCTCAGAGCAAGGGCGACGGTTCCCTTTATCCTCCTCGGTTCTGAAATATCACATATTATACTTCCGAACCTATAAACTAAACTTTCGAGGATATAAACTAATCTATTTGCTTTCTTTACATTTTTACTTTTCTTCTATATAGCTGAATGTTTTTGGCTTTGAATCAAAACCAATAAATGGCAGCACTGATGCTTATTGCCTCACAAATTAAGTGTTATTTTCATCCGATTTTTCAAAATGTATTCCAAACAGTGGGTCCAATAAAGTAAGAAATTTTCATAATTAATTAGCTTGAACGCTTTGCAATAAAAAAATTTGAGGATTTGTAAATCATTCAATTAATTAAAGGCTTTTAATTTGTTACTGCGTAACTTAGGTTATTGATAACTAAATTGATATTTTAAGGGTGTCAGTAATTTTAGATTCGTATTTGTGAACCTAATTATCAGCCTCCTTAAAGTATCAATTTCAGAAAAAAAGGCCTTGTCTGTAATCTATGGCGTCTTTTTGTTTGTGAAAAATCAATAAATGTGTATTGGCAGTGTTATTTTACCTTCGGGTATGAAGGGGTTACAGAAAGTTATTCATGCTTGTAGAGAAATCTAGTATTTCACTAGTGAAATAATTCCATTCAGGAGATACGATGAATGGAGTGCGAGGGTTGGGGCAAAACAACAACGTTTTCACTCTCAACTTGAAAGTAGTGTATGTGCGTGAGAAACTTTGCTGTTCTAGAACTTTTGGACTAGTTAGTTTTCACTAAACGTCATAGAAATCAAGCTACGAAAACAGATGATGTCATGAACTACTTGAGGGTAGAGAGGATTTTTAGACCCTCACCCGACAGAACAAAAAAGAGGGTTGCTAGTCGCAGAGGAGAGGAGAAGAGAGCTTTGGCTTAAAGTCTGAAAAAACAGAATAAAATGACATTAGCCTAGTTTGAGTTTGTGTAATAAGAAATTCTCGAATTTGAATGTGAGTGGTAGCTCATGATATCTGTACTATTTTCGATTTGTTTTAATTACTTTACTTTAATTTAATTGGTTCTAATAAAGAACTTATGAACTAGAAATGTGTAATGAACTCTGCATTGACATTTACACATCTTTGAAGTTTCGAAAGCTGCGGGGCGCTGTACCAAAGTACCATAGGAAATTTGTTTAAATCATGAAAATTAATTTTATATTTAAAGCTTAAAATCATTGCCAACAGTAAGTGAAATACGCTGCACATATTCACATATAAATAAATACATGCAATCACACACTTACAGATACACTCACACACATATGTAATATCTGCCAGAGTAACAAAAAAATTGTCAGCTCAAATACTTTCTGTTTAAAGATCAATCTATCAACAGCGAGAAATAACTATAACCCTACGCAAAATAAAAATAAACGACACCATCTATTAAAGCAAAATACGTGCAATTTTATTTTCGTGAGAATCTTCGTTAAGACATACGACACTTGATCTGAGATCTTAATTTACGAGGGAAATTAAAAATTGTATGCAGTATGTTGTTGTCAGAAACAAGAAATAAATTGCACATAGAGCGATTTTCCTCACTTCAATAATTAGAGCGTTTATTTTGAAAATAACCCAGTAACATTTGGTCAATATATATATCATTAAATTCTAAAAGTAAAATATGAAATAAACAATTTACTATCATACATAATTTTATTTTTGCTCTTTCAAAAAACGCTTAATAAATTCATTTTTACAGGAAAAATACATCTTATGGCTTAATAAAAAAATTAAATTTCAAATTCACATTGCAATGATGTCAAGGGAAGATTTTTTTCAAAACAATTAATCGCCAAAACATCTAACAAAAACACTAATTCGATGCAATAAATAAATTTACCTCAACAATACTATAAACACTATTAAAAATTTGAAGATTTTCAAATGAGACGTTTTACATTTCTTTAAAAAGAGAAAGAGATACATAGAAAAACGTATTTACTATAACCAATTATGTTATAAACAAATCTTTATTTTATTTGGTTGTATGAAAAATAGCATATTTCAATAAAGAACTCAGATTTTCAACAGATTAAGTTTGTTGAAGAATTCCATAAGTCCATTAAAGTGTTATTATTATTTATTTCTTTTCGCTCATGCAAATAAAAATACGTCTTTATTCAAAGTTGTAAGTTGCAAGGATGTAAACATAAAACATCTGAAATATCTCAGCTAAATGTGCGCTTTCTCTTAATATAAAAGCATTCGAAATTTCGTAACAAAAATCTACTTAAATATTCATAATTACTTATTTTCTTATGTTTACTATACACTCTTTTGTTCCATGCTTTATTTTCTCTCATAACAATGTAATGTTTGCACATCATAATGAAAATTTTACCATAATTTCATTATTCGACTTCGAAATCTATGTTACCATATTCTGTGTTTAAAAGAGGAGTTCCCACTTCAACTCTATTCTGTCTTTAAGAAAACATGTCCCAAATTAGCCGGCATGCAATTATTTTGTCAGTTCGTTCTTTCTAATAACCATCTTTAACAAGTCTCTTAAGCTAAGCACAACTCAAGTCAATATTTGTCTTTGCTTGTTGAACCAGCTCCTGCGTACAGCTTCTGGTTTTCCTCTTAAGTTAAGATCTCAGATCGAGTGTCGCATGATGTCTTAAAGAAGTTTCCCACGAAAATCGAAATGTATGCATTTTGCCGTAAAAGATGAAGTCGTTTATTTTTATTCTGCGTAGGGTTTATAATTATTTCTCGATGATGATAGTCAAAGTAGCAAAATATTTAAGTAGAAAATTATTGAAGCTAGAGAATTTGTTGTTGTTATTCTGACAGAAATTATATGTGTATATTAGAGGTGAGTTGGGGCTCTTTTATCGGGGATGAAGCCTGCCCGATCACGGCGACTTGAAATCCTAGTCCGCCCGAGTATGAAAAGTTAGTTTCATCAGAGCCCGAGATTGTCCGAGCCCTATACCAAAAGTGCACAGTAGAAAATAGTTAACAACATTTTTGTGGTACCTACATATCATATAAATTGATATACATATTATTTTTATTCTGCGTATGGTTTATAATTATTTTTCATTTCGCATGATGTCTTAAAGAAGTTTCCCACGAAAATCGAAATGTATGCATTTGCCGTAAAAGACGGAGTCGTTTATTTTTATTCTGCGTAGGGTTTATAATTATTTCTCGATGATAACAGTCAAAGTAGAAAAATATTTAAGTAGAAAAATATTGAAGCGAGAGAATTTGTTGTTGTTGTTATTCTGGCAGAAATTATATGTGTATGTTAGAGGTGAGTTGGGACGCTTTTATCGGGGACGAAGCCTGCTCGATCACGGTGACTTGAAATCCTTGTCCGCCCGAGTATGAAAAGTTTGTTTCACCAGAGCCCGAGATTGTCCCAGCCCTATACCAAAAGTGCACAGTAAAAAATAGTTAATAGAAATTATTTTTATTCTGCGTATGGTTTATAATTATTTCTCGATGATAATAGTCATTTTCAAGTAGAAAAATATTAAAGCTAGAGAATTTGTTGTTGTTCTTGTTATTCTGACAGAAATTATATATGTGTGTTAGAAGTGTGTTGGGACTCTTTTATCGGGGACGGAGCTCTCCCGATAACGGCGACTTGATATCCGAGTCCGCCCGTGTATGAAAAGTTTGCTTTACCAGAAACCGAGATCACCCAAGACCTGTACCAAAAGTGCACAGTAGAAAATAGTTAATTGTGGTAGCTACATCTCATATACGTTGTTTAAAAATTATATTTTTTTAATTTAAAAAACCCCAACCACTGGCAGAAATCTGCATAAGTCATTCTTATTCTTATAAAATATCATTGTACAACTATTGCAGAAAGACATTAGTTCCGTTTTACAGTAATTCTGGAAAATATTTCAAACAGACAGTGGGGATAGACAAAGGATATCGGACGGCTTCTTTGTGTTAGTAACACTGACCGTGCAAAGGCTTCCCAATTAAATATTTCCCGTTATATCTCAAAAATAACAACTCATATCCGTTTCAACGTGATTTTTAAAGTATTGTAAAACAGTTTTAAAAACTTAGACTACATTCCTGTTTCTCAAATAACAAGTTTTTCTATTTTAATTTGTGAATAAATAAAATTTCCGCTTTGACCCGGAACCCTTTTCGGGCCCAGGCTCTGGCTTGGCCTGAACCCGTCTGATCGCTAATGTGTGTGCCTTTATGTATGTGCGTGCATAATGTGCAAGGTAGTTCATTCGCTGTAAGCAATGATTTTTTGGTTTTAAAAATCAAAGTAATTTTCATAATTTAAATTAATTTCATATTGACATGTTTTGATGTATTTGCAGTGAGCTACAACATGCCTGCCTATTCTTCTCAAAGTGGCATGATTACGATTCCGAATAGTTTAGTATATACACTGTCAGAAAAAACTGTAAATTTGTGAGCCTTTGCTGTTCAATTTTCACGTTCAACAGCCTTATTTGATGAAAAACGGTTTGATCCACTAAAAAAATACGGTACGACCCCATGCATTTTCCTTCCCTAGAGTGTAACCCTTCGTTTTAGTCGTGTTTCGAAAAATAATGTCTGTTAACCGCGACCGTAACATATTTTTTAACCCACCAAAAAAGCGATTCTGTGATGATTATCTAACGTGCTACGGAACAGTAATTAAAGTGTTATTGTGTTTTGAAGTGCGTTATATCTTTGCCCCGTAAAATTACGGGCTTCACAAAATGATGGGCATGGAATTATTTTACGGGGTATGACTGGAATCTCTGCTGCCGGCCTCTGCCCGTAATTTTACAGGGATATTTTTAGATACTTGGAAAATTAAGGGCAATCCACATATTCTTGTTCTAGCTCATCTGTTACGTGAACGGTAAAATCAATTAGTCGGATCTACTAATCCCAAAACTTTCTTCTATCTCATGCATGTTAATACTTGAAAATTCGCTATCACACTGCCAAAATTAAACGGCAATCTATGCCCATCATGAGGATTTTATAGATATAAAATTCCGTGCATTAGTTCTCGAGATATGGCTATCTCTGAAATTGTGTAAATCCAGCAAAATTCGCCTAGCAGCGCCCCCTATCGGGTGCTTTACACCAAAACCTCTGTTAAGTCAAAACCATCAAGCAACCACTTACGTCAAGGTCTAACTGAATCTGAAGTTTGGAGAAAATCCGTGCATTAGTTTTTGAGATAGAGTTATTGCGAAAATATGAAAATTCCAGCATAGCAGCGCCACCTATTGGACGATTAACACCAAAACCTAATCAGCAACAACTTGTGTTAAAATCTAACTAAATCTGAAGTTAGATGAAAATTCGTGCATTAGTTTTTGAGATAGAGCGATTGCGGGAATCGTGCAAAATGCAGAACAGCAGCGCCACCTGTTGAGAGATTTGCACCAACACGTAATCAGCATCAAGTCATATCAAGGACTAACTGAATCTGAAGTTTCATGAAAATCCGTGCAGTAGTTCTTGAGATAGAGCCATTTCGGAAATCGTAAAAAAGGCGGCATAGTAGCGCCACCTGTTGAGCGATTTGCACCAAAACCTAGTCAGCATCAATCTGTATCAGGGACTAACTGAATATGATTTTTTATTAAATTCCGTGCATTAGTTCTTGAGATAGAGCGCCCACAATATTTGTGTCACACACAGATACACAGACAGACAGACTCACAGACAGACATTTTGTAAAAACATGTTTTTCGGGTTCTCTGACCCCTAAAACGTGTAAATCCGTCGAAAACCGGAATTCGAAAATTTTCATGAATCCGATATTTTTTTCTTGTAAAGATAGAAGAAAGTAAAAACCATAAAATACGGTACGACATAAAATACGGTGCCCTCCGTGGTCTTTCTAAGGGAACCTAACCCGTATTTACGCAAAGTTTCCCAAGATTCAAAGAAAACCACGAAAACTCCGAACGGTTAGACCGACGAGTGCGATTGGGTTCGAACCCAGCACCTCCCGTCTAATAGATTCGAGAGCAGAACCTCTCAGCCACTAGTGGCGCCAGAATGTAAAAGGAAGTGCAAAATTTTGTTTACATACTTTATAAATGTTCTGTGTGACTCGCCTTGGTTACACGGACATCTAAACATCTTTTTTGTTCAAACATCCAATACTATCTGCGTATGTCGTTCTGTCATCACATTGCAGGGAAAATTTCGTCAGCGGTACAGTCAAGCACCTCCAAATGCTAACAACATACGCTGATAGTATCGGATGTTTGAACAAAAAGGATGTTTAGATGTGACCAAGGGGAGTTACATAGAACACTTCTAAAGTATGTAAACAAAATTTTTAACTTCCTTTTACATTCTGTGTAATACTTATCGATAAAATCTGTTCGATTAAATAGTTATGGCCGTTTGTAATCGCTATAATAATTTTGAATCAGACTGTGTAATATTTAAAGAATAGATAGTAGTTACTTTTGCTGTTTCATTAAAGCCAGAGTATTAAAGTCTTTATTTCATGCGATGAGTACAAAGTAGCTTTAAAACTACATCTTTTATTCTCATGCAATCATGTTGTCTTTGTATGTTTACTTTCAACCTATCAAATTTTTGAATAGTCAGAATCTGAAGCGGTTAAATTTTATCTTTGTAATGTTAAACGTCAATAAAATTTTAAACTCTAGTGAACGAGCACTGTAGGAAGTGTATGTAGTGAAATAGCTTACCGGTTGAGTATCATGGTGATAACAGGTTTTTAATAATCGAATTAAGGGTTTATCGGTAACAGCCTCAAAAGGGCTATTATTAGACAAAATTAGTTCCTTATCTTGTTAATCGTTAAGACTTTACTTAAAAGCCTTAACTTTAATTAACAGTGTTTGAGAAATTTTAATATGAAAATTGATAGACTGACAGATAGAAATAAGAGAGAGAGAAAACGAAAGTCAGCAGGAGGGGTTTACATTTGATGGTGAAAAATAATTATAAATTATGTTAAAGATTTATTTTTCACGTAATTTTTTTTAACAGTTGCCAACAAAGCTGAAAAGTGTTTACAAATTCGGTTTGTCTGGCTGTCTGTCCGCGCTCTAACTCACGTAAATGTACTCGGATTCCTATGTAACTTATATATGTGTTACTGAGGTCTACCGTAGAATATTCGGTATTGAAAATGAGGCGTGTAGCATTAATATTTCGTTCACAGGGGCACTCAAAAGAATTTAATTCAATGGGGGAAAAATCGCTTGCAGTGTATTTTAATTATGTTACACTATTCCAAATATATTGAAATAAACTTACATCACAGAGGTTCGCTATAAGATGCTTACTACAAAATATGGTTTTCATAGAATTTATCGTTCGTTTACAGGGACTATCAAAACAATTCGTTTACAGTACTGTATTTGAGCAGTAATTGCTGGAAGTGAGTTTACAATTTTGGTATGCCTTTTAAATTTAACTAATATTTTGCATGTAAATCGATGTGTATTCTATAGATCATATACAGGGCTGCACAAAAAAATTCTAGTACATTTCTGCTTATTGCCAGATATTGCAGAAGGGAATTTTCAACTGGGTTATGTGTTTCCTAACTGAACTAAATTTTTGCATACTCTGTAGTAGAGATGCAAATCTATAGGTCATATACGGATAATTTTCCGATTGTAGATGAGAATTGTTTAAATTGTGTTTTCAATTATATTATGCGTTTTCTAATCTGTTTAAGGAGATATTATCTATCACAATATTAAATGGTAAAGTTTTGTTATCTTATTTTGAATATGTTCGAAAGTGTTTCATAATCTATGCTTTACGCATGTTTTATATATCTACACTATTAAAATCCGAGCACGTATCTATGAAACTTCAAAAACTCGGAAACTACTGGGCGCAGGGTTACGAAATTTGGCACACGGCTTGCTGGTAAAGGGTCAATGAACGATTGGGGCAAAAAATTCGAAACTTTTATGTTTTTGGTGTTTTTTTGCCTTTTTTATGTTCAATCCGTAATCGCGCGAGATCTAAGAAGTTCTAAATATTTACGGCAATGTGAGATATACATATTATGTACGCCACGCTGCAATATTAAGAAGCTGTAGCGGGTATTACGATAATTCTTTTACCTCACATGCACATAGTTAGAGATATACATATTACGTACGCCACGCTGCAATACTAAGAAGCTATAGCGGGTATTACGATGATTCTTTTACCTCGCATGCAAATAATTAGAGATTATTTAATTACGCTTATTTATTACCTTTTTTTAAAAAAAAATAAGGGAAAAAGTTTTATCACAAACATTAACAATACTTTTTATTCTATTTATTCCCTTATTCCAAAGATACCGTTTTATCGTCTGCTGCCATAGACACATGATAAATAAAATTTCATGGGGAAAAAAATGCACAGCAGTAGAAAAATATTTTTCTAAATCGAATAGTTATTTTTAATTTTGATTTTACAATTAAATTCATAAACTCCCGTGCGTAGAACGGGTTAAACAGCTAGTATATATATAACGTTTGGTCCATTAAAATGCATTTTATTTTCATTAGTAATGTTGATAATTTAACGTTAATTTTAATTAATTTAATCCTTTTAATTAATCTTTGTCTTGCTTCCTTCCAATATATTAGTAATGAATTACCAATATGAGGTATAAATTTAAAATTATGAATTAATGATTATTTTAAATCTATGTAGGTAAAATGTTTTTAAATTTTGTATAAAATTATGAGATAATTGTAAGTTATCATTTGGTCTTGAGATAAAACTCAATAAGAAGTAAATTAAAAAAAAAAATTGCTGCAAGTCCGTTGTACAAAAACTCGAAGTTAAAAATGAAAATAAATTAACAAATTTTCAAATATACTTTTAAAAATGGACTTATTTTGACCGAATTTAAAAAACGCAGTGTTACTGTTAGCTTCCGCAATATATGTTTTAGATTAAAAATTTTATTAATTTAAGTAATTTTGTTAAAATTTGAATTAAGTTTCTATTACTTTATTAAATTTCTTATCAATAGTACATATGGGGCATTCTCACAATCTTTTAACTTTCATGTCCCTGAATAATAATTTTTTATTTAATACACTTTTTTGTTTTTTTTTTATTTCATGTACTTGGGAATATCCCATTGCATGATTGCACAACAATATTAACGAGATAAACAAGTTTTGAACGATGTTGGGAGTCCAAACACATGGAAAACTTATCTACCGTCCCGTGTCCCTGATGCTGATTTTGAAGTTTGGAGCTGTCTGAATAAAATTGTTTCAATAAAAATAGTTCAATTTAATTTTTTTCTGAAACTGTAACTATTGTTTTATATAAATATATAGCTAAAAATTAACCTGCACACATTTTTAGGGTTGATATTATTTTTGAACTCTGTCCTTGGGTTTTAGATTTTTTACCATCCCTCTTCTAAAATTATACAGAAAATCACTTCAGATGCAGCGACCGAATTTTTTTCAAGTTTTTTCTCATGCAGAAGTATGCTAGAGAAAGAATATCTAAAATTCTTTGACAGGAAATATACTGCAGAATATAAATCAGCATTTAAATATCAATTTCAAGCATCGTGGCTTTATTGGTAGTCTTACCGTCCCCAAGGTTTATTCCTTGCACTTTTCGAGGTAAATTTAAAAAATAATAATACTTTAATCCAATGTTAACAACTGTTTCGAAAAATCAATGAACATTGTGGCTATCACTTAGTCTTAACATGATTTTCCTTAAAATAGGTGGTAATTTTCCTTACCGTTCCATCCTTACCGTCCCTTTTTTTACCATTTCGTCCCTTTTTTTACCATTTCATCCCTTTTTTTACCTTACCGTCCCTTCTTTAACACCCCTTTAAGACAATGTTATACAAAAATTCTGTATTAAAAGTACTACATTTGTATTATTTCTTATTTGAATGTCCTGTGGGTACTATGCAAATTCATTATAAGTAAAAATTTAGAAGAAAATAAAAAGTTATAGGGGTAAAATGGTAAGGAAAATTAAACTCGCAAGTTTAACCTAAACCTCAGTTAAATAAAAAAAAATTTCGCTGCTGACCATTTTTTCTTTATTTTGAATCATTAAGGCGTTCGTCTATCAGATTAAAATGTTATTTTAGCAAGTTTAATTTCGCCAGATTTTTTTCCCCAAAAGTCAAAAGATTGGGAGAATGCCCCGTATTCTGTTATCAATATGAATAACATTTACATGAATTTTCTTGTATTACTCGAATTTCATTAAAATTAGACCATTGCTCAAAAGTACTTTGCAGTTAAATAACAATGATAAACAGTTAAATAATAATATAATACATTTTTCAAAATAAATTCTGTATAATTTAAGTTAAACAGGGTTGAATGTGATAGAATTTAATATAAAATCTAATGTAAATTTATTTTAACATTCCAATATTTTTAGCATTTTGATATTTTTTATAATACTTTATAAAATGAATTATTTTTTTATAAACTTAAATTTACACTATGTGTAAAACTACTTAAAAGAAGACAATATTTAAAAGAATTTGGTGATTTTGAAAATTAGACGTTAATAACAATAGTATTTCTTATATTCCTCTGACGAAGACTATGTTTTTTATAATTGAAAGTACTAAGGTATTAAAGTAATTTAACATCTTTTAAATATTTTCATCTTTTAAGTAGTTTTACACATATTCTAAATTTAAGTTTAACTTTCAAAGATGAATTAAGCATTTCCATTTATTTATTTACTTATTTTTTTTATATTTTATTATTTAGCCTGTGTTAGATTACCTAGTTTGTTTTTAAATTCTTTTGATAATAACTGTTAATTTAATTCTCGCGTGCATGAATTATTTTTAAATGGACAAAAATATATCTGTATTTAAAATAGATTTAAAATAAATTAGCAAGAACATTATAATGTCGAATTTTGAAAATCCTCGCAATTATTACAGAATTACTAAACGGATGGCATATGAAATTTACAAGCAATAAAAATTGCTATTAATAGTTGTTAAATAGTTTTTGCTGATAACGTAACTTTAAATATATTAACATAGAAAGAAAAAAATAATAATGCTCATGTTCTTGTACAGATCTAAGAGCTTGAATTTGAGAAAATCTTATCATACACAGAACAGAAAAAAAAATTGTCAAAGATAAATTTTCAACTGAATATTTTAAAACAAAATGGTTCTGCCATCCGCTGTATTTCACAAGAATTACTGAACACTTCATATGAGGTTTAAATTTGATAAAGGGGTAAGAATAAACCATTCACAGCTCTCTGAGGTTTGTTTCAACATCATATATGATGAATAACGTAATTCACATATTCATTTAAATATTTATTTAATTAACTCTTAATATAAGATTTTATATTTAATAAGTTTAATATAAATAACATTTGTTAATATATTTTTTTTTATATTTTAATATATTTGAATTAATATTTTTAAAGAAAATTTAATTTAATGTTTTTATAGTAAAACTTCATTTAATATTTAAATATTTTAACATTTCATTATTTTTGGCCTTTAGATATTTTTTATACTTAATATTTTATAAGACGAATTGAATTTTAATATTTTATTATTTGTTATTTAATATTTTTTTCTAATTTGTTTAAGGGGTCTCAGAACTCTTAAACTTTGAAAACTTTCGAAATTTTAATTTCTTTAGGTGTTAAACTTCCAACTTTTCTGAACATTTTGATATGATTGTTTCCTTGAAATTCCTATTAGAACAGATGTTATGGCTATTAGAACTATACCCGCTCAATAGCTGAAACAGCGTTTCCGAAACTTTGAAGTCATTTTTCTCCACATGACGTTTTTGGGCATAACGCGCATGATATCTCAAAAATTCCTGAATATTTTTTCATGAAATTTTTAAAACATATGTTTCATGTTAGTCTGGATAAACTGAATGTAAAATTTTATTTTAATTGTTCAAAAAAATATTTTTGGGGTTGATTATACTGTTGAAATTTTCAAAATTTTGTAATAGCTAAATACAACTTTGTATTAAAAATATAAAAATGCTTTAAATACAAATTTATTTAAGTTCAGGGTAATTATCTCAAACTGAATTATAATTAGGCACAAGAAATTTCATTCTGGTTGCAAAACGTATTTTGAAATCCTGCGCGTAAGCTGTTATACCAATTTTCTGCTCAACAAATGTCTGACAGTTTGGAGCCCCCTATAAATGCTAATTTGCATCTTGCAATTTTTTAAATGCATGAAATGAAAGAACATACTTATAGCTTTTAATCCCAATAAAAATTGTTTTTTTAAATCATATACATTTTAAGATATTAAATGTTTAAAATTGTCTTTTTTTTCAATTTTAAGAGTCCTGAGACCCCTTAAACCTCATACAAAGTGAATGAGACGATCTAACCATTCATTTAATTTTCTTATTCAGATCCATTCACCTCTTCATTTAATTTTCTTATACGAGAGGTTAATTTTGCTTGAATGCATTTCAAATTTTACCCTTTTTAAATACAGTATGACTTCAAAAATCCGGCATTCAGAAATCAGGCAACATCAAAAATCCGGCATCAAACCCTTCCTTTTTACACTTTCAATTTATGGGAGAAGAAAAATAGTGCATTCTTTATGAATTAAAAACTTCAAAATCGAAATTAAGAATGCAAGAAAAGAATATTTGACTTTTTTTTTTCATTTATCAGAGGATATTATTTTCTGAACAAATTTTCTGGGAGCTGCACTGTTGCTTAGCAAAGGGAACAACTTTCTCGAATGCATGGCATAATATATGGCCGGAATGAATTTCTGGCAACGGCGACATCAATGATGAGGAAGAATTTTCAGGCTTTCACGTTTCCCATGAAAAAGCCGCAATTTATGAGCTGATTGAACATGCAAAATCTGAAATTGCATTACGTGTCGGTAAAAGTGATATGGATGGTTGGCTGAGCATTGAAAAAATGCATCAACAACGAGCAATTTAACAGAGAGAGAGAGATAGCTGACGCTGTGCTAAATAGAACCGCAGATAATGCTATTAGGAGCTCAGAAAACGAGGATGAACAACCGGCAGAAGAGAAGGTGTCACTAGAAAAATGCGTAAATTTAACTGGAGAATTAATGTATGTTTTAGAGAAACAAGACTGTATTTCCGAAATAGACATTCTTGATTTGTATAAAATACAAAAATAAATAAATAAATAAATAAATAAATAAATAAACTTAAAGAACAGCCTAAAATCGTGAAGCAAACAAAGTTGACATCGATGTTTGCGAAATTACAAGAGAAGAAATAATTTCACTCTTTATTAGAGTTTTCTCTGTAACATAGAAAATATCAATTAAAGTAAGTTTATTTTATATTTAATTTTTCTTTATTTTATATTTAATTTCTTCTTTTTCTTACATAATTATCACTTAATAATGAATTAAATTATGGCTAAAGGCACCATTAAGAATATAGTACTACGTTTGATATTCCCTCAAAAATCCAGAATTTTCAAAAATCCGGCATAGTCTCCGTCCCGGATTTTTGAAGTTATACTGTATTTGTATTTCTTTCTGAAAATTTTTAAACATTTAAAATGTCCTTCGATATAATTCATTTTATGAATAATTTTGCACCAAAACGCATTTAAAACGTCTGAAAATCTTTAGAAACAAAAGCACAAGACTACGGAAAATTCAACTATAATCTTTTAACAATAATTGCTTTTAGTCGATGCGGAGCACATAAAAAAATTCAAGAAATTATGTAATTTTTTTTAAGGATTTCAGCGCTACAGGAACATGAAGAAAAATGTCTTAAAAGAAGTTTTATAGAAAAGCTGGTTTTTCCTGACAGATTAACGCTGTTCCCTTATGTCAGTTCCCTGACAATATAGATGATTAATGATCAGTCGCATATTGACAGAAGCAGTTTCATGTTAAATTTCCTGTTAACTCATTTCCTTAATGTTAAAAGAGTTAGTTTGCCGAGGAAATAATGTATTTGAAAGCATATTTTGCAATTTATGTTTCAAGTTTCTTTATTAATATTTTTTGGTGTTATTTATACAGCTAGATATTTTTAAAATGAAAAAGTCATTTTACATAATTTGATGACGATAAAAAAGGTAGAATAAAAAAAAATTAAGCAAAATTAATCGCAAGTGAAATGTTAGAATTGTTTAAAATTTGAATTAACCAAAACTTGCGTATTGATACAAAATTAAGAAAATTTTAAAATACGCTGTTAAAAATTTGGTTCAAAATTTCATTAAAACGTGGTGTCAAAATATTTGGCACCATAAGATGGCAAAATCCTTGTTTGGTCATTTTGGTGCTCCGGTTAAATAATAAAGCTTGTTTCTGAACCATGAAAGGGCAAAATGTTGAACCATAAAGCTGCTACCGTTAACTTTGGTAAGAAACGATTAATCGATATGCACTTCTGTTTAAGGTAGAATCTAACACGCTACGAACATCTAAACCTATACCGGATTTCGAACCTGATACCTATTGACTTGTCAGTGTTTTAACAAGACAAGCATTCATAAATACGCTTGAAAAACGTTAAGCGTTGTTAAACGTTTTAAGTTAACCCATTAAAAAAACACAACGAATTGTGTAATCTCTTTTGGTGAAAGTTGGTTAAAATTGGTGAGAGTTAATAATACAAAATAATAAACATTTACATTAGAACCTCTTTTATCCGAAACTCTTTTAACCGAAACACTTGGTTAACCGAAATCCAATTTTAAAGCTTTTTTTTAACTATCACATTTCTTGTGTGCAAAATCCATTTTGAAAGCTTTTTTTTTTCCTTGTGTGCAAGTGGTCCTTTCCGAACCATGAGTTCTTATAAATATTTTTCATCCCCTTTCTTAGAATTCCTTTGAATTTAACTTGAGTTCCCGTAAGCTGCGGAATGGAACGAACAAATTAGCAATTCTAAAGCTTTTGAATATTTTGCACGGCTGGAGCAGTAGAAAGACTGTGATACTAGTAAACTGATAATATTTAAAAACTTCGTGATCGAGCTTCAAAACAAAGGCAATCGAAACTGCGACAAACAAAACATTGTTTCAAACCCTTGTGAAATATGTAAAAGGTATTTAATTTCAAAATTAAAATTCGGGTAATTTATTCTTGTTTCTATTTTGCTATTGCTTTATTTTTATTAACTTGTTACCATAATAAGAAATAGCACATATATTTCTCCTTAATCTTAAAATTGAAGAATTCTCAATTATCAGGAAATTTCGATTTTCCGAAAAATGATTGGTCCCAATTACTTCGGATAATCGAGGTTCTACTGTACTCTAAAATTTAAAATAATTTCTGTTATATTTTACGTCAAATAGTTTTACCTACATCAATCTGATATCAATGCATACCATGATCAATCATATCCCAGGTTATACAAAATAGGTGAAAACCTTTTTTATTCTTATTGAAAACCCTAAAAGATTTTCTATATGTAATATATGTTTTTAGATTGTGCATTAGCAACAACAAAAAACATTTTATATTAATCGTATCAATAATATATTCAAATAACGTATTGAAATTTGCTAAATAACGATGCTTTAGAATTAGCCGCATGCTAGGAATTAATAGTGCAAGAAAGCATAAAAGATTTCGCTACTTACATCAGTCTTTTTTATTCTGTTTATTTCAGTGGTTTCAGCACGTAGTTAAATTACATTATTGTTGCATTTGTGTTTTGTTTATATTATTTATTTATGAAGTTTAATTTCGTTATGAAATATTAGCCGGAAAGAAATGCTTAATTATTTATATTGGTTTAAATACAAAAGACTAATCTTTCGCCATCAGAATGCATATTATAGAGATAGAATTAAAATATGTATATATGCCCGAAAATTATTTAAAAACCCTATGAAATATTATTAAATTGAGATAAAATTTTCAAACAAATTGCATTTTAAAGAACATTTTTTCCTATTCGACGGCGTAAAATGGAAATTGTGCATTGTTTATAAGTTTTAAAAAAAATGCATTAAAAGTAAAATTCAATGGTCAGGTGCTCCCACCATCAATATAACGTCATCATTACTCATAGATGTATTTTAGTTTCATAATATACATATGAAATCCTTCGAGAGAATTAAATCTTGCAAAAGATTTAGATATATTTCTGAATTCACTATATAATTCACAAAGAAAACTAAAAATATCCATTGAAAAAGAATACAAGCGGGAAGTAATGTTCTACACTTTGATAACAATCAATCAAACATAAAACATCACGAATGATGAAAGGTAATTACCTGGAGCTTTTTTGTATGTCAAGGACGTTATTAAATCTCTCTTTTGATTTGAAAAGAAAAATTCGTATTGCCATTCATTCTTTAAAAGTGTTCTGGGACACGATATGATCACATTCTAATTAAAGTATTCTTATTTTGAACTTAAAAATTCTTGCAAAGAAAATTACTTACATTTTTTTTCATATATAAAGACTGCTAATGTAATTACTCTTCATATGAATCGAAACAATGCACGGTATCCATCATGAATCGTGTGGGCTGCTTCAGCATGTGATTTATATACGATTAAATATAAAAATAAAAATGAGATAAGTGTTTATTTCTTTCAGCTTTCTTCAGCTTATTTTGTATGATCACCTCAAGTATAGTAATTTTACTCAACAAATATTTCCATTATTAATGCATGTATTTCTGTTTTCATGATTAGATATCACATAAACACTGCAATCACGATTTTAATTATCTCTAAATTTTAATATTAGATATCGCAGCAACATTGGAAAAGATAGCCCAATATAAAAAGAGATATTAAAGTTTCAAATTATTTTTTCAAAATATATTAGAAGGTTTATTATTGTCGGTCGAATTTTCAATTATATATTTAGAGATAAAAATGTCATAATTGAGCAGATATCTTTCCAAAATTTTTAATTAAAAACGTTTTTCCCTCCTAATTTTTGATTTTTTTGTGCTATGGTGTTGTATATAAATAGAAGTATCAATAATATTTGACCACTAAAATAAATGCACTTGTCTGTCCTTCAAGAAATATTTTTCCAAAGTACGAAATTTTAGGCTCACAAGGGAAGCTCCCCTTCCCAGAAATTCAAAAACTAATGAAACTTTGAAGATATATAGGGTTTATGGAAGTATGCAATATGCAATTTCTTTTATTGTCGGAATTCACGCTCAAGGGATAAATACAGTCGTGGAAAAAAAAAAAGTAAACACCCCTTACTAACTCTGCAAAAAATTGTCGTAGAAGAAAATTACTGGTACCACACGATTAGTAATAAAGTCTACTTTTAAATTATGTATATAAAATTTGCTTAGGGGGCCATCTACATATTAAAACGAACCTTAACTTTATATTTTTAATAGCAGTACACAATTCTGACAGCATAAATGAACTCTACACCCTTCAATTAGCCTAAAATCAAATTTTTATGCAATTCGTACGATAAGTTTCCGAGAAAATAATTGTTTAAAAAGGAGCGTATTTTAGGGTATGTATCCAAATTGAAGTTCGGTACTCCATTGTTGACTGAGAGAGCTCCTTTCTTGATCAAGGCATCATAAGCTCCACTCAAGCAATCATTGGAGACTGCTAGATTACAGGATAGCATAAGAAATTTCAAATACCTGGTCACTTCTATCATAGACATCTTAAACCCTCATTTTGCCATTTTTTAAGCATAATTTGAAAACTACTTGGAAGAAAAAGGCGAAATTTTGGATTTCCATAAAGCAGGACATAATAAATCTGAATCCATAAAAAAAATTGTAGGTTACAGTTCATAACTTTTTCGAATATTAATTTCATAATCCATAATTTATATCATAAAATTATAAAAATTGCAAATTTAACGTATTTATGTTTGGGTATTTTAGTATTATTGCTACACAAAAAATCAGCACATTAGGAGTATAATTTCAAGAGATATTAATGAAAATATGAAAATGTAGTTTAACATTAGAAGCACTAAATTTTGAATGTTTATAATTCAAAAACTTATCATTCAAATGACTTGAAATTTGGTGTCTAGGCATAGTTTGAATCGAAGATTTCAAATATCTTGTTAAAATTAGGTATTGCCATTGAAAAAAGTGATGTTTGGATTCGTTTTAGTATGTAGATGGCTCCCTAAACAAATTTTATATACATCATTTAAAAGTAGGCTTTATTTCCAATAGTTCGGTACCAATAACTTTTGTCTACGATAATTTGTTGAGGAGTTAGTAGAGAGTGTTTACTTTTATTTTCTACGACTGTACATCCGGAATATTTTTTCAGTTTTATTTTATGATTCATTAAAAATAAGAGATAGACGGAATGTTTTAAGATAAAAGGTACTTCGTTTCATTGTTCTATCGAATACTAATAAAGCATAAATTATTCATATAATAAAATATATAATAATAATCTCATAATACATTTTGCAAAGCGCGTACATAGCACAATTTCCAAATCGACATTTTATCCGTATTTAATCGCAGATCAAACATTTAGAATTCTATTATTGAATTGGGCGAAGATTTATAACCTAAAATAGTGGGGTTATACTGCTTGGAAATTTTGAGGAGTGTATGCATCTTGATTTTGTTACAATAGAGGACGATTCTCATTTTATTATCATAGCGAAAATGGAATATTTGTTGTATTGTTTATTTATATTTTTTGTCTGTTAAAATTCCGAAATTATACAGTTTTCCCTATTTTTATTTTTAATGAGTTATAAAATACAGTCGAGAAATATTCCAAAGATAAACTTTTATCCCCTTAGAGTGAATTCAGACTAGATAAAATAATTTCGGATTACAAACCTCTGTGAACCATACATATCTTTAAAGTTTTATCGTTTTCTTCATTTCCATATTTGGGATCTTACCTTATTATTTCACCCTTATACCTTTATGTTATAAAGAACTTTCAAATATTATGCTAGTGAACAGACTGCTTAAAACTTTGTATAAAACGGTATAATAGCAATTAATAATATATAAAAGATTCGTTTTTTTTTTTTTTGTTTTTTTTTTTTTGTTTTTTTTTTTACATTTGTGTAAAACATTATGCATGACAATACTGTTATTTTGAAAAGGGGAAAATAATGTGTTATCTCCGTATAGGGTATTCGATTCGTAGTCAATTTAAGATCGTTACAGTCACCGGAAGATACGTACCATTTGTAGTATATGTATATGGTATTCGAATTTCGTAGTCAATTTAAGATCGTTACGGTTATCGGAAGATACGTACCATTTGTGATATATATCTAGGGTATTCGAATTTCGTAGTCAATTTAAGATCGTTACGGTTATCGGAAGATACGTACCATTTGTGATATATATCTAGGGTATTCGAATTTCGTAGTCAATTTAAGATCGTTACAGTCACCGGAAGATACGTACCATTTGTAGTATATGTATATGGTATTCGAATTTCGTAGTCAATTTAAGATCGTTACGGTTATCGGAAGATACGTACCATTTGTGATATATATCTAGGGTATTCGAATTTCGTAGTCAATTTAAGATCGTTACAGTCACCGGAAGATACGTACCATTTGTAGTATATGTATATGGTATTCGAATTTCGTAGTCAATTTAAGATCGTTACGGTTATCGGAAGATACGTACCATTTGTGATATATATCTAGGGTATTCGAATTTCGTAGTCAATTTAAGATCGTTACAGTCACCGGAAGATACGTACCATTTGTAGTATATGTATATCTTTTAAAAAATCTGTGTTCGATATGAAAAGTGTTACCTTTACATTAGTTAAAATGTTACCTTTGAAAAAAAAGGCTATTGTTTTTTTCATTTTTTTCAACAAACTACTTAGTGATTTCAAAATCCTGACGTCGTAAAAGATACAATGCATAAAAAGCTATTTATATTCGATAAATTCTAAAATAATCGTTTGCCAAACACAAAGTACGAGCATTTTAGTAAAAGCTAATAAAACATCCCAAGTCCTCCTAGTCCAAATTAAAAAAAAAAAAAAACTGTACTGACTCGACTCGACGAACACTGATGAATGTTTCCGAAAAGTATATATGGGGCATTCTCACAATCTTTTGATTTTTATGTCCCTGAATAATAATTTTTAATTCAGTACATATTCTTGCGTTTCTTTTTATTTCATATACTGGGGAGCATCCCATTGCATGATTGCATAACAATATTAACGAGAAAAATAAATATGTGACGATGTTGGGGGTCCAAATATCAGGAAAACTCTTATACCGTCCCCTGTCCCTGATGCTGATTTTTAAGTTTGGAGCTGTCTGTATAAAATTGTTTCAATAAAAGTAATTCGATGTAACTTTTTTCCGAAACTGGAACAGTTGTTTTATATAAATATGTAGCAAAAAATTAACCTGCACACATTTTTATGGTTGATATTATTTTTTGAACTCTGTACCTGGGTTTTAGGTCCTTACCATCCCTCTTGCTAAACTTATACAAAAAATCACTTCGGACGCATTTACAGAATTTTTTTCAAGTTTTTTCTCATGCAGAAGTACGCTAGAGAAAGAATGTCTAAAATTCTTTGACAGGAAATTGACTGCAGAATTTAAATCAGCATTTAAATTTCAATTTCAAGCATCATGCCTTTATTGGTAGTCTTACCGTCCCCAAGTTTTATTCCTGCACTTTTTGAGGTAAATAATTTTTTTTTATTTATTTAACCCAGTGTAAATAACTCTTTCTAAAAATCAATGAACACTTTTTTTACCTTACCGTTCCGTCTTTAACCCCTTAAGACAATGTTATGCCAAAATTTTGTACTAAAAATACTACATTGTTATTATTTCTTATTTTAATGTCCTGTGGGTACTATGCAAATTCATTATAAGTAAACATTTTGAAGAAAATAGAAAGTTATAGTGATAAAATGGTAGGGAAAAGTAAACTCACAAGTTTAACTTAAACCTCAGTTAAATAAAAAAAATGTTCGCTGCTGACCATTTTTTCTTTATTTCGAATCATTAAGGCATTCGTCTATCAGATTAAATTGTTATTTTAGCAAGTTTAATTTCACCAGATTTTTATTCCCGAAAGTCAAAAGATTGTGAGAATGTCCCATATACATAAATGTGTGTGTGTGTGTGTGTGATGGTGAGTAAATTTCTGACACAATGCAATCAGTTGGATTCGAACTCTCGATTATCCATTTTGAAACGGGAGAAATTACCTCTGCTCAAATATTTTACTGACGCTATTTTACGATGTTTATTTGAAGTTATTAATGCTTTATTACATCGACGCAATATTTATAGCTTATACATTGTCATATTTCCTTGGTAATTTTCTTCATAGGATCGGTTGCAAAATGGGTGTTGGTGTTGTTTATTACAGCCGTTTATGTACGCGAGTGATACTGACCGTGGAGGGGCGGGGGGGGGGGAGCGTGCCCTCTGCTTGGTTCCTCTAAAAGAATCTGACACGTACTTACGCAAGGTTACTCCAATTTCGAAAAAAACCACAAATGACTCCGAACGATTAAACCTACGAGCCGATTGTGGGTTCAAACCCTGCATCTCCCGTCTACCACCTATGATAGCAGAACCTCTTAGCCACTGATGGACCGGTTGGAAAAACATGGGTTAAATACCTAATCCGTCGTTTGATTTCTAAGGAAATCTATACTGTTCTTGCGACAGTGGTTTATATCATATTCACCACATGGGAGCACAATCAGTAATACCGTTTAGGAGATATCGTGTTCACGGTAATGCCGCTCAGGAGATATCGTGTTCACTCTCACTCACACATACAGGAAAATCATGATTGCAATACTTTACTTACTCTATGTGTTTGACAAGTAAAAATTGTTATCGTTTACATAAATTACGAATTTATCTTCCTATTACAAAAGCTATTTCAAAACGGTTGGTTGATTGGTTGACTTTTGACGGCCAATTATCTGCCCGAGGGATATAGGCCTAGGGGGGGAGTGCCCTTCGTGGGGATCTTTCATAGGAAACCCAACCCGTATTTACGCATGGAAATCCATGGCTCGAAGAAAACCACGAAAACTCCGAACGATTAGGCCGACGGGCGCGTTTGAGTTAGAACCCAGCACCTCCCGTCTACCAGCTTCGAGAGCAGAACCTCTCGGTCACTGGTGGAGCCGCTATTTCAAAACGAAATAACTAGAAAATCAAACAGCTTGCTGAATAATTATTCCACAGATAGCTGAAACACCGAAATAATCGTACAATTTTTTGATTTACATTTATTATTATTACCAACACTTACATTTCTAACATGTATAATTGAAATGATACCATCATTAAATACCTAATCAATCGTCTGATTTCTAAGGAAATCTGTACAGTTCTTGAAAGAGTGGTTTATATCATATTCGTTAATTGGGAGCACAATCAGTAATACCGTTTAAGAGATATCGTGTTTACTGTAATACTGTTCAGGAGATATCATGTTCACTCTCACTCACACATATAGACAAATCATGATTACAATACTTTACTTATTCTATGTGATCGGCAAGTAAAAATTATAATCGTTTCCATAAATTACTAATTTATCTTCCGATTACAAAAGCTATTTTCAAAAAAGAAATATCTAGAAAATAAAACAGCTCATTGAATAAATAATTATTCTACAGATAGCAGAAATCATCGTGCGATTTTTGATTCACATTTATTATTACCAACACTTACATTTCTAACAATGCATCATTGAAATGTCACCCATTTACGTTAAGTATCAAGAATCTATTTTTATTGCATGTTTTGAAAGAACAGTATTTACAAAACAAATCAATTTATTCAAAAAGCAGTTCTGCAGAAAAAAGAATAAAAACATACGCAAATGAGGCTTGTGTCTCAATAATAACGTTTGTCACTTCAAGCCAGAAGGCATGAATAGTAAATTCAACTTTAGCTTTTAAAGCACTGTTATCTTAATTCATCAATCAAACAAAAGATGTCTGGGGCTTTACATGTTAATTTTTAATGCACACAAAACTTAAGAATTATTGCTTCCAAACAAAGAAGGGGGAAAAAAACCCGAAATTTTCTGAAAATGGAAGAGGCAGATTAATTTTTCTAGAAGTGCTTTTTACTGATTACGTCAATTTAAAAACTGGTGATTGTTTC
The DNA here is from genome assembly GCA_963932465.1 of Maratus speciosus. Lineage (NCBI taxonomy): Eukaryota > Metazoa > Arthropoda > Arachnida > Araneae > Salticidae > Maratus > Maratus speciosus. Next base: position 258,986,462 of record OZ010788.1, read on the forward strand.
ACAATACAATAAATCTCGCTAGCTTTTGTGTTTTCGCCTCAGAATGGTTTTTTTTTAACTCCGAAAATCTGACAAAGGTAATGATGAACGATATTGTTTATCAAGACAACAGAAAGCTGAGTGATAGATTGCCAAAATTGCCAGAGGATAAAGCTGAAAAATGTATCATAACTTTTAAAAGATGAATTGTTTGCCCTTGTTGGAGTTATTGTTAATAATGAAAAGTACAAAGCATCGAAACTTTCGTTTGAGGCTTTTAACTGACAATGAGTAAAAATCTGTTACATCATGAATGAATGTTATTTATTAAACGAATGAAAAATGACGTTTTTGTAAAAAATAAATTAAGAAATGAAATTTTCAAATAATAAATATAAAAAGTTAGACGCGATATTAAGATTTATTATTAAAATTTTTGACTAGTATTGTTTTTTATTCGCCCTTTCATGCAACATATTTGCAGGAATCGTGTCTGAATATTCTATTTTTGGGTTATATTTTTAATTTTTATAGTAATTTTGGAATGTGAAAGAATAATGAAATGAATTTTTACAATTTCTTTTTAACCGGTTTAAAAGGAAAAAACTAAATAAATACAGACATTTTTGTATTAACTTTCGAATTAATACAAAAATTTTATAATTATTTATTTGTTTGAAAGAGCTTGTTTCCCAGTGATCCCGAATAATTGTCACTATGATCTGAAAAGAGAATGCTTATCTATTTGTATGTTCTTCCGTAATATAACTTTCATTTAAAATATATATATATATATATATATATATATATATATATATATGATGGCTACGAAGTTGAAATAGTTTAAGACAGATGGACATTTTTAATGAAATGAAGGCAAGAGGGCCAAATCTCTACTATATAGCCAAACATCCCAAGTCTCCTCTGAATACCTTTTCTTCTAATCGAAACACTTTTTATGAGGGGATTTTCTTCGTTGAATGTAAACTTTAGAGGTTAATTTTGTTTTAAATTTTCGGTTAAGCGTTTTGGGGATAGAAGTGACATCGTAGGCAATTTCCATCTTTCATTGCACGCATATTTCACCATAATAATGAGAAGATTACGAAATGCTTTCTTTTTTTTTTTTACTATACTACAGTATGTCCAAGGGTGAAAATTGTTAAAGAAATATATACCTAACAGTTCTTGGTGCGAGTTCGCACGCTCCTCAATTAATTGAATTCTACGAACTTAAATATCATTCTGTCTCAATACAGCAAAAAAGAGGAATACATATTCTCTTACCTTTTATAGATATCAGTATCGTGCTCCGGGTAGTCAGTGGGATTAAAGATATCGTAATGATGCTTTATCATTTCTTTTAACAGTTAAATCCAATCCATTGGCAGTTGTTCTTCGAGCATAGTCATTTATTTTACTGTAGTGTGTGTGTGATATCATACTTTAAGATTATCTACTTTTGGCGAAAGGAAAAGAAAGAGGGAGTTTAATAAACATATTTAAAAAGAGAATAGCTTCAATTATTTCGACCTTCTCAGACCGAGGAACGAAGAAAAAGTGCGTTACAAAACATATAACCTAGCTTCCATGATTAATTTTTTAACAAGTATATTTTTGCAGTTTGTTGTAATCGTCCAATTAAATATTATTGGTTATTTATATTATATTCGAATCATACGTAAAATGGCCAGTAAATAAGTCTAAGTTAATTATAATGTTTATATGCTATGCAGAAAAACGCGTGAGCATTTGGTGGTTGAAATATTACCGTTCCTTCAACATACATTTCACATGATACGAAAAAGAAATGCAAAACTTCCTGGTTAATTTTCGCTCAACGGCGAAATGTTCTTAATGCTTTCACTTTTTAATGATATGTTATTTATTATAGCAGATGGGGGAGAAACGTTTCATATCTTAATTAGGGGATTATAAATCGAAATATCTTTCAACATCATTTAGTGAAAGCATGGTAGGGCAATCACCCCCTTCCCCTCTTGAATTTTAGTTGTCAGTGAAAAATAATTGAAAAAAAGAAATAATACCTTAAAGGCAAAATATTTTATTTCATCTTCGAAGTATTGTATTTTAATTACACAACTAAAAAATAAAGATAGCATTGGCGTGGAAAAATTACTCTTGGCGAACTTGCGCTCGGCTATAAAGGTATCTTTCGTTTTTCTGTTGTTGTTGACGGTCACGAGATGCAAATTTTCCTCTAAAGAACACACTCATACGCCAATTACTTGATTTTTTCCTTTTTTTATTTACTGAATTTTAAAATGCGTAAAACCTCTGCATGGAATACACGTATTACAGCCATCCATGCAAATGTTATTTTAATTTACACAGTAGTCCCAAAGGTACGTTTATTATTTCAAATTCCGAAATATATTAAGTCATAAAATTAAATTGGTTTATATAATAGAAATCTTTAAGGAACTAACGAAACAATTACTTTAAATGTATACATTTTTTCATTAAGAATTAAGGCTGAATATAAAATTCAACAATAATTAGGTAAAAATATTATTTTTATGTTACTTTGGTTACTAAAGTTACTAACATTTATATTTTGATAAATCTTCAGTCAGAAACATAATAAAATATGATGTATATAAACATTAATATAAAATCGAAAATATACACATTACTGTCATTGATACAAATAGTTTACGGATTAAACCTAAAATCTTATTTCGAATGTAGAAATGCGATTCTTTAAATTTAATTGGTTGATATAATAACAAAATTTAAGAATCTTAGGAAAAATTTGCTTTAAATAAGTATGAATTTTCTAAGGATTAGGATTGAGTATAAAAGTTAATTATAATAGATTTATTGTTATTTTTGCCCAAGGTAATGTTTTACTATAAGCATGACTTTATAATAAAGAAAAAATCTTAATTTTTTTTCTAATATTATAAATTATTTAAATAATATAAAATACTTTAAAACTTATATTGGGAAATTTTACGATAATAGATCTTCATTAAAAATAAATCTATACTTATAATTACTAAGGAAGTAAATTTTCTTTTACAGTTTACACAAGGGAACTTATTTTCGTTTGTACATTCGTTTGAAAAGGATTTGAATAGTTTAAAATAAATGTTAACAAGTATGTTCTAATAAAATTATTTTTATAAGATTTGAATGAATTAAAAAATTGTTAGCAATTATATTTTAATACAAATGTTTTTATTTAGATTTGAATTATTTAAAGTTTCTTGACACATTTTTATGCAATTATTATTATAAGATTTGACTAATTTAAGAGATTTTTTTATCAACTGTATTTGCTACTATTTTTTTTTATTTGAATCATTTAAGAGGTTAATTGATACATATTTTGATACAATTATTGCTGTAAAATATGAATGATTTAAAAAATTACTGTGTTTGATATTAATTTTTATTATATTAGAGTTATTTAAAAGATTTCTTAATACTTATATTTTGATACAATAACTGCTATAAGGTTTGAATTATTTAAGTAATTTGTTAGCAATGAAAGGCTTCGAGACAAAGACAGCTCTTACGCAAGAATCATGAAAATAAACCACACTCTAACAGTAATAATAATAATAATAATAATAATAATAATAATAATTCCATCATAAAACGTAAAAAGTATTAGCAGAACAGTTTCCAGAACATCCCGCTCTCGTGATTTAAAGATAACTTTCTCTTAGTAGACGAAAATTCCGTCTTTTGACTGGAGTAGTAAAGAAGACTTTGTGCTCAGATTCTCGAAGTTTTGAGGGGAGGGGGTGGGGGGATAGAACGATTGCATTTCGGAAGAGGACGAGCAGAGTGCTTATTGAACAATTACAGCACAATTTTCAGAATACCCCTGATATTTGACAAAAATGCAGCTTGGATTAAAGAATTTCAATTACTTTTAGCTAAGGGGATTTCGGTGTTTCGTATGAAAATGAGCACATTAAAACGGAAATTAATAGAGTATAGAACGGAAAAATGCATTTTAATTCATGAATTTGTTTTACAGTATACGGTTTAATATTGTTATTTTAAACGGTACTCACAACACTACGAAATCTTTAACACTAGAAAGACGAGAAATTTTATAAAAATATTTTACACCAGAATTTTTATTTAAAATTGTTTAACTTATTTATTTAACTATATTTTTTTCTTTGTGTCTTTTAATTTATTTTATAAAGAAATTTCTGGTTCGAATCGAAATATATTGATTTGGTACAGGTCAAAATGCCCCCTCACCCTCCTTCTAGTGTTAACTGAAGACAAAAGTTCATGTTGAAAGGAAAAAATCTTTTTTTTTTTTTTTCTTTTTAAGAGGAACAATGCTTCTCCGAGCGTGTTGCAAAAGGGTAAAACTGTAATGTTGTTTTCTTTGCATTTTGTTTTAAATGCTAAGAAAATATGATTCTTTCAACATTATAAAAAAAAAAAACTCAATTACAAATATGAATGTAATCCTTGAGAGTATTAATCACACTGTAAAAATAAAATGGTAATGTTCCATGTAAAATCCAGGAACGTTACGCCGTTTCTCAGGTTTTCAGAATAATTTGGCTATTTTCTGTGAAATTCTGGTTTTCATATCTGAAACGTTCCTGAACAAAAGTTGGAAACAGGAAAACGCTGCCGCCGCCATTTTATTATTTTGTTGCTGTATCCGTTGCTCGGGCGCGAGTGTCGAAAACGAATTCTTTATATGAATGTCAAAAAATCAATATGGAATGGGAATAAATGAATAGACGACATAATCCTTTACGTCTCTATTCTCAAGACCATTCAGATGGAAATGCAATATCTCTGTGACACTGCTAAGAAATTATCCCTCGTACCTGTCTGTGGAATGTTTAACGAGCAGCACATGTAAAAAAATACACCTATCATTTGGATTTTCATTAACCAGGGAACCACCAAACATGATGCTCGCAGATTTTGATTAATTTAAGATATGTTTTAGAGTTCTTATCCCTAATTATTCTTGTGAAAGGATTTCTTCAAGTGGGCCTTAGATTTTCAGAAATTGGGTGCCGAAGTTTAGCATACGTTTCAAATACCCATTAGTTTGCAGTTTTCAACGTGTTTTTCGTGGTGTGGACGCAGAGGGCTCGCACGACACCCGGACGGCTCGAGTTCGATGCTACCTCTTGACTTTTTTTTTTCTTTTTTAATTAATTTTATATTTTGACACTTTACAACTTTTAAGTACGGCTATGAATTGCTGCAAATTTGAATTTTTTTATATTTTCGTAAAAAATATCAATTACTTTTATGATTTTTTTTTCATGAAAATTTATATGTATTTTATCTTACTTGAAAATCCAAAATGTTTGTGCCTAGATTTTTTTTTAATTTTTATTTACATTTATATATTTTTATATTTTAAGCAAAGTTCAGAAACAATATATCATATATATTTATTGAATTTTAACTGAAAATTTATTTTTTCGTGTAAATTATAAATAATAATTTTGATGTCAAATGTCCAGATGTGTTTATCTTTAAATGAATAAAAATAGACAAATTATATTTCAAAATATTTTTTCATTCTAACAAATAATGACAATAAAGGAAAAATTGTCAACTGGAAATATAAAAATCGTCTGCGGATCCCGCATGAAATATAACTTACTTGCAGAGATTGCTTTGCTAAAGAAAATTTGTTGTTGCTATTGAAAAATTGAATTTCCTTGTCATACCTATTTTTTCTTTTACAGAAAAGTAAAATTCTTTGACCGTTCTCACAACAATTTCTTCGACAGTACGAAACTTCATTCTATCTATAAATATAACGTGCATTTTATTTGTAATCGTTTCATATCTTTCCACGATTACGGAAGTTTTTAATTAAACAAGCCACGCGATGTTTTATGGAGTCGGTTTTTATAAAACTTGAAATCTTCTTGCCCTTCGTTTTAGAACGCAAACATTTATCAATGATATATATTTTTTAAGAAATCGTTAGATAGCATTTCATAATAATATCAGAATAAATTAAAAATATATATATTGATATATTTCATGGTTTTTTTTAATACAAGTACTAGGTAAGAAGTTAAGCTCTATTATAGGAAAATTTTTCGTATAAATATTCCGTTTTGAATATTTCTACGATATATGTCACTCGATTAATTGTATATTTGCTAAGCTTAAATGTCAAAGTCAGTAATAGCAAACAATTTTGTATTTCATCATTTGTCATATTTTAATATATTTAACAAACCAAACATTAAAACGATATTTATTTTGTTATTTTTTTTCTAATAAAATATTGTGCATTATTTGAGACTTGTATTTAAAATACTGGTAAATAATAATAATATTATGGAAACAAACTTTCTGCACATATTAATTTCTATTTCCGTCAATAAAAGGTTAGTTTAAAAATTACAGAAAAAATGGAAGTTTTCGTGAAAAATCAAAAATATAAATCGATTTTGAAAATATTAAAATTTCGAAGCTGTAAAAATTCACAACTTTGATTAAAATTTGTAAAGTGTCAAAAATATGAAATTAATATAAAGAAATAAATAGTTAGGAGGGAGCATCGAACTTGGTTCCTCTGGCTGGCGGGTGAACATTCTGAGATCACTCCACGTAATACTCGTTGAAAGTTGCAAACTAATCAGTATTTGAAACGTATGCTGAACTTCGCCCCCAATTTCTTAGAATCTAAGACCCATTTGAAGAAATACTTTCACTAAAATAATTAGGAATAAGAGTGTGAGTAATTGGTGAGAATCATGTTTGGTGGTACCCTTGAAAGAGTGCATATAGAAACCTTTTGAACACTTCTGAAACGTTCCATAGAAAACAAGGTAAACTTTCTGTGACATGTCAGTAATGTTTTGCTGTCAACAGAAACATTCCTGGTATTTCGCAGGAAGCTTACTGGCATTTCTGTGGAAAGTTTTTAAGGTATACAGTAAAGTTTCAGTCATTTTCAAGAAATGTTTCTTGGATATAATGGGCAACTCAGCTGCCCATTTTTTCCCAGGAACGTTCCGGAATTTTTTTTACAGTGCATTCTTCGGTGTACTTAAAATTCATTAAAGCTATAGAATTTATATTATCTTAAATATTGCTTGTATTGCTGTGAAACCTGGAGCTTAGTGAACGGAATATTACGCCCCAAACACTTAGAAACCCTTTTTTCTTTATCTTTCTGAAAAGTTGTAAATTTTCGACAACTGATGTGTTTTCTAAGAACTCTTCAATTACATTGTGATGCAATTATTTTATTAAAATATTTATTATATTTTACTCATTGACCAACTCTTTTATTTTTTTTATTTTCAGATTGTCAAATGAACATTTGCCAGCATGGTAACTGTCACTCCCTGAACGAAGCTCCCGGATATCACTGCGACTGCGAAAAGGGCTATTACGGCGAAGTCTGTCAAAATTTTGACCCTTGTTCTCTGGAGCCTTGTAACAACTTTGGTGCCTGCACGAATATCTCCAACCGTCAGTGGCGTTGCGATTGCTTGCCAGGCTTCTCTGGTCAAAATTGTTCAGAGTTCAATCCTTGTGCTCTTCGACCTTCACCTTGTCTTCACGGAGGCAGATGCGAAAATACTGCGAGTCACAAATACCAGTGCCATTGTACGAGAGGCCATTACGGGAAGACCTGTCAATACTTCGATCCTTGCTCCACTGAACCCTGCAAAAATGGAGGAAAATGTCAGAATGTTTCAGAGGCCGATTTCGTATGTAAATGTGTGGCAGGATTTGCGGGTGAGTTACATTTGTATTTCATACACTGCGTGCAAATGAAGAGCATAGTGGAAGAACATGTTATGATACATTTTCTCAACAATTGTTTTATTTTTTTTTGGATGAAAGCGTTATGGGGTATTATATCATATGGTAAAACTAAAATACTAAAATTATACTTACAAGGGGACCACTTTCGGTGTTGCTCGCACCTAGCATTGAGACCTGGTTCATTTTAACCCTTTATCTACTGACGGTACTTATAAGTACCATTAAAATAACAGTTATGAAATTCATTTAATACATCTATTAGTTGTAATACAGTTTAGAATGAGTTATAGATACGTTACTTTATCTTGTTTCAAAAGCATTATTGGTTGCACAAAACAAAAATACTTTTAAAAGGATGATTTATTTTGCCTTTGCATCATTTCAGCTTTCTTGGCGTTGTGGGGGGGGGGGGGGATTTTTCAATTCGGAAATATTTCTATTGTACGAACATTATATTTGTACATTTCCTAATTCTACACAATACTAAGAAAAAGATTTAAAATAAAAGATTTGAGTGGGGTTATAAATATTGCACGAAATCCCTATAAATTCAAATTTAATGAATCCTTCTAAATCCTTCAATCCTTCTAAAATCCTTCTAAAATTTTTTAAATGATTATGTAAATCTTCTAATGTAGTTTAAACAATTCAAGAAAAAGGCTTTAGAAGATAAAATTTTCATGAATTCATAATTCAGTAGATAAAGGGTTAAACCCCAATATTACGAAGTTTGAGAATCGATAAAATATTTCTGTTAAAATAATATTTCTTGATTTTACAGCAGCATAACTTTCTGTAAATGCAATTTTCAACACCACTTATTGAACTATAAACATTAAAGTTTTTTAAAGAATAGCCTGTCTTTTTCGTTAGCCTCGCATTTGTGTTGTGTGAGGAGTGGTTTGGACTTCAGTAGAAATTGTAATGTCCGACCTAATTAGCCAGAGTAATTTTTCTAAATTGTGTAAAAATATTAATTTACTTTATAATTACTTTTACCAAAGGACCATTTAATACAGCAACATTTCATTTTAAACATTCGAAACTTTATTTCATTCGATTTCAAAAGAAAATGGTTTGCTTACTTTGTATTTCACTAAAAAATAGTTTTCAGTGATTTTGGAAGCTTTTATGAATTATATTTACTATTTATATATATTTATCGTCTGCATAGAAAAAAAAAGAAAAAACATAATATTTGTTTCTTATGCATCAATTATTTAAAAAAAAAAAATGCAATCTGATACAATCTTAGTAATATGCACTTTACATTTACTCTTCGGTAAAGCGGGCGGAAAAAGTGTAGCGCCATATTTGGCGACTTAACTCCCGTTTGGCGTGAAATAAACAAATAAAAACGTAATAATAATAAATTAAAAGTATAAAAAAGTACATAAAATATGATTTTAACAGAGAAATTTTATCGGTTCTCTAACTTTTATGTATAGGGCTACAAAATGCACCAGGTCTCGTTGCTAGGTGCGAGCAACATCAAAAGTAGTTCCCTTTTTGTATTGAAGATATGAGACAGTATCTTTTAATATTTAATAATTTAAATGGTAAAAAGAATTTCTAATATTTATTAATTAAATGTTAATATTCATTTCTATGAGAGTTTAGTATCACCTATTATCATTCAAACATATGCTAATAAGAAAGAATTAAATTAGTAAATTACAACAAAAACTTTCACTTCAATTTTCTCTAATTCTAAATTTTGTTACATAACGTCATCTTCCACTCAGGTGTTCAAATATGAATTGAGGTACAGTAAAACTTCCTTAAAGCGACCACGTTCCGTTCCAATAAAAATTGGTCGCTTCGAGAGGCGGTCTCTTAATGGAAGTCATGTTTAAATCTAGATTTTAATTGTTGAAAAAAGGTAACAATTAACGCTGCTAAAATTTATTTTACACATTAGGAAAAAAATACAAAAATTTAAGTATTAAAACAAAGTTCATTACAAAGTTAATTACTGCAGAGTTTAAAAAATGAATACGTTGACGTTTGCTTTGATTTTACGGTTTTATCTTTCATAACTTTTATTTCCATGTCCTTTCAAAGTTCAGTAAATAAATGCTTTTTTTTTTTTTTTTTTTTTTTTTTTTGGAGAAGAACAAATAATGGAGAAACAAATATTAATTTATCTATTTCTTTGAGAGTTTCCGAACAAAGCAGTGGAATTTATCGCCCGGCATTCTTAATTCGTCATCAGAGTTAAATTCATTTCTAAAAAGGCGCAAAGGGGTTTAAACACTTAAAAGTTACTGGAATAAAAAAAATCTAAACTTAGTTTAGAAGTTTGATGAATAATACGCCCTCCGGAATTACATTTCTAATAAAACCTTCTTCAAGTGACTAGGAAAAAACGTAATTTGTTTCATTTTCTACAAAAAAAATTGGTCGCTCATGGAGGGAGTTCAACTGGGATGGTCTCTGAATGGAGGTAAAATTAGTATTGAGCCCATGGGAATAAATTTCGTTCCAAGAAAAACTGACCGTTCAGGGAGGTGGTCGCACAAGGAGATTTCACTGTACTCGTATCGTTAAGTTAACAAAATCTATTAATATATAATGAAATTTAATACAAACTTCGATGCAAAATAGTTCACGCAAAGCGTGGAATGCATCAACGCAAATTTGAAAATGCGCAAGTATTGATAATTTAAAAGCAAGTAATGTTTTAAACAAGAACGAAAAATCAGGCCTCAAGCATAGATTATGGAACACTTTCAGAGTACTTTAACAATTTCACCGTTTACTAAAGTGAAAAATGATAACAAAAAGAAAGAAAATTGAAAAGTGCATAACACACTTGATAACCCAATTTCGGAAATTACCAGTAATAGTCGGGAAAATATCCATTTTTTTCTGCAGCCCTGTATATGATCTATAAATTTGTATACATACTGCATAGTATGCTAACATTTATTTCAGTTAGGAAACGCATTACACATTGAAAATTCTCCTTTAGCAATTTCCTTTTTAATTTAATTTTGCTTAAGTTTTTACCTGCGCGACACCGCCGGCGTATAGATAGTGATTAACTGAAATAGAGAATCTATGGTATAATCCTTTCTGTCTTTGGCTGTTACTAAATTGAATTGGTGTTGAGTCAGTATCTCTATAAATAGTGCGATGTAAACGAAACGGTGCGATTGAACATGTAAAGTGACATCAATCGTTTAGCAACTTGGATAAGAATCTCGACTATATTGGCACACACACACACATAAACAAAAAGAGCAGAACTTGAGCACTCGTAATTTGGCGAGTCTGATTGTTCTTTTACTCTCCAAATGGAGCATTTTGTCGCGATTTGGCGCAATGGCGAGCGGCAGCGAGAACCCTGCTTATTACGTTCAAAAACTACAAGCAAAATAAATGTAAATCGAAACTTTAAAAAGATGTTTTGATGCTTTTTGAAACTATATCATCTGTCGAAATATAGAGCAAAACATTAAAGTACAATGCAAAAAATATTGTCAACAATAATCAATGGATATGTTTTTATTAATCCTTTTGTACATTATTTATGATCGTCCCCTTGAGCAATGTATAAAAAGTGCTTTACTGTTATTCTACATTTTTTTTTCACTTTTTATACTTTTATTAGTGTTTTCTTATCGATTTAAAATCACAAACAATATTTTTTTAATTAAATTTACTTTCTTTGTAGAATTTTTATTTAAACTAATTGTGAATTATCTTTTCACGGTAAAATTCATAGCTTAAATATTTACATTCCCTTTTAATAAATGGCTTCAGCTATAAAAAAAATTATGAAACTCATCATTTTATTAAAAAAGATTGATTAAATTATAAAACTAATTCTTTTAAAATCTCTTTACAGTTCATAATAAAAATTATTAGCTTTGATACGAGAGGAAAAACAATCCGTAGCAAAATTTATTTCATTAAAGTAATCAATGGATAATATATGCATATTTGATGAGCAAAAATTCATTAAAAATTCTCATATTGCTTTCATGAAGCATTAATAAATATTCATAGCATTCTTTGATTCAAAACAAAATCGCAAATAACACAACGCCACGGGAACATTAACTATTAAAAGCAAACGGTGCATCTGATGCTTTGAAAGGTAAACTATAATAACAATGCGTAGCATAAACTAGAAAATGTTAATCATTTACATACCAAATGTACAACTAGAGAAAAGGATTGGTTATTTTCCATAAAATATTACATGATATGTTTTCAAATGATAAGCATTTTGCTATTTTAAATTAAAAATATAAAAAGTATTCAGAATTCTTTTTTTTTTTTTTGTTATGCTAATTATTTGTATGCACGTGAACAAAATGCTGTATTTCAGTGTTTATATACAGTTCCAAAGTTATGCATATCAGTCTGTTTGTTGGTTTTATAAACAGCCATATACAATGATGCATTAAAAATAAGTAAAGGAAAATAACGTATGGTATTCAAAACATGCATTATGCAAAAAGTTCAATATTTCACTGGAAATTTTAAAATATACTTTTGAATGCAATGCAAGACCTGCAAATAAATCATACTCTTTTTGATAGAATGGAAGCTCTTTGTTTACAAAAAAATCAAAGCCATAAAAATAAGTCATTCTAATAAAACAATAGACGATTTTTAGGTAGATTTCGTATGAAATACTACCTATTACATTCTCCCGTATGTTGGAATTTTTGTAGATCTACACCGATCATGACCCCTAGAACCCAAAACCACCCTCAGTAAAAAACTTTATATATATATATATATATATATATATATATATATGTCATTTTATTTTTATTTTTATTTGTCGTGGTGTAATTTTTCGGAACACTATGTAGTTTCGCTACCGTAAGAATTCGTTTTTAACTGTAAAAATAAATCGGCGGGACAATTGCTGTGATTAATTTGGTACTTGTTCATGGTTTAAAGTGGTCTTTGAAATTGTATATCTTAGTATGTGTTCGAATTTAATTGTTTCTTTAATTTAAAAATGTTTATTATTAACGATCTTGTTATAATTAAATTTTTATATTATTTAATTTACATGTCATGGGATTTTTAAGCCTTTTTTTTATTGTGTGTGGTCGATTGGGTGCATCAAGAATCAATTTTTAGCTTATGCTGGATTCTTGTACAGAAATCGACTATGCTTTTGCTTATATTGGCGTTTCATGTACCCCTGATGAAGTGAAATGCTATATAAGCTTCCGGCTCCATTTTTCCTTTCACTTGATCTATTCTCTGTTTACAGTATGTCTTTTAAGTGTTCAACAATTTTTGGCTGGTTTCTTGTTTCATAAGTCTTTAATAATTTTTTTTTCAAAAATATTTTGGTAGTTTTTCATATGTAAATATGGATTAATCGTATGCAATGTGCTGGCTAATTTGTGGATTTTGCTTAATTAATATTACATGTATAGGGTTCCATCTGTATTTAGTATAATGTTACAGTTATAATTTGTTGCTAAATTTATTAAATTAATTATTGTAATAGGATTAGATGATGTTTTGTAATTATATTATGGCTATATATATATATATATATATATAACCATTAATTAAACATTACCGACCATCATCAAAAACCGCAATATTGCGAATGAAATGACAATAAAAATGGATACCACAAACCTATAATATAGAACTGTATGTATAAAATAAAGTACCTTATACTTAATTACAAGAATTAATAAGGAAGAAAAAAAGAAGAATATGGATACCGAAAAAAGTTTGAAAAACTTATATATTGAATTACGTTTCAAGAGTACAGAATTCAATGATATAAGCAAATCGGTTGTTTTTGTGAGAAAAAAAGCTAAAAGCTGAAAAAAAAAATTTCTCCTGTACTCAAACAACCAATATGACCAAGAGAATAGTTTCAAGGTGAAAACAGAACATTATCAAATAGCATCAAATGAAAAAAAACAATACAACCCTTTAAATATTTAATTTATAACATAAAAAATAGAAATATTACACAACATACCGAATAAAACCCCAGTTGATTTTCAAAATATCCTCCAGCACATGGTATCCAAAAGCATGATAAGATTAAGGTGAATAAAACAGTTAAGTTAACACAGAAATTAAAACCTATGGATTCAGTTGATTCATTTTGAAATACCGTGATAAATTCAATTAATATAATATAAATAGAAAATAATTACATTATTTAAAATACCTAAAAACAATTTTAAATTGTTTAATTTCAATTTTACAATATTGCAATATTCATCGTTCAATAACACCTGGTGTAAAAAATTAAAATTATTACTTTAATAGAAGCTTTAAAAGACAAAATTTTTTGGTGCTGCCATCTATTATGTTATTTTAAAACTATTATTATTATTCAAATGTCACAAGAAGAACCTAATAAAAGCTAATGAAATTAAAATATATCAACTGCATTACCACACAAATCCTAATATATAAATAATACCATACTATATATCATTATTAAAAAAAATTTAAATAAATTAAATGTTAATAAAATGCTTTCAATATATTCTATTACCTAACCATTTAATCTACACTGAGAAATTAAAAAATTTATAACATTGATAATATATAGAATATAGCTATATGCTATAACATAAAATAAATTATATATAATAAAAATATGAAAACTTTAATAGTTACTATTCAATATAAAAAATAATAAATTAATAAAATCAACAGGGGGAAAATGGATGTTTATAGAAGTTTGTCAGATTCTAAAATTCCCAATAGCCAAATATAGTGTGTGGATTCTCTTCATATTAGTCATAAAAAAGCTAAAAAATATGATTGTGACAATCAAACTCATTAAACCGATAATTAATCATGGAATACAAAGTTGAAAATAAAACAATATTAAAAAGTATAGAGGAATAATAATAAAAGCTAATTACCCAATTTTAATACATACAGTATAACATTAGTTATATCAAATAAACTTATATGCATATTAATCACTATAAAGATGGTATACTATTATTAATTAATATGATATTGTCCTGAGTAGACTAAAATTTAAAAACAAGTTAATTTTGAATTTGATTAAATAAGCTAAATTTAATATGAATTGAAATAAAAAAAAAAGAAATGTCACCAATTACATATAAAACCTCAAATAAACATCCATATAAAATACGCATTAGAAATGTAGTTATAATACAAAAGCCCCATCATTTTTTTTATTAACCATTGCGTATTATCCAGACAACTCCACCGTCCTCCGTACTCTAACATCTACCCACCCAACCATCCTATAGTAATTGTTTATTATTATTTTACAATTTTTAATTTTTTATATAAATATTTTTTTATTTTATATTTTTTTTTTTTTTTGTAATTTTGTTTACGCATGTGTTAATTTGTTTTTTTAAAGATCATGTAAGTTCTAATTGTATATTAATGAATATATGAATTTTTTTGGAAAACCATGATTTAATGCATCATAAATTAGTTTTTTAATATTATTGTTAATTAGATGAGAAGAACATAAACATATGTATATATATATACAGGGTGATTCAAAAAAGATGGGAAAAATTAAGAGGTGATAGTACACCCCCAAGCAAACATTTTGTATCAAAGAATGCATCGTCGAAAACTAAACGTAAAAAAGTTAGAGGGCGCCAAAAGTTATGTTCTTATACGAGGCAAAAACACACAATGAACGATTAAGTTAAGTTACGAAAACAAATTTAATGGCATTTGATTACAATAAGTGCTCAAAACATTGACCGGTAGCTGTTATGCACGCAGTACAACGGCGAAGAACAGATTGGCGAATTTTCTGAAACACACCAGGCACCACCGCGCTCGCCAGATCTTTCATGTCTCATTTTTTTTTTTTTTTTTTTTTTTTTTTTGTGGGGACAGCTAAAGGCTCTTGTGTATGAGACTCCCATTGAATCCGCAGAAGAACTTGTTGCCAAGCTTTCGGCTGCTGTAGGGGAAGTTCGCGATATGCCTGGTGTGTTTCAGAAAATTCGCCAATCTGTTCTTCGTCGTTGTACTGCATGCATAACAGCTGCCGGTCAATGTTTTGAGCACTTATTGTAATCAAATGCCATTAAATTTGTTTTCGTAACTTAACGTAATCGTTCATTGTGTGTTTTTGTCTCGTATAAGAACATAACTTTTGGCGCCCTCTAACTTTTTTACGTTTAGTTTTCGACCATGCATTCTTTGATACAAAATGCTTGTTTGGGTGTGTACTATCACCTCTTAAAAATTTTCCCATCTTTTTTTAATCACCCTGCATATTTATATATGTATCTATGTACCTATCGATATATATCACGTTCTTCTGGACACGATAACTTCCACAATTCGGCACCAATCTCTTCCAAACTGATACATAAAATCCAGGGGCAAAAAAACTCGGTCAAGTTCGTTAATGGGCAAAATCGGACCAAGGGGATGGAAATAGGGAGGGGGTTTGTGAAAACCGAAAAAAACCCATAACTTCTTAATTTTTGTACATGTCAAATCAGTTTAAAGTTTTTATTACTTATAAAAATAGGGCCAAAAATTTATGTATCACAGATTTTTGATCAACTTAAAAATGAGCTCAAGGGATGCAAAAAATAGGGTTTTTTGGGAGAAAAAAAATCATAACTTCGTCAATTCTCAAGATATCAAATCCAATTAATTCTATTATAAATCTCCTTAATATTACCTACAACTTTTATATTCACAAGTTTTCTATAGGACCAATTCATAACGCAAAAAAAAAAAAATTAAAAACGAAAACAAAAAGGGGGGGTTGAAAAAGAAAAAATTCCATAACTCCGTCAATTCACAAGATATAAAATCCCCATGAATTTATCATATATCTTCTTAATATTGTCTACAACATTTATATAGACAAATTTTTGATAGGACCAATTCTTACAGCAAAAACAAATTAAAAATACATAGAGTTTGAAGAAAAAAATCATCTTATTGAGGGTGTATTCAAATCCAAATTGCTTATTTTCTTACTCATTTTTAAATTCATTTTTGCTCTCAAACGCATCCAATTGGTAGATTCTCTTATTCAAAAACTATATAATGTACCGTAATGATCGATTTTTTGATAGAGGCAGAATATATTTCAAAAAATGATGTCAAAGTGGGTATTTTGAACAGAATTTCTCGAAGCGATTGTGTTAGAAACGTCCTACATATATACATATAGAAACATATGGTCCTACTGAGAAAATAATTGGTCATAAATCAAGTTTTAATTAATTGAACGAAAAATAAAAACACTGGTCGCTTATAAATCTCTTCAAAAATCACGTCAGCAAGTTTCATATTTTTTCTATTAAAAATGAATCTGAAAATGTGCCAGAAAATTTCGAGTTGTTGAGCATGGAAAAGTACTTTTTTGAACACCTCCTTAACATGATTCTGATAAAACCAGCTATTATATAAAAATGAAATAAAAACTCGTCAAAAGCGACCAGATAAAATTGTTAAAGTGGATAAATCTCTAATCATGGTTTAGTTTTTGTTGGTGAAATTAGTATACTTAACTTCGAAATCTACCTCCGCCTGTAGGCCAGGCCGGCAGGGATTTTTCCTTCTTCTATCGATCTTAGTTTCCGAGTTATTTAATATTAAAATCAGAGATTCCTTTGCTGGACATCCTGTGTGAGCGCTTTACATACATACATACATGCATACGAATATGTATGTAATAATAAAATTTTCGCCGTTTTATCTTAATTAAACTATTCCAAATTATTATAATATCTACGTTTTTTACTTAGCTTTAATACTATCTTAAATATCTTTTATCTTTTTTCCATGCTTTAAATGCGAATTCTTTTATTATTCTAAAAACCTTAAATCCATTCGTCTAATCTTATAAAAACCATTAAATTTCTTTTTTTCATTTTATTCTGAAACTAAATTCTTTTTGTTTTGAATGTTTTTAATATCATTTATTCCATTTTTTCTCCGATGTTCTATTTCCCATAACTCCTTGCCAAGTCCGCCAACAGTTGTTTACGTTATAAATTTGACGCCGAGATTAAAGAGTTCATAATTGATGTCATGCGTACTTCCCCCTTTCCCCCGGAGTTAAGTCCTATCGTAGCATGCTTCTCGTCACGTCCTCCCAGCTATTCTTATGGTGTTGGTTCTTTCACTTGTAACGTATTCATACGTATATCCATACGTGTATTCATATGTGTCCATTTTTTGCAAGTATTTAACCAATTGCATTGGCTAGGAGAGGGAGAAATTTACGATTACTGAGTTGCTTAAATAACCCATGTCACCTGGTGAGCTTTGTTTCCTGCATCTTCGTCATGTTGTTCTAACATTTAACATCTAGTGGTTTACATTTTACGACGTAGCAACGACTGAACATAGGTAGCATATTGCTAGTAAAGTTTGGTGCATTTTATTATCATCTAATAAATATTTGATGAATCTAAAGGCTTCGGTTATTTTTTACGGGAAAAGTCCAATGGACGTCGACCTGATCTTCCATTCTTAACAATGATTTTACGACTGCAAAACTTTGATTTCTCAATTGAGTTAGTTAATGAATGTATGGCTACTGCTTAAGACCGATATATTTATATCATACTAGTGAATACGTATCACATATATATACAGTAGAACCTTGATTATCCGAAGTAATTGGGACCGACCCTCTTTCGGAAAATCGAAGTTTTCGGATAATCGAGAATGCTTCAATTTTAAGATTAAGGAGAAATATATGCAATATTTCTTATTATGGTAACAAGTGCTTAATAAAAATAAATCAATAACAAAAAAGAAACAAGAATAAATTAACTAAATTTAATTTTGAAATTATGTACCTTTTAAATATATCACAAGGGTTTGAAAAAATGTTTTGTTTGTCGCACTTTCGATTGTCTTTGCTTTGAAACTCTATCACGGAGTTTTTTAATGATATTAGTTCACCAGTATCACAGTCTTTCTACTGCTTCAGCCATGCCAAACCATTGAAAAACATTCAAAAGCTTCAGAATTGCTAATCTGTTCGTTTTCTTCGTTCCACTCCGCAGCTTACGGAAGCTCAAATTAAATTCAGAGGAACTCTAAGAGAGGAATCGTAAATATTTATCTGTACTCGTAGTTTGGAAAGGACCGCTTGCACACAAGAAATATGATAGTTAAACTAAAAAATAAAAAAGGGCTTTCAAAATGGATTTTGCCCACAAGGAATGTGACAGTATAAAAAAAAAGCTCTAAAAATGGATTTTGGTTAACCGAGAGTTTCTGTTAAAACAGTTTCAAATAAAAGAGGTTTTACTGTATATATATGTATACATGTATAAATTTGTATAATTGAAATGTATTAAAATTCGTCAAATATAACCTATGTTTTTGATCTTGTATAACATATCTAAACAATTTTCAAACAAAAAACAATCAGAGAACCAGTAAATATACATTTTGTTTAAAAAGAACTCGGAATTTGTTATTTAAACGAAACACATAAAAGACATCACAATTTTTTTTTCTGCAAGTTTGTATTACTATACCTAGCTACATCACAGAGTTTCAGCGTCATTTGTGACTTAGTGTCCTTAAAGCAGCTGTTTTTTTTTTTTTAGTCATCCATTTGAGTACTTCCATTTAGTCATCCATTTGACAATGGAAAAATTATTTGAACAAAATCTTTACTTAAAATTCTGTGTTTCAAACGAAATTTCATGTGTCGAAAATCGAAATTTCGTGTGGATTTTGCACTGCGAAAATGCAACATTGCAAAAAAGCATTGTTCAAGAGTTTTTGACGAAAAATGCAACACGTGTCATCGACCAAGCACCGTACTTGTCTGATATGGCCCCTTGTGACTTTTTCCTGTTCTCGAAGCAAAAATCCCCACTTTGAGGAATGCTTTTATGAGTCAATTGAGACTTTGAAAGGAAATTCCCAGAGAGAGCTGAGGCCCCAATCAATCTACTAAAAATTTATGGAGGATTACATAAAGAGTAGCTTAGTGGTATTGGACTCGATGGGGCTACTTCGAAGGTAACGAAATAAATTTTGATGAATAAATTAATTTTTTGTGCTTTATTTAATATTTTCGGGTACTTTTTATACATAGTGACATAGTGCATACATTTAATTACACTAAAACATCTTCTAAGTAAGACAAACAAGTTGTAAATTGCACGTTAAACGTGGCAAATGAGGTGCGTTCATACTATAACTAGTTTTATAAATATATTTTGCACCGGATATTGTACTGAATGTATATTTTAGTACAAGTCATAAGTGCATATCAATTTCATACTGTTTGAAAGGCTATAACATCATTAAAATGCACTTGAAATAATTTTTTCGCATTGGCCGTAATGTAACGGAAAACTTTTGACTGTCCCTGTAATTAAACTATACATTTGATTGTCATAAAATTTGATATGACTCGACAAACTTTTGCAGAAATTATATACTTAAAATTTCAGACCATTTGGTTGGGTAGTTTTTGTTCTGTTATATGCGGACGGACAGAAAGACGACTATAGGTGTTACGTATTCATATAATTACGAACGCACCCAAAAATTATCTTAATTGGGGGAGAGAGGGGAGCTTAATGCTTATCTACTCACATCTTCTCAAAGTACAAAGGACAATAAAATATAAAACAAAACCTTTTTGCGCATTTTTTTATTATTTTAAATTTCGGATTTTTCTCTATGATAGTGGTTTCTGTCATAACGTATAAACGCAACAGAGACTTTTTTGAAAAATACAAATGGTTTCTTAAGAGAAAAAAAAAAACTTTAAAAGAACATTTTCTAAGTTGCGTACTTATAAATTATATGTTACAGCATTTTCATACAAAAGAATTCCATGTTCACAGACACCGTTTTGCATTAACATCAAAAGAAGATGACTTAAGGTACATAAGGGGGAGAAATATGAGGATGCTGAGTAAAGAAAGCTCTCAAGCTGCTTTAATATTATTAAAAATCTTCTATTTTTCTCTTAGAATGGCCTATTTTTATGGCCTTGATTTTTTCCCTAGACAAAGAGCTTTCATTCTATCAAAAACAGAATGATTTATTTTGCAGTTCTTGCAATGCATTCAAAAGTATAATCTAAACTT
Source organism: Maratus speciosus (assembly GCA_963932465.1). Classification (NCBI taxonomy): domain Eukaryota; kingdom Metazoa; phylum Arthropoda; class Arachnida; order Araneae; family Salticidae; genus Maratus; species Maratus speciosus. The sequence continues at coordinate 259,007,278 of OZ010788.1, forward strand.
TGCGATAAAATATTGAACTTTTTGCATAATGCATGTTTTGAATATCATACGTTATTTTCTTTCCGAATTGTTAACAATACTTCCTTAATGCATCATTTTATATGGCTGTTCATAAATCTAAGAAGAAGCAAAGATATGAAAAACTTTGGAACTGTACATAATCACTGAAATACCGTATTTTTTTCACGTACGCGTAAATAATTACCATAGCGAAAAAAGGAATGAGTATACTTTTCTATTTCAATTTAAAATTGCAAAATGCTTATCATTTGAAAACACAGAATATAATATTTTATCGTAAATAGCCATACTTTTCCCTAGTTGTATATTTTATATGGAAATTATTAATATTTTCTAGTTTATGCTACGCATTATAATTGAAGTTATAGTTTGCCTTTCAAAGCATCAGGTGCACCGCCTGATTTTAATAGTTAATGTTTCTGCTTTCATCTCACTGTGACGTTTTATTTTTTTGAGATTTTGCTGAAATTTGTTTTGATTCAAAGAATGCGATGAATATTTATTGTGGTATTATAAAAGTTATCTGAGAATTTTTAACGAAATTTCATTCATCAGATTTGCATATATTATTCACTGATTATTTTAATGAAATAAACGTTGTAATAGATTTTCTTTTCTTCTGATATAAACGTTATTAAATTTTATTACGAATTTTAAAAATATTTTGAATTAACTATTTAAATAATTTAATCAATATTTTTTAATGAAAGGAAGAAGTTTCCAAACTTTTTGTAGCTGAAGTCATTTATTAAAAGATTGTGTAAATATTGAAGTTATTAATTTTACTACTAAGAGATATTTAATGATTAAATTAAATAAAAAAAAATTAGAAAGAAAAAGTTCTTCAAAATGTTAAGTTTATGATTCTAAATAGATAAGAAAAATTCTAATAGAAATATAAATAGCAAGAAATCGAATTTAATAGAATATTCTGTTTGCCCATATGTATGCACTGGATCACCAGTGAATTAGAGGGGTCATTAAAATTAAGAAATATCTCTACAATGTGGTTTTCTCTCTCCATGATACCTAGAGTGGCAACGAATGTCTAAGAATACACCAATACTGTGAAAGGGAGAATTCTGGGACTGGGGTAAAGTACAGACTGATTTAAATGAAATTGGAATTCTACGATTCAGCTGTGACAGCAAACCTTAGCTTAGGTAACCATCAAGTTTAATGGTGGGACCATAGAGGTAGTAGAGGCCTGCACGGGCCGGGCCGATAAAAAAAACTTAGCGGGCCTACTGGCCAAATATAAAAATTTAAATGAAGCCAGTAAATAATGAGAGTTTTTCAGTGAATATGACTTTCGCGAGAATAAGTATAAGTGTGCATCACGATCCGATGCTAGTTTGACAACATCAATACAGAAATGTAACATGTCCAGCGTAGAGATCACCATCGGACAGTTACATGGTGTCTGACCCGGGCTCAATTTTTTTCTGCAGATTCGTGCCGGGACGAGATCAGGCTTGAATTTTTTTTTTCTACATAGTCGACCCGGGCCGGAACTGGACTTAATTGTTCTCAGGATGTGTACAGCAGAGAATATGTTTTGTAAAAATATTAATAGCGATAATGAATTTCTGTTAACGTAATCTTTGGAAATATACCTTAAGGTGGTTCTCAAATTCACTTCTCAACAACGCGAAACTTTGACACATTTTCTGACTAATTTTTAACTGTAAAGGCATACAATTGACAAGCCTGACTATTGAAGGGATTTGGAATCGAATAGCGTTTTCCATTTTTGATAAATAAATTACTTGACGAGATATAAGAGATTCCTGTCTCGTGGCTGCAGGTTTTTATCCTGTCCCGTGCTATCGATTCCGGAAATTCGATTCGAAACGCTAACTTTGACAGATATCAAAGATATCGCGTCTTTATCAAAAAATGGATAATGCCATTAGATTGCATAATTTCTGAATACGAACACCTGCCAATTTTATGCATTTCCGAAAAGAAATTAATTCAGAAATGTATCAAAAAGTAGCTCCTTTGGTTTTGAGAAAAGCCTTAATAAATGATTGTGACACTTTTTCACAAATCTACTTTTTATTATACAGCTTCAAAAGTTATGATTTTTTTAATCTTCCTTTTTTTCTTTTATTCTAAACTACATTAATTTTTTAATGAATCCTTATAGACCGGGACATATAGACACACAGACACATAGACAATCATCTCATCCAGTTCGCGGCTGAAATTCCAGAATTAGTTAAAACTCGATTAGCATATTAAAACGCAATCGGTCTGCCAAGTCATATCCTGGTTGAAAATCCCAGAAAACACATTTTTAGTGGTTGACTCGTAGCTTTACTATTGTGTTTTCCTGCTTCCAATCCTCCATGTTTTCATACCTTTCGGTGCAAGAAAGCACAATGGTAAACGTACGAGTTAATTGCTAAAATCGAGTTTTCCAGTATTTTTCACCAAGATATGACTTGGCAGGCCGATTGTGTTTTAATATGCGTATAGAGTTTTAAATAATTCTGGAATTTCAGCCGTGAACTCGATGAAGTGATTATCTGTGCTATCGCCTTCCGATCTGTTATTTAAATGTTGAAACGTTTAAGAATCTAAGTAATCCTTAATGTTGGTGTTATGTATTTTCTGTCTTGCGAACACGTCGTAATTTTAAAATATACTGTAAAATTATCCCATAAATATGTATGCGATATTCTTTAAAGGAATCTTAATTATATGTTAACCCTTTCCGGCTCGGAGTAATTCTGGTTATAAAATGATGAAGTAATGGACTGATACCAGAATTTATAAACGAAGTTATTAGGAAATGCGAACTTGCTTATTTTTACGTACATTATAAAAGGAAAATTTTAATTAAATATTCTTGGTGCCGTTTGCCAGTTTTGGAATTAAAATTAGGTGTCCTTTTTTAAGGACACCGTCCTCGAAAAGGTTAAGGAAAATCTGAATTTTTTGTAGAAATTGAGTGGGGCCAGATCGGGCCGGGTCTGTTTTCACTAGTTTCTGAACGGGCCGGGCCGAACTTTTAATTTTTACACCGGGCTTGGGCAAAATAGCATTAGGTCGGGTCGGGCCGGGGCCGGGTCTGGAAATTCCGGCCCGTGCAGACCTCTAAAAGATAGCCAGAAGATGGATTATGCAGCGTTCTCTCCATCAAATGAGCTTGAGAAGCAGAAGATGTACCAGAGTACCACATGCCAGTGCATTTTACCGCTCTCAATGTGTATTTCATTTGCCAGAGAATATCGTGGGTGGACAGCTGATGTTTAGAACAGTGGTTACCAACTTTTTCTTTCCTTTTTCCTCTAAGGATAATTTGAAATATGCCCTTCTCACCAGAATACACATAGGTGCATTTTACTCGACAATTAATAGCTATTGGGTGATTGCAAAATTCCGTGCCCTGTTTCATAGCTCGCAGAAATTTCCAATTTTGACTGTGCTGATGTTTACTTTATTGCCATATTATTAACTGACAGTTATCTGCATGCGTCGCTAGTGAATATAACGTTAAAAAAATTAATTAATTTGTGTGCAAGGTTAATATTCAAAATGGAAAATGAAAAGTTACATTTTCGTCACGTTATGTTATATGAGTTTAAAAAAGAAGTAACAGTTGGACGTGCTACACAAAATATTCAAGACATTTATTTGGATCACGTTTCCGCTCTTAGGACAGTTAAAAAGTGATTTTGTCAATTCTAAATGATAATTTCAATCTAAACGAAAAAATTCGCTCTTGGCGACCTTCTGGCATTGATAATGACTTAATCCGTAATTTAATGAATCTATGGATTAGTACTGAAGAGATTGCTGAGAGACTAAATGTTGAAAATTAGACTGCATTTCGCCATTTAAAAGAACTTGGCTACACTTCGAAACTCCATACATCCGAAATCGGGCATGAACTTTTGAAATCCCTCAATGTATGCGTTTGTTTTACAAAGTAATTGTACCAGCGATAATGAATATATTCCAAGTTATGCACTTATGAATTATATCTTGCTACATTTTCATACAAAAGAATTCCCTGTTCACAAACAATATTTTATACTAGATTATTTCAGAATTATAATTGACACAATCTATATTATAAAGGACAAACATATCTGTGCGTAACGCATACGTCATTTTGCGAATGGCAACACTTTGAAATTTGAAATAAAAGTTTGGTTTGTAATTTTCTCTACTGCAAATTTTTAATCTTCTAAACATCGCACATTTTTAATTTTTACACCGTCGTATAAGGGAAAAAATCCTCTTTTAAATGCAATTTGTTTGAAAGCTGTATCTCAATTTATTTTTGAGATATTAATTTTTTTGTAGTTTTTAACACCATTTTTCTTATCGTAGCAACAATAGTACCCCATTTTTATTGAAAGTAAACGGAAAATAGTCGCAAATAGGAGATACTGTACCTTTTTGTTGCCATTTTCTCATAAAACTTGAAAAAAAATGTTGAAATTAATCTATGGGCTATGTCAAGATATTGTCTGTTATTCCGTGATAATGACGTCATATGCATATTTTTCTATAGACGAAGTTTAAGACTGGATTATAAAAGGGGACTGCTTTAGCGGATGCAAATGACGTCATTTTATAAAAAAGCGTGTATTTTAAATCTTAAACCTGAATTATGTTTTGTAGAAGTGCGTCATTTTCACAGCCCAGCTGCTCTGAAATTCTTCCCAGGTGAAAATGCTTCACTTTTGAAAATAATGTAATCGAAATCGCACACTGATAAAACGCAATGTTTTACCAAAATTTAGAGTGTCTTTATAAAAGAGAGGTGACATGCAAATAATAGCGATTTATATTACAGAAGTTGATGATTCTCGCTTGGAGGGATTTGCTTCGCCGAGTTAGACAAGCAAACAAATAATTCGTGGTTTAAAATAATATCATGTTCCTGAAGTTTTTGTCCAAAATTCTCTCGAATAATAAAATTTTAATGCTATTCTTTAGGACATTCTACTATAATTTTATCAAAATAACATAATTTGTTAATTTAATTTTTCCTAATTTTATATTATCTATAGTTAAACACAAGTGTGTTTTTTAGTCATCTGCCTTGATCTTTCTGCTGAACAAATTTTACTAATATTTTTTTTTTTTTTTTTAACTGAAAGGTCTTCATTTGTAGATGTGATCGCACTATCTGTATTTTTTTAAATATCTCCACTTTTATATTTTAATTTTAAAAGCATTTTATGAAATTTCTTCAACATGGTGAAAATCAGATAGCTTTCATTATTACAGACAAGAGAGAAATAATGAGGTATTTTTATGTTTATTCGTGCTATTTTCTGATAAAAATTCAAAATTGTTGATAAAAATTGTTGTATAGAGTTTAGTGGCGCAAAATCCCATTAGGAGCAGAATATTAGGGGCATAATAACGGAAAATGCCATACTGCTTTTGAAAGCACGCATTTTTCCTCATAAATTTTCTATATTGTTTTTACTTCTGCATGTGTATTGATACTAAGTTTCAGACACTAGGCGAAATGCATATTTAAGTGAAAATGAAGTCATATTTAAAAGAAAACGATAAAACTAAATATTTTAACACAAATGCGTCTAAAAAACATAAATTACGGAAACTTTTACTCTTCGAAATTGAGATTAGAATCTGAAGTAAAGAGTGCGTCTGTTCACATTAGAGATGTTGCTGACAATCTTGACTTCAAATTTTGAGTTAAAAGGATTTTTAAATGATAAAAAAAATACAAATTTTTTTTAAATGATGAATATGGATATGAGAAGTGCGTATGCAAATTTTGAGAAAGTGAAAATTGCTGTTTTTCATTCCGGAATACCAAGCATAAGAGCCTCAGTTGATAACCACATCCTAATAACTGATCTTTATTATATTTTACTGATTAAGTATCTATATTATAAAGAGCAACCGTATATATGCGTAACGCTGGCGTCATTTTACGAATGGCAACACTTCACGATCAAATTTTGGTCTTGAAATTTTCGCTACTGCAATTTTTTAATCTTCTGACCATCGTACATTTTCAATTTTCGTCGTATAGCGAAACAATTTGCTTTCAAATGCAATTTTTTTTTAACTGTATCTAAATTGACTGATGTATTATATTTTCTAAAATAATTTTTAAGCATGATTTTTTAAAAAAGTTAATCTTATCACGTGCCTGTTTCAATACATAATAATAATAAACAATTTGCGCATAAAGCAGCAAACATTTTTCAGCATTTGTTTCTGACTATTTTTGCATAACGAAATTAATACTTCCTTTATAAACAAATAAAGGAATAATATTAAAAAAAACACCAATCTAACATATTTGGGAAAGACAAATTAATGAAATTAATACTTTTTTTTTATAAACAAATAAAAGAATACTATTGAAAAAACAGAAATCTAACATATTTGCAATCGTACATCTTAAATTTTGAGACCACCAAATAGGATTTTTTTTTTTCAAATGGAATTTGTTTGCTAAGTTCATCTCAGTTTACTGATTGCCTATGGTTTTAAAAACAATTTTAAAGCATGAAATATTTTTTAATTTATCCATATCGCCCGGAGCTCGATTACGAAAGATTAATCTGTTTGCCCTTAAAAAAAAATAAAGCGTTCATCATTTTCTTACGACTAATATCCATTAAAAAAACTTCCCTATGAATAAATAAATTAAATAATGTAAATAAAACACAAATTTAACAGACATGTATCAGCTCTGAAATTATCAGTACATAAAAGGATGCCGTAAGTAACAAAATCATGGTCAAATAACTCTTAGCATGCGGCTAATAAGAAAATATCACTTTTGATAAATTTCAAAAACTTATTTGATTGTATAATTCGTATTAGGTAGCTTTCATTACAAAAAGCTACCTATTGCAGCCGTTCGGAGGAAAGCGATTTCAAAAAATTTTGGTATATTTTCATCGATCATGACCCCCAGACCCCGAAACCACCCTCCGTCCAAAATTATATATATATATATATATATATATATATATATATATATATATATATATATATATATATATCTGACCTATGTCACACTGTAACTCTCGTAATTATGAACCGATTTCGATGTAATTCGGTGTGTACATAGTATATAACAATGTCTCGACCGAGTTCGTTGACCAGCTTCATCCGCCATTTTGTTTCAAAATGGCGGCCATTTAAATTTTTTTTAAAAATTTAAAATTTAAAATGTGATACCAAAAAATTAAAAATGGAAAAATATTTTTTTCTTATGTATTTGACCTTTATACAAAGATTCCGGAGCAGTTTTTGTTTCGTCTATATCTTAAAAAATGGCTGAGTTATAGCATTTTGAATTTCTAGCGTGGCTGACATTTTGAAACGTCCTGAATTTTGTCACGCGATAAAAGGCGTATTTATGAGCCGATTTCGATGTAATTCGGTGTGTACATAGTACATACCAATGTCTCGACCGAGTTCGTTGGCCAGCTTCATCCGTCATCTTGTTTAAAAATGGCCGCCATTTAAATTTTTAAGAAAAATTTAAATTTGAAATGTGGTACCAAAAAATTGAAAATTGAAAAATATTTTTTTCTTATGTGTTTGACCTTGATAAAAAAATTCGGGAGCAGTTTTTGTTTCGTCTATATCTTAAGAAATGGCTGAGTTATAGCATTTTGAATTTCTAGCGTGACTGACATTTTCAAACGTCCTGATTTTTGTCACGTAATAACAGGCGTATTTATGAACCGATTTGGATGTACCTTGGTGTGTACATAGTACATACAAATATCTCAACTGAGTTCGTTGGCCAGATTCATCCGCCATCTTGTTTAAAAATGGCGGCCATTTAAAGAAATTTAAAAAATAAAAAAATTAAAATGAGATACCAAAAAATTGGAAAATGAAAAAGATTTTTTTTCGTATGTGTTTGACCTTAATACAAAGATTCCGGAACAGTTTTTGTTTCGTCTGTATCTAAAAAAATGGCTGAGTAATAGCATTTTGAATTTCTATTGTGGCTGACATTTTAAAACGACCTGATTTTTGTCACTCGATAACAGGCGTATTTATGAACCGATTTGGATGTAACTTGGTCTGTACATAGTACATACCAATGTCTCGACCGAGTTCGTTGGCCAGCTTCATTCACCATCTTATTTCAAAAGGGTTGCCATTTAAAAAAAATTAAATTTAAAATTTAAAATGAGGTATTAAAAAATTGGAAAATGAAAAAGATTTTTTTTATGTGTTTGGCCTTGATACAAAGATTCCGGAGCAGTTTTTGTTTCTAAAGATTTGTTCTTTTGTTTATATCTTAAAACAATGGTTGAATTAGAGCACTTGAATTTCTAGCATGGCTAACATTTTGAAACGATCTTGTATTTGTCACGCGATAACACACGTATTCGCCTATTTCGATGTGAGAAGGCATGTGGATAGTATACATCAATAGCTCGACCAAGTTCGCTGACCAGATTCATCAGCCATCTTGTTTCAAAATGGCGGCCATTAAATTAAAAAATATATATATATTTAAAGTGAGGTGCAAAAAAATTAGAAATTGAAAAAGGTTTCTTTCTTAAGTATTTGACCTTGATATAAGGATTCAGGAGCATTTTTTGTTTGTCTTTACCTTAAAAAATGGCTCAGATATAGCAGTTTCAATTTCTATTGGGGGTGACATTTTGAAAAATCTGATTTTTTGCATGCGACAGCACTGGTATATATCAACCGATTCCGATGTGAGTGAGCATGTGCACAGCAATTACTAAGGTCTCGACCAAGTTCACTGGTTAGCCTCATCCACCATGTTGTCTTAATATGGCACGCACTTTAAGAAATCGCCAAATTTGGCAGCCAAATATAAGTTACTTTAAAGAAAAGCAGCTTGGATAAAGCTGACTAATTTCGCGAAATTCTCATTCATTATATTGATAAAAATTAGTATTGAATCTCCTATATTCGGTTTCCACTAAATTGAGCTTCGTGTGTTTGAATGATATAAGTTGGCTTTTTTAAAATAAGGAATATGAAAGCTACCTCTTCCTCCCTTCACTGGCCGGAAGGACTTTTTTCATTATGAAAAATGCTCTTTTAATATAAGTGGGCAATCTAAAAAATTTATTGCATACAAAAAAAATATTAGTTTTCAATTTAAAAAAATGTTTTCACCTATATTATTTAACCCGGGAAGCCCGGGTATGATCCCCTAGTTAGAATAATTGTGTTAAAATTAATCTAGTGTAATTACGTATCCAGCGATTTCTGGAGTTCCATTAACTGCGATTTATTCTGTTGAGCTGAACTAGATTTCAGACCAGATGCTATAATCAATAACGTTAACTGGGGGGAAAAGTTGCACCAGATACATCCGGTATAGCTCAGATAGTAGAGCATTGGCGGCTTCAGCCAACAGATCCCTGGTTCGAATCTCTATCCGGACATTTTTCGCCCAGTTGGAAACTTGCATCTGATATGATTTATTTACCAATTAGAATAATTGTGTAAAAACTAATCTAGTGTAATTAGGCATCCAGCAATTTCTGGGGTACCATTACCTGCGATTTATTCTGTTGAGCTGAACCAGATTTCAGACCAGGTGGTATAATCAATAAGGTTAGCTGGGTGAAAAAGTTCCACCTGATTCGTCAGGGATAGTTGAGATGGTAGAACATTGGTGGCGTCAGCCAACACATCCCTGGTTCGAATCCTGGTCCGGACATTTATCGCCCAGTTGGAAATTTACATCTGATTGTTTTATATTAACATAAAAGAGGGTCATAAGGTACATAAGGGAGGAAAAATATGGTGATGTTGAATAAAGAAAACATTCAAACTGCTGTAATATTATTAAAAGTTCCTGCCGGCCTGGCCTACAGGCGGAGGTAGATTTCGAAGTTAAGTGTACTAATTTCACCAACAAAAACTAAATCACGATTAGAGATTTATCCACTTTGACAATTTTATCTGGTCGCTTTTGACGAGTTTTTATTTCATTTTTATATAATATCTGGTTTTATAAGAATCATGTTAAGGAGGTATTCAAAAAAGTACTTTTCCATGCTCAACAACTCGAAATTTTCTGGCACATTTTCAGATTCATTTTTAATAGAAAAAATATGAAACTTGCTGACGTGATTTTTGAAGAGATTTATAAGCGACCTGTGTTTTTATTTTTCGTTCAATTAATTAAAACTTGATTTATGACCAATTATTTTCTCAGTAGGACAATATTTTTCGTTTCTAACACAATCGCTTCGGGAAATTCTGTTCAAAATGCCCACTTTGACATCATTTTTTGAAATATATTCTGCCTCTATCAAAAAATCGATCATTACGGCACATTATATAGTTTCTGAATAAGAGAATCCAAACTAGATTTTATACGAAATCTACCTAACAAGTGGTATATTTATTTTGAAAGCCGTAAAAATCTGATACAATACGTAAAAATCTACCAATTGGATGAGTTTGAGAGCAAAAATGAATTAAAAAATGAGTAAGAAAATAAGCAGTTTGGATTTGAATACACCCGTAATAAGATGATTTTTTTCTTCAAACGCTATGTATTTTTAATTTGTTTTTCCTGTAAAAATTGGTCTTATCAAAAACTTGTCTGCATAAATGTTGTAGATAATATTAAGAAGATATATGATAAATTCATGGGGATTTTATATCTTGTTAATTGACGGAGTTATAGATTTATGGGGGTTTTTTGGTTTTCACAAAACCCCTCCCTATTTCATCCCCTTGATCCGATTTTGCCTATTAACGAACTTGACCGAGATTTTATGCCCCTTGATTTTATGTATGAGTTTGGAAGAGATTGGTGCAGAATTGTGGAAGTTATCGTGTCCAGAAGAAAGTCATATATATAGATAGATAGATACATAGATACATAGATAGATAGATAGATAGATAGATAAAGTTTTTTACTGAGTTTTTTGGGTTCTAGGGATCATGATCGTTGTAGGTCTGCAAAACTTTTTCAGAAATTCCAACATAGGGGAGAATGTAATGGGTAGTATTTCATACGAAATCTACCTAACAAGTGGTATATTTATTTTGAAAGCCGTAAAAATCTGATACAATAGTTTCAAAATTCGTTACAAATTTCGGCGACATGTGAGGCTGTACGTTGAAGTCGCAGTTCGGAATCGGAGAAATAGGCTGCAGACTGTGTTTTGCAAGCAATCGTTCCAATCATCAGCCACTCTACCTGTTCACTGAAATTACTCGAAAAGTTTCCAAATTTTTTCTTACATGACTTTTTGCAACTTTACGCTGCGATTGAAAACTGCACCTTGTTGCCGTAGGAATGCGATTTAACCGGCGGAACTCGAGTACTAGAAAAACACGTTGCTTCACAGAATAGATGACTTCTTTCATTTCCTTCAGTAAGAAGATTGATCACTCTGCGCTTCACAGTACAGTAGAGCCTCCTTTATCCAAAACTCTTTTAACCGAAACTCTCGGTTAACCGAAATCCATTTTAAAGATTTTCGTTTTTTTAAGAATCACATTATTTGTGTGTAAGTGGTCCTTTCCCAACCACGAGTACAGATAAATATTTTGAATCTCCTTTCTTAGAATTCCTTTGAATTTAACTTCAGCTCCTGTAAGCTGCGGGGTGAGCTAGAACACATTAAGAGGAGGGAGAACCGGAATGTGTGAATGTGGTCTAGCAGGCGAAGAAAACTAATGAATTAGCAATTCTGAAGCTTTTGAATGTTTTGCAACAGATTTGGCATGGCTAGAGCAGCAGAAAGATTGTGATACTAATGAACTAATAGAATTTTAAAAGAACTTCGTCGCAGAACTGCAAAGCAAAGGTAAACAAAACTGCCACAAACAAAACTTTGTTTCAAACCCTTGTGAGATATGTAAAAGGTACTTAATTTCAAAATTAAAATTCAGGTAATTTATTCTTGTTTTATTTTAGTATTGCTTCATTTTTATTAGGCACTTGTTACCATAATAAGAAATACAGCATGTATTAGCCCTTAATCTTAAATTTAAAACATTCTCGATTATCCGAAAATTTCGATTATCCGAAAGATGGTCGGTTCCAGTTACTTCGGATAATCGAGGCTCTACTCTACTTCGTTTGGGGAATCCTCAGTGAGTACAGTGCCATCTTTCGACAAAATTTGTAGCTAATTTCGAAACTATTGTACCAGATTTTCGCAGCATTCAAAATAAACATACTACTTGGTTCCTTTTCTATCGATCTTAGTTTTCGAGTTATTTAATTTTAAAATCAGGGAGTCTTTTGCCTGGACACCCCGTATTACTATCATAAATTTTACATATACAGTAGAACCTCGATTAATCGAAGTAATTGGGACCGGCCCTCTTTCGGAAAATCGAAATTTTCAGATAATCGAGAATGCTTCAATTTTAAGATTTAGGAGAAATATATGCAATATTTATTATTATGGTAACAAGTGCTTAATAAAAATAAAGCAATAGCCAAATAGAAACAAGAATAAATTATCTGAATTTTATTTTTGTAATTAAGTACCTTTTACATATATCACAAGCATTTGAAAAAATGTTTTGTTTGTGACAGTTTCGATTGCCTTTGCTTTGAAGCTCTATCACGATGTTTTTAATATTATTAGTTCACCAGTATCACAGTCTTCCTGCTGCTCCAGCCCTTCCAAACATTTTGCAAGACATTCAAAAGCTTCAGAATTGTTAATTTGTTCGTTTTCTTCTTTCCATTCCGCAGCTTACGGGAGCTGAAGTTAAATTCAAAGGGGATTGAAAATATTTATATGTACTCGTAGTGCGGAAAGGACCACTTGCACACAAGGAATATGATAGTTAAAAAAAAAAGCTTTCAAAATGTATTTTGCACACAAGAAATGTGATAGTAAAAATAAAAAGTTTTAAAAATGGATTTCGGATAAAACAGTTTCGGATAAAAGAGGTTCTACTGCATTTTACTTTATTATTCATAAAGCACGTAAAAAATGTACGATATGTTATGAGTGCTTATTATCGAAGAAAACAATCTAATTGTTTTTCAAAAATATACATTAAAAAGTTTGAAAGATATTTTTTATACTCATTTAAACAATCTTCAAACGAAAATCAATCACAGAGGAGGTAAATATACAGGGCGTCTATAAATAAACGACCCTATTTTAAAGTTGTCTACAGGCGACAGTATTGTTCAGATTGTTATGAAATTTTGTGGAGGATATAATAAAGGTATGGGAATTTAATTAAGCTAAAAAAAGTTTTCAAAATTTTGCAGCCAGAGGGCGTTTTTAACGAATTACACATTTAGCATTCATTTACGGTATTTGGCACATTTTGTTATAACCAAACAGTTTCTGCATGACAGTCATCATTTTCAGATACCATCTGTAATCATAAGATAGCATCTCCCACAGTTCACCGCGGTGTGTTCTGGGAAATGCTAGGAATATGTCCTGAAATGCTGTCTTTAGAAGAAGGTTAAGTTAATAAATAAAATTTCTAAACTATCGTAATGCTAAATGCGTATTTTTTTAAAAATCACCCTCTGGTGGCGAAATTTAGAACTATTTTTATTTATATATTTTTTAGCTTAAACAAATTCCCATTAATCGTAAGCTAGCATGTTGCACAGTTGACCGAAGTGTGTTCTGGGAAATGCTAAGAACATGTCGTGAAACGCTGTCTTTAACCCCTTCGGGACGAGCGTCTTTTACAGAATTTTTAATGTTTTATCACCGGTTTTTTAAAACAGAAAATTTTGCCTCATCGAATCGGAAAGATGCTCGGATTAAATAAGGCAAAATTTTCAGTAAAAATTTACTGGTGAGAATTATCACTGATTCTGAGCACCTTAAGCGGCACGAATACCGGTCGCTCGTCCCCAAGGGGTTAACATCAGGTAAAGTCATTAAATAAAATTTCTAAACAATCGTAAATGTGTGCTAAATGTAAATTCATTATAAAACGCTCTCTAGTGGCAAATTTTGAACTAATTTTTTTTTTCGCTTAAACAAATTCCCATTCCTTTATTATGTCTTTCACAAAATTTCACAATTTTATGAACAATAGTTTCGCCTGTTGGCAACATTAAAATAATGTCGTTTAATTGTGGACAGTCTGTAAATCCTAAATTATATTAAAACAATCAAAGTATCTTTTAAAAAAAAGAAGAAAATGCTGACCCTATCGAGATAGGAGGTGATGGTGGCATAAATCTATGCTTATCTTCTCATTTCCTTTTTAATGCTGTATGCATTAGAAGAAACAGTCTAAATAAAATATTAGCCTAAAAATTACATTTTATCTTTTCCTTTTTCCGAACGCTTTCTAATATTTTTTAATAATTCTCATTAGAAAAATTCTGAGATATTGATCAAATTGTTAGCATAGCATAAACTATTTATATAAGAGAAAAATGTATATTTAATTGCAATAATTTCAATCGACGCTAAAAATCAGAGTTTATTATAGATTTAGTACCACGCTTCCTACTTTGCAATAAAGTTCATTAAGTAAATTAGTAGGGTCGCTATGAAAACATCGGGAATCATTTCCATAGATAGCTGCTGACTTCAAAAGACGACTTGCAGATCCCCTAATAGCAACAAGATGTTTATTCAGTATCTAATTTTTAAAAAATAATGCCATAAATTATGCCATATGTTCTAGGAGCAATTACCATGTTTTATTAATACTTAAATTATAATGAAACTTTCAGTGTCAACGAAGTTCTGTTTAATACTCGAAATTTTACACTTTATATAGAAAAAGAAATATTAAAGGTGAGACTTTTTTACTATAATGCTCATAATTTGTGATTGACGTGCAATAGCATCCCAGCTTGTCGCATATAAATAGCTTATTGTGTATTCTATCTTTTTACAGCGTCAAAACTTTTCAAAGATGCTAAACATATTTTCAAAAAGATAGTTTCCACAACCCTGTAAACTAGGTCGAACCTCCACACTTCAGGGAGATTTGACCTCTAATTTAAAAAAAAACAAACCACGAGAAATTTCATTTAATGAAAAATGACTTATTTCTGTACCATATTTTTTACCGTATTTGGTAATTATCATACATACTATGCATAACAGTTATTTACCTTATTTATTTCACTAAATAAAATTTTTGGTACGAAAACAAAGCATATTTATTTGAACTAGCTACTGGGAAAAATTAATGATACTCAATATGTTATACCGGGTGAGCCAAAAGTTCGTTACAACTTTAGGAACTCATAAAAAAAGAAGAAATTATAATAAAGGAGTGCGGTTTTCAAGAAAGGGCTCACAAGGTAGTCGGATTTTTTTTAGCAGATAAAAAAAAAAAAAAAAAAAAAAAAAAAAAAAAAAAAAATAGTTAAAAAATCACATGTAGAGGGCGCTGACGACGCGAAACACAATGAATAGAACAACAGTTGTGTCGCAGAATGTTCTGGAGGTCATGTTAAACATTTGTTAATGGAAGAACAAAATAATGGAGCGTAAAGCTGTCCTGTTCATTGTGTTTCGGGTCGTCAGAGCCCTCTACATGTGATTTCTTAACAAAATACTTTTTTGTGCTTCTAAAAAAATTCCAACTACCTCATGAGCCCTTTCTTGCAAACCGCACTCCTTTATCATAATTTCTTCCTTTTTTATGAGTTTTTAAAGTTGTAACGAACTTGTGGCTCACCCGGTATATCGCATTCACAATTTTAAAAATTAATTAATATTAACAAATCTAGGGAAGTCAGATATCATTTTTAAGACTACTCTTTTTAAACCCTTGTTAGTGGTAGTTCAAGCTCTACAAAAAAAAAAAAAAAAATTAACACAATACCTTTAGTACAAACTGTAATAAATGTATATTATGCATAAACTAGAAATATTTATGATTTGAGTAAGCTGAATAATTTATTCAAACTGTAAATTATTTTTGTTTTAATTTATATTTCACATCATTTATTAATGGGTATATTTTCATCAGTTTCCATTCAAATATTGCACTATAGTCCTTATTTAAGAAATATTTATATAAATTATGCTATTACTTACACAAATAAGTTTTCTTTATGAAGTAAAACTCAATTTTTAAAATGTGTTCAATTACACTAAGGTGAAAACGGGCGGTTTTAGTCAAGTCAAACATCCCACAACTTCCATTTTGAAATAAAAAAGCATACCAATTTATGGAAATAACTATACGAAATTGTAATTAAATATCTTTTAGATCATTGAACAAAATACACTATAAAGTAAAAATGTCTTTTTTAATTTTATTTACGACAAGCATAGGAACTTATGACAGGAAAATGAAAAAGTTATTTTTTGGAGCAGGCATTGCAAAATTCCACTTTTTTTACTATCATGAGAAATGGTTTGTAAACAACAACAATTAGTAAAAAAATGTTAAGGCGTATAAATATATTGTTCCATCCTATGCTTATCAGTAAAAAAATAATAATTAGTTAAAGGCAGGGGGTCAAATATTCCCGTATGGTCTGTTTCCGCTATATATTCTTAACATATACAACAGAAAATGTTTTATTAAATGTTTCTTATGCCCATGCGTATTTTATATGCTGTAATATTCTCCTTTATGTTCTAAGATTTGGCACGAGCAAACTCATAGATTTGAATTCAAGCCTTATATTTTGAAACAATATCATGTATAAAGCATATGCCATAAAAGCGTATGGAAAACAGTAGTAAACATACTATTATTTCTTATTATTTACTATTTCTTATCTGACGAAAGTCAGATAAGAAATTAGTACGGTATCAGACGACTACATTTTCTTAAAAATCGGAAATATGCATAAGTTATATCAACAACTATTGTGCACTATAATGAAACGAAATATAGATACTAATTCTGTATTGAATGGAAAAAACTTTTACTACTTGATATTGACTAATACAATTTTTTAGAGGCGTTCAATCACGGCATAAAGTATCTGAAAAATATACTATATTAAAACTACAATGCTAATTTATCAAATTATTAATCCAAGTCTATTCTAATTATGTATATTTTATAATTTTTAAGTTCAGTGGAAGTGTTTAGTCGAAATAAGAGTATGCGTATACAAAAGGTTGGTGTATATAAAAGACTAAACACAATATCGCTCACCCCCAAGAAAAGTGATTCAGCTCAAAAATACTATATTTCAAAGGAGAGACAAAAGAAGATTTGCAGCTCTTTCTATATTTTAACATAAAACTATAGCATTTAACTCTGCATGTAGCTATAATATCATTCATAAATGAGTAAAACATTTAAAATTCAAGACGTAGTAGTGATAGGAAAGATTGAGTAAACAATTTCCCCTCCACCTTTTGCCTACCTTCTGTGATGGTAAAGTGATTCATAGTGTAATCAAGTGATCTTCCGGATAATTACACGTATGACACTTTTCCTGTAGTAAAACGCATCTCAAAATCAGATCTATTAGGTCAATAATATGCAAAAGGAATTTTTTAGAGTTGTGTCACTTTTCTTGCGGGCGATTGGTTATATTTTGCAGCATTGGAGAAAAAAAAATTATAGTTAACATTAATGAAAAAAATATCGATAATTTGTGTGAATTCCAAGTTTGTTATCTTTTTACATATTTATTTTAGGCAAACAATGTGAAATAGATGTGGACGAATGTGCATCCTCTCCGTGCAAGCATGGCGCAACTTGTCGAGACGGAATTAATTCTTTTCACTGTCGATGTGCTCCAGGATATCGAGGAAAACGATGTCATCTTGTTGGTAAGCCTGGCTTGAAAAAAAAAAAAAAAAGTCCATAACAACTTATGTTTTATATATATATATAATGAATATTTAATTGAAATGTCTCTTAAATGTGAATAATTAATCCACGTAAAACATTTCTTAAAAATCAGCCTTAAATAGTCTTTTTGACAAGATTGATCGCTTAAATTTAACATCAATCTTATCTATGTAATACCAGCTTAACTATTTATAAGCATGAATGTGTAAAATCATTATATCTAATCATTTTGTTTAAAACAGATCAGAAAATATTTTAATTATGTTTAAAATGATAATTTCAATAAAATTTAAAATAATTTGTAATTAAAAATATGCAAATTTTAAATGAACGTGTAGCACGAAAGTGTTATAACCACACTCGTATAATACAAATAAATAATTCCCGATAGTACATCAGTTTAGAAAAAGGAAGGGAAGTGAGCTAGATTGTCTGAACCCATTTTGTAATCTATACTCATATTATAAAGAGGAAAAAATTGTTTATTTGTCGGAGATAAGCTCAGGAACTACCGAACCGATTCCAAAAGTAATGGTATCAAAATGATGGTGTTCGCCCAACTTAGAACATAGGTTATATCTTATGTCGGTGCCACTACCCCAAAGGGGGTGCAGGAGCAGAAAACGTTCTAAAAATGCGATTTTTGCATTACTGAAGGGCCTAGAAATATGAAATTTGGAATATTAGTTACTTATAAGATATAAATGGTGTCTAAGAACAGTTCTTAAACAATTCGAAATTTAAAAGGGGTGAAAATGCACAAAAAGCGTTCTAAAAAACGTTCTAAATGGTAGCTTCTACATAATCTCAGGAAATACCAAACAGATTTCAAAAGTAATGGTATCAAAATGATGGTGTTAGTCCAACTTAGAACATAGGCTATATTTTATGTCGGTGCCAACTACCCTAAAGGGGGTGCAGGAGCAAAAAACGTTCTAAAAATGCGATTTTTGCGTTACTGAAGGACCTAGAAATATGAAATTTGGAATATTAGTTACTTATAAGATATAAATGGTGTCTAAGAACAGTTCTTAAACAATTCGAAATTTAAAAGGGGTGAAAATGCACAAAAAGCGTTCTAAAAAACGTTCTAAATGGTAGTTTCTACATAATCTCAGGAAATACCAAACCGATTTAAAAAATATTGGTGTCAAAATGATAGTGACAACGTTTGCTCCAAGATAGGCTATGTTTTATGTATGTGCCACTACCCCGAAGGGGGTGTAGGAGCAAAAAACGTTCTAAAAATGCGATTTATGTGTTACTGATGGGCCTAGAAATATGAAATTTGAAGTATCAGCTACTTATTAGATATAAAAGATTTCTAAGAACAGTCCTTAAACAATTAGAAATTTAAAAGGGGTGAAAATGAGCGAAAAGCGTTCTAAAAAACGTTCTAAATGGTAGTTTCTACACAATCTCAGGAAATACCAAACCGATTTAAAAAATAATGGCGTCAAAATGATGGTGAAAATCCTTGCTCGAACATAGGCTATGTTTTATGTTGGTGCCACTACCCCAAAGGGCTGCAGGTGAAAACGTTCTAAATTGCGGTTTTTGCGTGACGGAAGGGCCTTGAATCATGAAATTTAGAATGGTAGTTAGTTATAAGATATCAATGATCTCTAAGGACATTTCCTAAAAAAATCGAAATTTAAAAGGGGGGTCAAAATGCGCAAAAAGCGTTGTAAAAAACGTTCTAAATTGCAATTTCTATGCGATCTCAGGAAATACTGAACCGATTTCAAATATAATGGTGTTAAAAGGATGGTGACAGATCTTGCTCCAAGATAGGCTATATTTTATATATGTTTCCTCTAACCCAGAGGAGATGCAGGAGCAAAATTAGCGAAAAGCGTTCTAAAAATGTTCTAAATGCCGATTTGTCACCAATATCTCAGGAAGAATCAAACTGATTTCAAAAGTAATGTTAAGAAATTGATGCTGACAGCCTCTGCTCTAACATAGACGCTATTTTAAGTCGGTATCACTATCACCTAGACGTTGCAGAAGCAAAAAAGCGTTCCAAATTTCGATTTTTGTGATCAGTATAGAGGCTAGCAACTTAAAATTAGGCAAGGTACATATGTATTACATATAAATGATCTTTAAGAACAGTTTCGAAAAAATTGGAAATTTAAAAAGTGGTGAAAATGCGCGAAAAGCGTTCTAAAAACGTTCTAAATTGCGATTTCTACTCATTCTAAGGAAATTCCAAAGCTATTTCAAAAGCAATGGTTGCAAATCAATGGTGACAGTCCCTTCTATAACATAGGTTATATTTTATGTTGCTGTCACTACCATCTGAGGGTTGAAAAAGCAAAACATGTTCTAATTTGCTTTTTTTGCATAACTGAAGGGTCTAACACTTTGAAGTATGGCATGTTATTTACTTACAAGATGCAACTGCTTTCTATGAACTGTCTAAAGAAAATTTCAAATTTAAAAAGATGAAGTGAGCGAAAAACGTTATAAATTACAATTTTTATGTAATCTTTTCAAATACCAAACCGATTAAAAAAATAATGATAACAAATTGTTGGTGATAGAACCTGCTCAAACATAAGCTATATTTTATGTCTGTGCCACTACCATCAGAGGGTTGCAGTAGCTAAAAACTTTCTAAATTGCGATTTCTGTGATACTGAAAAGGCTAGAAACTTTAAATATGGCATGGTAGTTACTTATAAAATATAAATGGATTCGAAGGACTGTCGAAAATAAATTCGAATTAAAAAGGGGTGAAGTGAAAGGGAGGTGCGAAAAGCATTCTAAAAAAGTCCTAATTTACGATTTCTACGCTATTTCAGGAAATATAAACCAAATATAAAAGTAATAGTTGCGAATCAATGGTAACAGTCTCTGATCCTACACAGGCTATATTTTATGCCGATGATTCTACCACCTGGGATTCACAGGAACAACAAACGCTCTAAAAAAGGCCTTTAAAAGCTTTCTAAATTACGTTTCTGTGGAATATTAGGAAATAACAAACCAATTTCAAAATTAATGTTGGCAAATTAATGGTGGCAGTTCCTATTTCAACATGGCCCTTTATGTTGATAGAGATGGTGGGACTTGGAATTTGACATGATGGTTAATTTTAAGATGTAAGAAGATGGTTTCTAAAAAATTCAAATCTTCAAATGAATACTGAAATGAGCGTATTAATTGAGCATAAAAGTTTCAAAATATTTTCTAAATTATTATTTATTTAGTTTTATTTCGTTTTATTAATTTAAGTCTCATTTCTGCCTTATGCAGTGTAACAATGATATTTAATCAAACTGCGTTTTAAATAGTAATTTTTTTAAATTATTCCTGAAAGTAATAAGTACCTTTTAATAAAATAAAATATTACCTTTTAATAAAATAAAATTTTAGTTAGTACCTTTTAATAAAAATTAGACATATAAATATCACTTGGCATATTTCAAATATTACGCGAGCAAAGCCGCGGGGTTTGCTAGTACATGATAAAATGCATAGATATAGATATACATTAGGTTTCTTTTTTTTTCAGATTCCAGAAACAGAAAAGATTCCAAAATAAGGCTTTTTAGTTTATTAATATGCACTGAGCTATCCGGTTTGGAGAATCATAATTAAAATATTTATACATTTTTTCTTGTACGATAAATGGAACTTTAATAGAGGCAACACTGGTCTAGAGACACAACGCAGCGGAACCCACAAAAACAGCTCACAGCTCACGTGCCTTACCACAGAGTGAATGCACTCTTTTTTTTTTTTAAACAGTAGCTCAATTTAGTGAATTTAAAAAAAATAAGCATGATTTTTTAAAATCTATATCAACAATGAACATTTGACTGCTACAGTAACGTAAATAGTGGCAGAGTTGCCACAGTTAGCAAATGATTTTTCAGGGCAAATTAAAAAGAAAAAGAAGAGATTAACAATAAGATATCGCACTTTAGCAGTAAATTAAAATCTTTCAACAAAGAGACAGATTTTCATTTATGTTGAACATAAAATTAATATATAGTTAAGTTAAATTGATTAAAAGATATGTTGTATCAAAATATGACAAGATTTCTTTTTCCTGCCATCACTTTTATCAAAATTACAAAAGTGGCGAGAATGTGTTTTTTAAGTACTTTAAGTTTTTCAAATAGTCATGATATCGTACATAGTCATTTTAATAAGCTCACTAAGAGTGTTGTAATTTATTTTGGCTTTAATGTTGACCATTAATATATAATTTGTTACTGCATCATTCTTGTTTATTTATGTATATTTATTATTCGTAGAACACTGTCCAGCACAAACTGTTCCTAGCTCTAAAGGACTACTCAGGTGGAATGCGACCTCTCACGGGCGAATGCATTTAATAGAGTGTCCTTTTGGTGCAGTATTTCATGACAAAGAATCCTCTAACAAAGGATTTGCCAAGAGGAGATGTTATCTCTTATCCAATGGATCTGTTGCATGGGGTCGGGCTGATACAAACAGCTGCAGAGAAGAGGTAAGAAGCATTATAAATGATAGTCAAACATGCTTGGTTTAAGTTGTTGTTTGAGGAATTTAATAACACCTCTTCGAAAACTGCACGCTCCAAGCACATTCTTCCTTCATATTCATGACCTGCACCTTGATAAGTCACAAGCCGATTCATGTAAATTATTTTAGATTTACCTCTTGACAATTTTTGAATTATAACGGGGACATATTCAGTCTTTTCATTACAGTTAAAGGTCTTCTTACAGTTACGTCATTACAGTTAAAGGTCTTCAGATCTTTCTTCAGTTTAAGCTGATCTTCGAGGATTTTTTCGCCATTTTTTGAAAATTTCTAATGTCAAATTGCTTTTTCTATCTCCTTTTGCAATTTAACGGCAATATAGAACTATTAAAATGCATCAACAATAGAATATATCAACAACAATAAAATGTCAACTTAAATACCTAAACCAAAAATTCCACGTTTATTGGGCTTTGTTCGTGTTAGAGGAACAACAAGGGCTTTTGAAAATTTGTAATGTAAAATTAATTTTTCGATCTGCTCTTACAATTCAACAGCAATACAGAACTAATAAAATGCACTAAGAATAGAATATATCAACAGCAATAAAATATAACTACGTGATAACTATATATGTCATTCCACGTTTATTGGGTTTTGTTCGAGTAAGGGGAACAACAAGTGCTTTTGAAAATTTGTAATGTAAAATTACTTTTTCGATCTGCTCTTACAGTTTAACAACAGTGTAGAACTAATAAAATGCACCAACAGCAGAATATATCAACAACAATAAAATATAACGACGTAATAACTAAACATGTCATTCCACGTTTATTGGGCTTTGTACAGTCATGGAAAAAAAAAAGTAAACACCCCTACTAACTCGGCAACAAATTATTGTAGAAGAAAGTCACTGGTACCAAACGATTGGAAACAAAGTATGCTTTAAAACGATGTATATAAAATTGGCTTAGGGGGCCATCTACATATCAAAAACGAACCCAAACTTTGGTTTTTTCCAATAGCAATACCCCAACTTGATACCATAAATATATTATACTCCCTTCAATTAGCCTAAATCGAAATTTTTATGAATTTCGTACGATTAGTTTTTCGAGAAATTAATTATTTTAAAATGAGCGCATTTTAGGGGATGTATCCAAATTGTAGTTTGGTACTCGATTGTTGAAATGCTACAGAAAGACTATCTCACTGGTATTAATGTATTATTTCTTGCCAATATGACCATTTCACTGGCTTAATATTTTTTAACTATCGCCATCACTGATGTTTAATTAAAATGAGCAAAATATTTTTCTTTTCAAATTATGCTTTTCTCAATATCATAGACGCTTAAACCGTCATTTTGACTTTTTTTTGCTCATAATTCGAAAACTGCTTGTAAAAAAAATTTGAAATTGAGAATTTGCATAAAGCATTCAAAAAAATTGTAGGTTGGAATCCATATTTTTTTCAAATATTAATTTCATAATTCATATTATAAAATTTTTAAAATTACAAATTCAATGTGTTTACATTTGGGTTTTTTAGTATTATAATTTAGCAAAAAATTACCACATTAGAATTATAATTTCAGGAGATATTAATAAAAATATGAAAATATAATTTAACATTAGAAGCTTTAAATTCTGAATGTTTATAATTCAAAAACTTACCATTCAAATGACTTAAAATTTCATTTCTAGGCACAGTTTGAACCGAAGATTTAAAATGTATTGTCAGAATTGCGTGCTGCCATTGAAAAAAACAATTTTTGGTCTGGTTTTGATTTGTAGATGGCCCTCTAAGCAAATTTTATATGCATCATTTAAAAGTAGACTTTATTTCCACTCGTTTGTACCTGTAACTTTTTTTCTATTTTAATTAGTTGCAGAGTTAGTAGGGGGTGTTTACTTTTTTTTTTCCACGACTGTACGCGTAAGGGCTATTGTGGCATAAGGGCTGAAGAACTGAAAAGTAATGTATTAAGACTATGCATAAAATGCTGTTTGAGATTTTGGAAAGCAAGAAGATTTGGAAAGCATTAGCAAGAAAATCTTTAGAAGTATTATAGAAAAAAAAAGTTTTTCTTTCCCATCTCCAGGAGGGGGGGGGGGGGATGCATGATTTTACTCGCCGCTGGCGAGTGAATTTTTAAGTAGTCTTCGAAAACTGCATACTATAGTCAATATGCTGATAACTTTACTTATTTTTATTGTTATTTTTTTTTTTTTACTATTAGCTATATTTTGCAACTTTCCAAATTACTGTGATATAAACAAGTTCTATTCTATATTAAACTTTCCTTTCTTGTATATATTTCTTAATTGTATATAAAAAATATATTAAAACATTGTAGTAACAGTAAACAACTATTTTTGCACTTTCTTAAATTTTGTCATAACAATTTTCTATTGTACTTTACATTTTGCTGGCTGGTAAAATTTTCTAGAAATTCCCCACCCCTGCTTTTGTCTATTTAAAAGATTTCTAAATTTTTCAATCTTGACTCTCTCGTTCTTCATTTTTAAATATGTTCTTTTAGTTTTTACACTATTTTCACATTTTTTCGATGTTCCTATAAAATATAAAGTTTTTTAACGCCATTTCATACGTGTATATTTAATAAAGATCTGTACTTACTTAACATTTGCTAAAAGTGATAAAAATTCATTTAGAAGACAAATATATACCTGTATTTATTCAGATCGACATGTTTTATCTCTAGCGGCGACATTCTCAAGATTTATACCGATAAAAATATTTTCACAAAAAAAATTAAATTATTTTAAATTTAAATTTAAATTTCGCCTGATTTTTGTTTACCAGTTTTTCTATTTAAAATTTTTTTGCAAAGATATTTGTATCGGTATGAACCATGAGAATGGAATTTTGTTTAGAACACTTTATTATAATACAGTAGACGCTCGATTTTACGAACTCGATGGGACTCCTATAATGTGTTCGTAAAATCGAAAATTCGTAAATGAGAGTAACATTAGTTTAATGGGATGCTGGTCAGTACCAGTACATCAGTTCGTAAAAACGAATAATTCGTAAAAAAGAGGTTCGTAAAATCGGGCGTCTTCTGTAGTTCAAAGTCTGACCGACAAATGACGCTACAGCCCATTTTGGTGGCTATATGGCTAACGAATACACCATTTTGAAGAACTTACGCAACGACAACTACTGTTTTCTTTGAAATGGTTACTACTGAACTTTCACTGACCACGTCTGCTTCTGTCTGGTCTTCACGCATGCTCCGTTTGTTCATATAGCCACCAAAATGTGCTGTAGCGCCATCTGTCGGTCATATTTTGAACTATCATAATAAAGTGTTCTAAACAAAATTACAGGCTTCACACATCCGTTTCCAGCAAGAATTGTTTTAATAAATCTATTCGTTTGTTAATTATTCATTTTTAAAAATAGGTACTCCTTTTTGGGACACCCTGTATTTGCCTTGTAAATGTATTTTTATCCCTTTTAGCAAATGTTAAGTTAGTTTTGATGTTTCAAGTGATTTTCATCTATAAATTTATTAAGATCTGTATTCAAAATATTTTTAAAAACTTCCACAATTTATATAAATTTTAAATAAAGAAAAAAATAAAAAATTTTGTAAAAAGTTCTTAAGCAGACAGTTAAAATTTAAAAAAAATTTTTTTTAAATATATTATATGAATCAGTTGAGGAAAATGTTATAAATTTATGCTGATTGAGAAGATACATATTCCTCTTCTTTTGCATCGTTATTTCTTAACGAGAACATTAATATGCAAATCTGCCATTCTAAAAATAAGTTTCTCATTTTCATGTAGTTGTTAATGACATATACAAAATTATACATATGAAAAACAAAGTTTCACGATTATAATACCTCAAATTCGGCAAGTTCTTTTTTTTTAATTAGTTTAAATTTAACTTCAAACATCATTTTCACTTAAAAATACTGCATCTTATACTAATTCCTCTTTCAGCATTTGTTTCTAAATTCCTCCTATGCAACGCATTGTTTTACTAAGGATCCAAGGCACAGGTTGCCATCTGCAGAATTTTCTCAGCCATAGAAACAAAGTTCTTCTACTAAATCTTCTTTGATTAATGGAACCCAGTGAATTCTAAGAAATCTTCAAACTTTTGTCCATGTATATTTCATAATTATCGGTCTTCCCTGTTATATTCATGTGTTTCTTGTCTGATTATCCATAACATCTGTTGCTTGATTACCCATAACATTATGAGAACGCATTCTAACTAATATCTGAACATGTATGTTTTAGCTTCTTTGCATATTAAATATGAATGTCGTTATTCGAGATGTTTCAGTTTATTGTTGCCTATTTGTATCTTTCCTAAATTGTTACGCATATTATTTAAACTACAAAATTATTTAAGATGAAGTAAGGATTTATTTTAGAAGCTGTTTTGATGAATAAATATAGGGTATCTATACAAAGGTGCCTTTTTTAGAGCTATCTAACACAATGTCTAATAAAATATATCGTCATAAAAATGCATACATACATGAAATGAAGCGGTGAGAAGACAATTGATGCGTTTTAAAAATCTTAAAAATAGTTCAGTTTTCGACGAGTAGATGATGCTCGTTTGTATTTGTTATAAATATATTGATGTTTATTGTTAGTGTTATTATAATGTTGCAAATGTTACAAATGTTTTTTTTTTTTTTTTTTTTTTTTTTTTTTATCAAACCAGAATAATTTTTCTTCGTGTTCAGTTTAAAATATTTCGTTTCTATTCTAGACTTCATTACATCAAATATAACATTTTTTTCGGTTTTCACTTTTGGCTTTTTTCGGCTCTAAGCCCTGATTTCAAAAATTTGTCAAAAGGTGCATACTTAAGCTAATAGAAAAATATCATCATCATACCAAATTATCCAATTTTTATTTTTCCTTCATCCTGGGCTTCCCATAATTTACGAAATAATTTATTTTTATATTGAAAGTTCGAATGAAAACTATTGTGAGTGCTTCCTCTAAAACAGTATATTTGTTAAGACTTTATTTTCAGTTAAGTTATGCGCAGTATTTTTTGTCTGGTATATTTTATTTTATTGCACTTACGTGCAAAGAGTTTTCGTTATTAAAATTCTGATCTAAAATTTACCTTTGATTATTATGGCATATATAGAGTCAAAATGTGCCTTATACTTCTAACACTAAATATACCAACAACGGCACGATACAAAATAAACATATTTCGATTCAAACCAGAAACTTCTTCATAAAATAAATAAAATAAAAATCGTCCAGAAATCAGTTAAGTAAAGAGCTTAAATATACATCACCTATAAAAATTTCGAAACGTTCGAGCGAATAGAAATATTTTTTACAAAATAAAATGTTCGAAAATTTCAACTAAATCAGTAAAACCTGAGTGTTTCGTCGCGGCTTTGCCCCTCCAGGACGCAATTTTAGAGATACCGACAAACCAAGAATATGTTCTTAAAGTTAAAACCTTCTTCTAATCGATGGTGCAATCGGTTTTTAAAAATTGGAACTTTAATTTTTTTTTTAAATACACCAGCAAACGCAGATCACTTCGCGCCTCATAGAGACGATAATTTTTCTATGCTAAAAATAACTAAACGTTCTTATTTTAACACAATCTTTTTAGAGCATCTTAATAGACCAGATTTACATCACCTAAAAAAT
This sequence comes from Maratus speciosus, assembly GCA_963932465.1. Lineage (NCBI taxonomy): Eukaryota > Metazoa > Arthropoda > Arachnida > Araneae > Salticidae > Maratus > Maratus speciosus. The sequence goes on from OZ010788.1 coordinate 259,035,180, forward strand.
TTTTGAAATGTTCGGACGGGTAGAAATATTTTTTACAAAATAAAATGAATGAAAATATCAACGAAATCAGTAAAAACCTTAGTGTTTTGCTGAAGTTTCGCTCGTTTTCGGTACGATCTCCAGAAATCAAATACGAAAAATAGCATATACTTTCCATTCAATATTTTTTGCGATTTTTTTGCATTTAAATATATGAATTCAAACAAAATGGAGTTAGAAATAAAATCATACACATTTGAGGTTCATTTAAAGATCATTCATCATGGGCCCGGGCAACGCCGGACGGGTCAGCTAGTATTTTTTATAAAACTTGTGTGAAATTCTCGGTATGTGTAGTGTTAAAAGATTAACTGAATGCAGTTAAGCAATTTTACATGAAAATCAGGAAAAATAAAAAATGTCAGTTGCCTTGTTTTGCGAACGAGCCCTTCATTTATTAAAAGTCATATTTAAAAGTAACAAAAAAAATTATTTACTTTGAATATTTATACCTTTTAGGGTTACAAGAATGCGGAAGAACTCACTGGCCAACTGTGGATGTTAACAGAAGATCCAAAGCACCTTAACGTTGACAGAATGCAGGAAGCTACACGACGAATTGAAGGTGTTCTCGAATATGCTATACACGATAAGAAAGTAAGTTTTAATTGCATTAAAAATTCTACAACGACAAAATCTTTAGAAATAAAGCCAATATAATCCAGCGACCTTTTATTTGGAAAACTCCAATTTTGCCACTGAGCATTAGAATCATCAAACCTATTCCTATCTGTTTCAATTCATTTACAGGGTGATTCACAGGGTATAGTAAACGAAAACATTGAAGGACTTTTGAACGGAAAAAGATTTTTATTTCAAAAGTTCCAGAATTTACACATGAGAATAAAGGAAATTAAAAGATAAGGTTCTCAAAATGGTGTCCATCTCAGGAGACAACGAAACGAATTCTCTGCTCGAAATTCGTGATAACCTGCTTGAGTTGGTCTGTTGGAATCGACCTTATTATACTTGTTATCGCTGTTTTCATCTCTAGTCAGAGCGATTCGGGAAGCCTCTTGCGATTCCACGATTATCATTAGAGACTGCGGTGGCAGCGATGATGTTTTCGGGCGTCCTTGCTTTATTTTGTTTGCTTTTCATACCCACTTTGTCATCAGTCACTGAACCTGTTGTTCAAACGTGGCAATGAATGCTCTTAACATGCCTAAAGATGGCCTTGTCCTATTTTTAAAGGAACTAGAGCACTTCCTAAGTGTCTCGACAGGTATCTGGTCACAAAGATCAAACGTTTTGACAAAAAAAAAACCTTCTCTTTAATTGAAAGTCGGTACATTTTGTCAAAAAAGCAAAATATTCTTCGATAGTAACCGTAAATAAGAGTCCGTAAATAAGTTTTGTTTGGGTCTCTGCGCATGCGTGCATAATTTCAGGTCACTACATCCACCCGTTGAAGTGTTATTCAACTAAAAGTTTTGCTATACCCTGTGAAGCGTCCGGTATTTCATTTCGGTTTCGTTAATTTTAAATTTATCGGATATAAGACATTTTCACTTTTAAAATTAATCAATGTCATTTTTTTAGTATTAGAACATAAGATACTTAAAAAGGCAATGTAAAAATAGAAAATCAAGATATTGCTAATAAAATATTAGTAGTTATAAAAATAAAAAATAATAATAAATTTGCTAAAAATAAGTTACATAGTAACGGTGAATTGAAAAAAAAAATAGAAAGATGACTATAATAATAAAAAATGAATTGGTATAGACACATTATAAAAAAGGGGTACTTTTTTGTTAGAGAGGCTGTGGCGGTTTAAAAACGCTTGGCTCAATTCGGGTTTCAGAAAGTAAGATTTATTGCTAAATGATATAAACAACTATGAAAACGAACCTGGTGAATTATTATGATTATTTATGTATATTTAAAAAATCGCTTACAATTATACATATTAGATAAATATTATTCCTGTTTTTATATAAAAATAGATATGTGGTTTTTGTGTATTATACAAACTGTATAAATATTGAAAAAAAAAAGTGCTTGTGTGTAAGAAACAGTGAATAGGTTGGCAGAAAATAGTTGCGAAAATTTTCCTACTCTTGCCAAGGTCATATTCTCTACCTCGCCAAAGCCCTAGTAACAAAGAAATGTCCCCCCAAAAAAAGAACAAAAACATTAATCAGTAATGAATAAACGTATAATTTACCATCATAAATTTAAAAATTGTTAGATATGTGGGGGGTTCAATAATTATTGTCCCTAGTGTATATAAAATATTTGTACTGCGATGGTTGATGTGGAATATCGAAGCCTAATGTCTTAAATGCCTATATGCTCAATTTCAGAACCGTAGCTGCTATATTAAAGTAGTTTTGGAGGGAGGAGTGAAATTTTAAAGACCTATTTTTGAGGGAGTTTTAAGGAGGGGGGGGGGGCTGAAATGCTGGTTTGGAGCTTATGAGGCTACATTTGTGACAGTGCATGAGATGGGGCTACATCACTATGATCCCGAGTCCAAACCACAGTAGTTACGTCTCATCCACTGTCATAAATCTAGCCCCATAAGGTAAAAATCAACCTTTCACCTCCACTTTCACTCCTCTCTTCAAAACTATGTGAATATAGTATCTACGGTTCTGAAATTGAGCATATAGGCATCTAAGACATTAGGATTCGATATTACACAACAACCATCGCAGTACAAATATTTTATATACACTAGGGACAATAATTATTGAACCACCCACCTATATAGAGTTTCTATTTTAAATTATTCACACAAAATCTTTTATTAAAAATATTTTTCAACATTAGTATTTTAAAAAATTGCAAAGATTTCTTTAAATGCTATCTGTTAAAGAAGGAAGTTGTTAGTTTCTGTGAATATTCGAATATTAACCATTTGCCGTCGAGTGTCGGTAAATAGACGCCCAAGCTTTACATACAGTGTGTCCATAACTAAACAACCCTACTTTAAAATTGTTTACAGACAAAACTATTGTTCATAAAGTTTTGAAATTTTGTGAAAGACATAATAAAGAGATGGGAATATGTTTAAAAAAATTGTTCAAAATTCCGCCACCCGAGGGCGATTTTTAATAAATTACACATTTAGCATTACGATAGTTCAGAAATTTTATTCATTAACTTAACCTGATTCTAAAGACCAGGCCCTGATTGTCGAATAGGCACGAGAAGCACGTGCTTCCCTTAGAAAAAAAATGAAGGAGCCCTAAATTGAGAAAAACAGGGGGTCCAAAATTTTATATTGAATTCATTGAGATGTAATTGTAATGTTAGATTGTTAAATGTATGTTTATTTTAGATATTGAATTTGAAATAATTTTAACTACTGCCAAAATTGACAGAAGTATTTCAAAATATTGATATTTTATATTGTGCATATGTGTTGAATTCAACCTTTTTATCGAACTTACGTTTTTATTATGAAATCATTTTTTGCATATTTTTCTTTATTCTATCCAATTTTTGTGTAAGGGGAACATAAAAGAGCTGTTTAATGAAATATATGTGAACTCATCTGAGCCACTCTTTGGAATAATATTTGTAGCGTTGGTGAGTTTTCGAATATGCCGAATTTAGAAAATTCTTCTCGATTAAAAGAAGGCTCACGAAATGAGACTGTGCTTCCCATAAATTCAGAGGTTAATCAGGCCCTGCTAAAGACAGCATTTCACGAAATGTTCTTAGCATTTCTCAGAACACACTGCTATCAACTGTGGAACATGCTGTCTTACGATTTCAGATGGTATCTGAAAATGACGACCGTCATGCAGAAACTGTTTGGTTATAACAAAATTTGTTAAACTGTCGTAAATGTATTCTAAATGTGTAATTCGTTAAAAAAAAGGGCCTCCTATTTTTCTCTTTTTTCGCTCAAACAAATTCCCATACCTTTATTATGTCTCCACAAACTATCACAACATTCTGAACATTAGTTTCGTCTGCAGACAGCTTTAAAACAGGGTCGTTTGATTATGGATACCCTGTAAATAAAATTTCTAAACTATCGTAATGCTAAATGTGTAATTTATTAAAAATCGCCCTCTGGTGGCAAAATTTTGAACTTTTGCTTAAACAAATTTCCATCCCTTTATTATGTCTTTCACAAAATTTTATAACTGTATGAACAATAGTTTTGCCTGTAGACAACGTTAAAGTAGGGTCGTTCAATTATGGACACCCTGTACATGATTTTTTTTATATTCTCTTAGGACCACTATATTTTAAAAGTACAGTTTTTAGTAAAATTTTCTTGCACATGTTATCAAAGTACAAGTAAAAATGTTTCTTAAAACAAGGTGGTGCCAACCTAATATATTCGTGTAACAGATGCCTGTGCTTGGGAGAAGTACTTCGATCGCAAAGGGTTAATAAATTGAAAACATTAAAAATTTAACCCGAATTGTTAAGTTTACAAGGGTCACACTGATACGTTTTTTGAATACCAGTAAATTCGCAGAAAAAATTTCGTTGTAGATTTTTGCAAAATTCGCCGCGCAAATATACTTCGGGATACGTTTCTGCAAAATTTGTAAGAGAAGTCGGATTTTGTATAAAAATTGTTGTGTTCAAAATGCGGAAAATTAATCATTTAACAGTTAATACCGATATTACAAATACAAGAGTTTTTTTAAAGCTTTTTATCAAAAATCTAAAGGAAAATACAAATAACTTGTTCTGTTTTATTCTTTCTGTAACACGATGGTTCTGAACAGATGTAACCTTTAATTTTTAGACAAAAGGATAATTACCTGCTTTAGAATTTGAGTAAAAGTAGAAGAGATAGTTATGGTTTTTTAATATATACCACTGAATATGGCCGTGTGAATTTGGCTGAAAACGTTTTGAGATTTTATTGGATTTTTAAGGTATTTTAATGTAGTTTACATATTTTTTTTTTATATGTATGCACCTATAAGAAATATTAGTACATTTTATTTGTGCTTTATATGAATCTTAATTGCAGAAGAGATGTTCATTTCTTCATCAGCTTTATAAAAATCATAATCACTCTTGTTCATGTAATTTTTACTTCCTCTTCCTCGAATATTATTTACGGGCTTTTCAATATTTTTTATCCCACGTAGGATTCCTGTTTTATTTATTTTCTTTTTTCTAATTTGTAATGTTAATGTATCATTAAAACTTTTTTTGTATTTAGAGAAGTTTTAAGGTAATTTATCCGACTTTGTACAATTTGGAAAAGTCTTTTTTTAAGAAAGAAAAAATGACTAAATACAATGCTAATTATAAATTAAATAATTAGATGTGTAGTAGTAATTATTATTATTAAGGTACTAACAGTTTTTTTACTTTTTTAGATTGCTCACAATATGCTTTCCATTGTGAGCAATATGCTGGCCATCAACGAAACTCTCTTGCGCGTTGGAGACACAAATGGCACAACCGTGAACAGGTAAGTACAAAGATAAAAAAGATAAAAACTGTGAATACAATGGTACCTCGGTTTTCGAACATAATTCGTTGCAAAGAATTGTTCGAGAACCGAGTTGTTTGAAAATCAAATCAAATGTTACCACAGCAAATAATGAAAATACGATTAATTGGTTCCTATCTACCAAGTTCCTCTCTGTATTTACTCGTTTCAAACAATACACTTATAGTAAAGTAATATATAAAAATACACTAAAATATTGCACATTACATGAGACAATAAAAATTTTTAAAAGTTTAATGAAAGTTTAACATAACCTTCGGATGACTTGAAATTGAGCACAAGAAGAGGTGGGTGCAATCAGGGCTGCGGAGTCGATGGGAAAAATGGACGACTCCAACTCCGGGAATTTTAACAGACCCGTCTCCGACTCTTTCGCTCAAAAATGGGCCTGACTCCGACTCCGCAGCCCTGGGTGCAATTCATACTATTTAGATCATAAGGACCACTAAATAACCTTACTGTTTTTTAATCTCAAAATTCATGAAATTCGTTACTACCGGGATCACGATATCGCACATTAACGTGTATGGGGGAAAAAAGAGTGAGAGAGAGACGAAAATCAAGAAAAATAAATAAAAATCATTGAATTTAGAAACTTTGCTGAACAGGAATCTCAAAATGCTTCAATTTCGTTAATGGTTGGATCCTCATATGGTACCTCAAATAAGCGCGCTACGCGTCCAAAAAATAAAATTAATTAATTAATTCGGTCGCTTTTGCTACATGTATTCCTGCGATCGATTTGGTGACGACACTCTGGAAAATAATTTCTGTTCGAAAATTCAATCTAATTCGTTCGAATTTCTTGTTCGCGAACCGATTTATTCGAGAACTCGGATATTCGAGAACTGAGGTTCTACTGTAATACAAAAGAATTGTTATGATGTGTGTTAAATCTACAGAATATATATTCGCGGAGTACAAGCATTTAAAATGAAAAGTTACACCCAAACCTAACCATAACGTTGCAAATGAATAAGGATTTTACTATAGATTTCTAACATCCCGATATCAATTGAAGCACTTCATAAAAAATATTCGTAAATTGAAAAAGATTCATGATTTGAATTTTAAAATAAAGGAAACTTTTTCTTTCTCTTTTAACGCTGGCGTTTTGTCATTTCGGCATGGCTACTATTACCGTCAACATGACCACCGATTTTTTGCTGACTATTGTATTATGGGACACACAGGGTCGGACAAGTTTTACATCCATGGTTCAGCCGGGATTCGAGTCCAGGCTCTTAGTGCGGCGGAGGCCTCCGCTACGAACTACGCTGTTGAGCGCGAGATAGTAGACGTCACGGGAAGGGTAAAGTTTTAGATAAGAGAAGGGCCCGTGTGGGCAGGAAGGAATCCCGGAGTCTTTTTTTTTAGACATGGTTCAGAGAGAAACGGGAGTCTGGCGAAGATCTCGTGAAGGTGAGGTTGTAGTGTTGTTTTGGTTGATGTTTCGGGTATTAAGTGTAGTGTGTTCCGGGAAAAGGTTTGAGTGTTGTGCAGAGAAAGTATACGCAACAGGAGGTCATAGAGGATCCTCCGATAAACCTAATGAAATACCTTAGGGTGAGAAGGAAATAGTGTATTTTAATAAGCTGACCCAGTACGTAGAAAGTACTTGCTATATATATATCTTAGTATCCGACCGGATCGTCTATATCCAAGCTCTTAAATGTAAATAATGTTTTGTTTCTATGTAAGTAATTTGTAAATAGATTGATCTTTAATATTAATTGAATATGTTTAGCATTTATTTATAATTCTTCTCACATCGTGTCCGATATCACATATTTATATCGGTGCTGGCAGCATATTAAAAAAAAAGTAATAACATTTTTTCGAAGTCTGTACGAGTGGTGATGGTGGATTCGAGAAAATTCATCAGCGTGTGGACTAAGGAAGAGTGCAACAAACATTATTTTCATTTTTTTTAATTCCTGAACAACACCAGTAATTTCTTTAGTTAATGTATATTGTGAGCAGTCAGGACTTAGTTAAAGACATGGAAAAATCGTTGTTACTGTAGGAAGCTTTTGAAAGGCCACGAGATTTAGCAAAACGCGGAGTCCGCTAATTTCACATTCTCAGTACGATATACAATCTAGTTCTCTTTTAAAATTACAAAAGCATTGACTTTATCTAATGTATCAAATTTCATGTAATCAGTTTCGGGTTGGGTTGAGTTGGGTTGATTTTTGACGGCCGATTATCTTCACGAGGGATATAGGCCCGGGGGGAAGTACCCTCCGTGAGGGTCTTTCTAAGGGAACCTAATCCGTATTTACGCATGGAAAATCCACGGCTCGAAGAAAACCACGAAAACTCCGAACGATTAGGCCGACGGTAATCAGTTTCGGAGCATTAAATGAACAAAACGCTGCACTTAAAAGCTTCCTTCGAATTCAGTAAAACATTTATGAAATAACCAGTCAGATGTAGAATCCAATCTTTCTAGCCAGTTTTCATTTTTCTTACCAATTCTATGCAAAATTTCTTTTGTAAATTTTCCATAAATGCATCGAATTAAGAAGCTTCTTGGTTGAATACCAAATTGTTACCTTTTTCGAATTATGTTTATATTGAATACATGGCTCTAAACGACATTGTGCTTCTTCTCACTTGGAAGTTTTATCAGTCCCTGTATCGAATATCTGCAAATAATGTTTGATCCGTAGTTAAAAAAAAAAAAAAAAAAATCTGATATTTTAAGACCGATTAGTTACGAAACAGTAAACTATTCAAACTAATCTTTTTTTTTTCTAGTGTCGTGGAATAATTTTTTACGGTGTACAACGTTTTCGAATTTTAACAACTATCACTATTTAGAAATTTAAACTATATTACATATGAGTAATTTCTTATTATATATGTTTGTTAAGTTCTTTTATAAAGGGAAAAAAAACAAACCCTTCATGTTAGGAAAATCTTGCGTCTGCGACATCCTAGTATTGTAATCTTTAATTACGCAGCTATGAGAATAAATCAAAATTTAATTAGTGATATTCATTATTTTTTAATATTGTAAATATTAAGCCATCATTCAAAAACTTGTTTAACAAGAAATAAAAGAAATTATCTAGAAGATGAAACATAGACGTTTCATGTTTTTTTGTTACAATATCAAATATCAAGTCAATATTTTTAAAAAGACTATAAATTTTGAAAATTTTGCTAAAATGAAAATGTCGAAGTATGTTTTATTTTTTAAAATACTCATAAGGTAATACTCATAAAAAATACACATAATTTTTAAAAAGATGATGAAAACCTTATTTTGATAATTACATAAGGTAATGAGTAACCGTCTTTTAAATTTTCCCAAAAGTAAACAAGAGATTTCGTGGTCCGCGAAGGGAAACGCTAAATCCCATCTTAATCTATGGCGAAAATGAAATAACTAAATATATTAAAAAAATTCAATATTCAATCAACGCCAAAATTTAAAAATTGATTTCGAGAACGCAAAAGTTATTATACCTACATCTGATTATTATACTTTGAGAATTAGGGAATCATTGGAGATATTATAAAGGAAATAGCGTATGTAATGATGTTTTGTCCTATAACATACCTCATATTTGGCTTAATATTTTAAAACAACACTTCAGCAACGGAACGAAACAACTTCATAGACACTCCCAACAAATAATAGACTAATCCGTTTCTCAGACTGGTATATAAATAGCACAGTGAATGCGACATTTCAGTGAAAATATCTCTTGAAAATTATCATGTTTGCGATCGAAAGATCTCAGGGAATCATCTTTTCTGTTTCATGTGATTTTTAACATCAGTGGTTTTTAAGTTTTTAAAGACCAGTTCATTTTGTAACGGAATATTTTAATAAATTTTTATGCACCTTTTTAGTAAACCGTTTTTAATTTTAGTTATTTTAATGCAAGGTAAATGTGTCATTCCACTCTAAGCTCCTTCTGAGTTTTATGTTCAATTAGAAAATGAAATAGGTGATTACTTATTATCTAATATAAATATGGAAACACCATTTTCACCATCAGACGGAAAACGTCAGAAGCAGGCGTCGTTCGTTTTTAAAAATTATTTTTCTACATTTTAAATATTTTTAAGAACATGATAAATTAAAAAATTATGTATGAGGGAAAATTTCGAAGTTTGTTACGTTTTTAAAAATGTTTAAAATATATGGAAATAATTTATTTAAACGCACTATGTCTACTTCTGAACTCTACTTTCAGATGTCGGAAACTGTGTTTAAATGTTTATATTACGTAATGAGTAATCACCTAATTAAATTTCCCAATTGTTAAAATGGGATTTCGTCATTCGCGAGGAATCGGTGTATCGGTAAATCGCCCAGTGGCGTAGCGTCAGGGGATGCTGCATCATGTTATTGCCAGTATTATTATATACTAAATTTGGCCTTAATTAATCTTTGGATGTTATACAATTAAATAAAGCCAAATTTAGCATATAATAATACTGGTGGTGAATACAGCATCCCCTGACGCTACGCCGCTAAAAGCGTCCTCAAGAAATACATTTTTTCCCCCTTGCTAATGAAATACTACAAAGTTAAATAAATTAAATAAATATAGAGTATTTCTACAATGATTACATCGGCAGATATAACAGAATTTGTGTTGTACTAACATTTTTGCCTTGCCCGTACCTGAAAATTTATGTCATTTATCTCAAAATAGATTTTATCATAATTTGTCATGTTTACAAGGATATATGAATATAAACTTTCTCGCAAGATATATATGAAATTTTGTGCAAAGTTTTTAATGTTATATTTTAAATAAATTGTCTTCAGGATTTTTAATTCCACGAGAACAAATTTTAAATAAGATCTTCAACGTAAAAATCGTTGCCAAAAATCCTCTTTTTTTAATTTTAAATTTAATACAAATTTTGTAAGTAGTTTTTTTATAAATCCTGAAAACAATAACAAGAAGCCTTTTCTGCGCACAATAGGGAAAAGGATAATCAAATCGGGAAAATGGTTCACGCGTTATATCAAAAATTAAATATTTAAAAAAAATTTAATTTCAAGGTTTGGAAAAACTTTTTATCTGAAAAGTAATTTGTGGAAAGATACATTGCAGGAACTAAAATCATTAAAATATGCCTAAAGATAGATAAAGTAAAATTTTGACCCTCCGGACCCCCTTAAGCTCTTCTTAATTCAATATCTTGATAATGTTTATATCAAACAAAAGATCTCATTTTCATTACTTATTTTTATAGCATAAATTAAATGCCAAGTGTTAATTCACAAATTGATTTTTAGGGTAATTACACTAGTGGATCGTTTTGTGTCGGAAGTTAAACTGGAAAGAGGGGAAAGCATCACGTTGGAAACTGAAAATTTGGTGGTGAAGGCCGTCGACTGGGATCCTGACGCAGCTGCTGCTGTCGACGAACTCATTTTTCCTGTGAGATATCGGAGAAAAGACAAGACGACCAGCAGAAGAAGGACTGTCCCATTTTGGGACGATGATGACGGTCCGCCAGAAGATATTGTGAGTATATTTATTCACACTTTTCAATGTATTTCACTTACCGAAAATCACTTTTAAATTTTTCCGGTAGTGTTTTCCGTAGTCAGGTTACCTTCCTGACAGTCTAAGTGTTCATTCAAACTGGGACTCAGAAACCATAGAATCACCGTAATTTCCGTTGACCCTCAAACGAGAGGGGGTTGCTCAAACTCTCCCATTCAACGTTAACAGAAGTTACGGCGATTTTTCGGTTTCTATGTCCCAGTTTCGATGAACTTTAAAGGGCAGAGATTCCGCCTGTCTTGCTAGGAACGGTAATCGAGATCAATGGGTGGTTTCGGAGTAGTGTTACCAGGTCTAGTGTCACAAAAAGCGGGACAGGAACACAAAATAATCGAGACAACAGTTTCTAAATCGGGACATGAAACAACAGTAAACTCGATGAAAACAGAAACTGTCTGTAACGGAGTCTTGTTTTAGTGTAAAAACTACATTGCCCCTATGGTAAAAATACCATTCAATCATTCCTGCTAAGACGAAATCCTGTTTAAAGCAAAGTTTTTCTCCTATCCTTTGCGATTCAGTCTTAGCAATTTTTATTATACTGAAGAAACGCAATAATCTTATGCGATAAAACCCGTGAAAGCAAATCGCTAGGGACTGAAACAAAATTCGAATTTAGCAGGTTCAATTGTATTGTATTTCTATCGTAGGGACAATGAATTTACTTTTAAAATAGAATTACGGTAAAAACAGGTTACGTTTACACAGGGTTTTCTGAAAAGTACACTAAATCTTGTAAATATAAAATTGCAAGGACCGCAAAAAATTCCGATATAGTCAGGTGGATTTGCTAGGGAAAGGAGCCTTTGGAAGGGGCTAAAAAAATTATCCGTTATAGATAGATTCTGTCTTCGCATGTGTTACTGTTAAGTTTCAGTCGATGCAGATTAACGAATAGCATGGTAACTAAAAGAAATTCAAAAGAATTTATGCATCATGAAAAGTCGGAACTTTTGACGTCCCGCATAGTAGTTACTTGGAACAGATCTTGGAGTCCCTGAAAATCTTGACATCCGGCATATATCGGGACACCTGGCAACAATAGTTCGAAGCTGCTTCATTCATCCACATATTAAACATCTCAGCTCTCTTAAATTCGCTCTTTGATGTCCTTTGCATATCGAAAATACCTTTAAAAATTTTCCAGTGGGGATTTCCATAATTGGCATATCTTTCCGACAGACTTCCATAGTCATATTAAACTGACGGCGGTGAATATGTGCATTATGTATGCGTCTGAAGTGAAATTAGAGAGAGGAAATAATTTTACTATCGAAACTGAAAGTCCGATGAAGATTGGCGATTGGTATCCGGGCCATTACCCCTTGTAGATGAACACCATTTATCTACAGGGTGTAATGTCTGGGCTGCTTTATCGACGAGCTAGTCTTTCCTGTCAGATATCAGAGAAAGAAAGAGACGGTCATCAGAAGGATTGTCCTATTTTGGGACGATGATGACGGGCTGCTAGAAGAAACTGTAAGTAAATTTATCAGAAGAAAAAAGAATATAAAACAATTTCATTAAATAGGGTGCTATCTTTTGAGATTCAGGAAGAGATACAGCGACTGTATCTCTTCCTCCTCTTGCTCTTTCAAATCATCCTCCTCAACAAAAAATGGCGTCCTTTTATGCTTTTGTTTTTAGGCCTTTTAGCATTTGTTCTGACTCTTCTGCTGTGAATAATGAAATTAATTATCTCAAAACTCTTGCCCTTGCTCGTGGTTATAATCCCTCTTTGATTAATAAAGATCTGTATAAATTTAATAAGCTTAAACGTCCTTTTTATGATTCAAATAATCCTATTAATTTTAACTCTATAGCTCTGCCCTTTTATTCTCTTCTCTGTTTTAAAATTGCTAAAATCCTTTCTTGTTTTAATTTTAAAGTTATCTTCAAACCTATGAATAAAATTAAATTCTCTTCTCTAAAAGATCCTATTCCTACTGAGAACCGGTGGGGTGTTTATTTTATTCCTTGCTCTTGCAATTTAGGTTATATAGGTCAAACAAAGAGAGCTTTAAAATTCAGATTAGTCGAGCATCAGAGGTATATTGCTATGGCCAAAATTATTTCTTCCCCTGCCTCTCCCTCTCACTTGGATTTTCATGAAGCATATTTTATTTTTAAAAATTCTGATAATCTCGTCAATGATTTCTCGTCATCTCCTTTCCTCTCTGCAGCGTGGAAATTACTTTTCTAATTATTTTCCCTCTTCTCTAGTTTCTTTTCTTTTTATTTTGTTTAAAAAAAATCTTTCGGTTTTTTTTCTTGTTTTATTCTTTTATATTTCTTTATTTATTATTATTATTTATATTTTTTAATTTACTGCTTTTATTTTATTTTAATTTTGTTTTGTTTTTCTTTTATTTCCATTTTTCCCTATCCATTTCTCTTCTATCATTTTGGCAACACTTTCATCTTCTGCATGTGCTCCTTTCAGCTAGCGCCATCTGTCGTATTCTTTGCAAGCTCTATTCTCCACCTTTCAGTTCATTTTTGACCTTGTCCCCTTACGGACACGTGTTTACTGTAGCTGATGACTAGCTGTTAATATTTTTTGCTCGAAACGCGTCCTATGTTTTGTTTTTTTATTTTATGGTGATTTTTAGGTTACTTTTTAATAGTTTTATTATTTTAATTTAAAGTAACTAACTAGTCTTGAATATAAAAATCGTTTCAGAAGTGTGCCAGGCTTTGTAAAAATTACTCTTCAGTATAAAGTTATGTTTGAGAATTGTCAAAAACCTAAGTATAAAACAAGTGTCGGCAAAAAGAAAAAAACCGGACAAAAATTGTGTGGTTTATTTATTTAATTAATTTTTTTTTTAATTCTCAAGTACCATTTTTTTTCTCAATTGAACAAAATCATTATGTGTTTATAATGTGCTGGAGATTATATTTATGCTAGAATTAGAACCATTTTTTATATGTTCCACATTATTAAAAAAAAATTTTTTACCGTAAGACAATTTTCATTTTTTGTATTTTTTAAAAACTAATCCTATTTTCTTTAACTTAGTAATAATTAGAATGTGAAAATGATTTATTTGCAGTTATTCTTTATTTATTTATTTATTTTTATTAAAATGTATAAAGACTTTCAAATGTCCTAGTAAATAGACTGACATATATGTATTACGTTTTATTGTAACTAATAAAGCCCATAAAGATTTAAAGGGGGAAAAAATTATAATGCTAATTATACTTCGCTTTATTTTCTTTATTAAAGTGCACATTATCATTTGCTTATTTAACTTTCAATTTATAAAAAAAGATAGCGAGAAAGATTTTATATCTTGAATTTTCTTCTATTTCTAAATAAATTAAGATTTTTTTCCCCCCCGTGTAGCAGATATTTCCAACATCAATTATAAAATGGTCATAATATAGAATATTACCTAAATTAGTAAGTACCAGTGGTCAGAATATAGAATATCAGGTAAAAATAAATCATATCCATAAACTTTCACTTTCTCCTTATGTACGAAGTAATATTATCTGCCACAAGCTTGTATTTTAAATTCAAAAATTACTTTCAGTATTGTTGAGATAATATATAAAACATTTTCTCATAAACGTAAAAACTAATTATTTAAATTTATTTCAGAAATACCGTATCACCTATATTCTTGTGTATATCAGACATTTTCATTTCTTATTTTAGGACTCAGAATTATCAATACCCATGGAAGCTCTTCTCTTTGCACAGAACCAGACAGATCAAGAGCTTCGAATTAAATTTGTTGCATATAAAAACGACAAATTTTTTAGAGAAAAACAGACTTCCAGATGGCGCCAGTGTGAAAGCGAATATGGACGAATATATAACTGCTTGAGAACTGACAGTTCTTCTTATCCAGGTTTGATCGAAATACTTTTCTTATTCTAAATTAATGTACTGCTTTAATTCAATGTTGTTGTTTTTTAAAACTTTCAAAAAGAGAACAAAAATTTTTAGCTATCAGTATTCCATTTCGCAATGTATACGATTTTTTTTTAAACTATAAAATAGAAGAATCCAACAGATTGTAGTTAAAAAAATTAAAGACTTTAAAACGTATTTACAATATAAAACATTAATTTCTGTAAAATCAGGACATCATTTGAGGTATTTGATCGTGCTAGGTAACCGCAGATCGGCAAATATATGAAAATCTTAACTAAGCACTTAATTATAAGTATCCATATAAAAGTAATTGTTCGTAATTGTAAAACAATAATAAATAAATTCTCCCAGAGTATTACTCTGGTACTGGAATATTTGTTAATTTAATTAATTAGTATTGTGTATTTCATTAATTTGTATGTGTTTTTCCATTCATTTATTTAATAGAGGAAAGAACTTTTTTTCAAAAATCTCAAATAAAATAATAAGTGGTTGAAATGGATAACATATAAAAATGTAGCTTTAGGATACATTTATTTTATTTATAAGTAGTTTATCATTATAATATTAAAAATTCAGTTTAAATTTGTAAGCAAACAGAAATTTAGCTTTATTCCTGTTGTGATATGAGATATTTTCCTTACAGGTTCCTGGAGAATAATCTTAGAAGAGCTTTGTATTTAAAATGTGTAGTGCTGCCATCTAGTATCATTAATATCAACTAGCAATTTTAAATCGTATTATTACCAATTACTGTTACTAGACGGCAGCACCAAAGATAAGTTTGTGATTTGCTTGCTCTTTTTAATTTTTTAATTTAATCTTTCTTTTTGCTGCGGTTAGATGGCAGCACTACATTTATTTAAAATATTTTCATTTGGAATTTAGGAATTTATTTCAGTTTTTTTCAAACTTTGATAGTTTAGCAGTATTATAGATAATTTGAAATATTTATGAAAGCTTTTACGTACGATTTTAAAATCAAACTAACTTTGCTTTTAATACTATATGTTTGTTTTAATAATTTTCAATAAAGAGTTGTTTAAGTTTACTTTTCTATTTTGTAAATTCACAAAAATAATTTTGTAAATACACACAAAATAAAAATAAAAGGGTAACCTTTTTTTTCTGATGTTTTTAAAAAAAAAGTGCAGTGGAAGAAGAAGAAGATGAAAAATCCTTCGGGAATCATTTTCAATTTGCAGTGATTGCTCTTTATGATTTTTTTAATATAATATTAGATACATAAGTAATTTTAAACAAAAATATTAAAAGCTCAAATAATTATATGTATTTCAAATTAAAAATATTTACTTAAATTCAGGTCGGCGTGTTCTCCAAGCAAGTATTTCCAATGTTAGTATCAGCAACTTGACTGATCCTGTAACCTATGTTCTCCCATCACCTTCAAATATCAGAGTTTTTTGCGCATACTGGAAAGAAGATGGTAAGTTTGAAGAATAATCTTTTTAAGTATTTTCAAAATAGAATATCATTTTCAAACTTTATTTTCTTTCCATTTTAAGGCTTTTCTTCTTCTGAAATAAATGACATTGTAGTTAACAGTAAATGATAACTTTTTGCTTCTAGAATGTCCTCAAATTAAATTTCTCAATACTAACAATAACTTTCTCAAAATGAAGGTTTCATACAGATACTTTTATCATCTACGGTTAAAAGTATGTATATTTTAGTTTTTTTTTAAATCTTATTTTAAAATAGCAAATAATTTTTATTGTTTACATTTTTTTTTGTATGACTTAGTTACCCCGTCGACCAATTTCGCCAGTTTATATAAATCGCCACTCGCCAAATTATAAAAATTGACATATTTTTTATTTTAAATAACGAAAGAACAAATAAATTAGTATAACATTAATAAAAATACAAATAAAACGTTGAAATAAAAATCACTTGATGACGTAAACGCGTGTAACTTGCTTAAAGGCAAGTGAATGTGACACCATTCTTGGCATTTAATCTTATAGTTTCTGGATAGATTTTTGGTCGACGGAGGTTTTTTTTTTTTTTTTTTTTTTTTGCCAAATATAGAAGTTGAAAGTATGATTTTATTTTTCATCCTTTTTATGAAAACACTTTTATTCAATTTATATTTTAAAGTATTTTCTTCAAAAAATTAATGTTTTCATTTATACTATTTAAAAATATATAGGAAAGATAAGAACAATGATAAAATATTCAAATTTCTCAAAAAATAATTTAGTCACTCGAGGATTACAAATAAGTTTTATTTGCTAACCATATACACTACTTAAATGATTAAATTTATAACAGCAATGCACTTGAAAATGCTAAAAATATCTAAAATGTTAGAAACAATGTCTATTCCACTTTCATAATGCAAGTAAAATATCAACTGAGACTGTAAAATATCAACAAATAATGTAAACAGATTTTGATTTCTCTCATCTACGTCATGATGTATTTGAGCATTCGTAAATTACTTGTGTAAATAATCTATTTAATGTAACAGGATTTTAAGAATGAACAAAATTTTAACAAAGCTTAAGTGATTAAAATGAGTTATCAGAAAGATCTTACCTCGTTACACCACTATGAGAGAACATGTACTTTTTACGCGACTGAAAAGAAGGGTTATATGTTTCACGCGTATCTGTGTAAGTGGATTTCTTTATACCCTCGAAACATCCCAACGGCTGGATGGATTTTAATGAATGAGGTCTCTATCAATTCGTCTTAACGGCCCGATGGTTATAGGTAGATTTTGTTTTTATAAATTCAAAATGGCGGTCGTAAAATACAAAATGGCGGTAGAGACGAAAAAAAATTACGCACCCTATTGAGTGGCATATCATTGGATAGATCTTTCAAAATGAAGACGATGTTTCGTTGACTATTTTACAGTCAGAAGTTCCGTTAAAATATTATACAACCTGGAAGTTGTGTAGTTAGGATCTCTAGCTTTACTGCAACTCTAACCATCATAGAGATCTATAGACCTCATCAAAACAGTGTTATAGATAGGAACTAAGAATTAAACACTACTTAAATGTCATCAATACAAGTAAATAAAAAAAATAGGTAAGTAATATAAATAAGTAATATAATAAAAATATTTTAAGTCAATTCCTACTTAGGTCAATAAGAGAATTTTATTTTCTCCCATTCTTCTTACCTCTTGAGTAGTCTTAAAACGCCTTGATCAAGAAGAGGTTTCTCTCAGTCTTAAAATACCTTGATCAAGAAGAGGGCTCTCTCGATTATTGAAAATTAACTAATTTAATTTAATTAATGAATTAACATTTGAAAAAAAACTGGATTAACGTCAAGTGTCATCCACTAGAAGTTTAAAAAAATTTATTTGAGCTTGATTGGATGAATAATAAGTATTTTATTAACGATTGAAAATTTGAACAAGATATATATAGCGAGAGTGTGAGCTAATAGTAGGAATTGAAAAAAAAATAGTTTCACATTGATGAGAAATAATTAATTAGTTCGCTTTTTACGCAGTCGGGTTTTTCGATTTTTTAAATTTAATTGTTTATTGTAGTTATTACATGCAATCGTCGCTTGATAAAAAGAGTTATAAAATTATGTGTGTGTATATGTCTGTGCCTGACTGTATGTGCATGCGTGATGCTATAAAATTGCTGAAGTTCTATACTATATTAATTACAAATTGCATTCAGCTTTCTTTTCTAACTTAAAATCCTTTTAATCCTCTTAAGATTTTTTACTGAAACAATTTAATTAATATATTTTCCCTTAGTCTTTATACTTTTTTACTATGTTTTACCTCACATTCTTTTTCTCACTTTAAAATGCATATTAGATTGAATGCCATGAGACTTCAAAGCCATCTGTTTTCTAATTCATAAACCAATGCTGCAGCATCACTATATTTGAAGTTTAAATCCATATAGTCCATTTATTACGAGTCATCACCTAAAATTCCCCGCGATCATGTATCTTCACATCTTGTATCTTCATGTATCTTCCGCGATCTTCAGCATACTAGCATGTATGCTGAAGCTGATGTAAGCACACTACAGTGGGCAAAATTATGGAAATCTTTTGGAAAAAATGTTTTTTCCTTTTATTTGATTGATCATAACACTAAATTTTCCGTAGTAAAACGTTATACTTTTCTGCTATGTTTTACCTCAGACTCTTTTTCTCACTTTAAAATGCGTGTTAGATTGAATCCCATGAGACTTCAAAGACATCTGTTTTCTAATTCATAAACCAATGCTGCAGCATCAGTATATTTGAAGTTAAAATGCATATAGTCCATTTATTACGAGTCATCAGCTAAAATTCCCCTCGATCATGTATCTTCATGTGTCGTCCGCGATCTCCAGCACAGTAGCATGTGTGCTAGCTGATGTAAGCACACTACAGTGGTCAAAATTATGGAAATCTTTTTTGAGAAAATGCTGGCTTTTAAATTTGATTGCTCATAACACTAAATTTTCCTTAGAAAAACTTTATACTTTTTTTGCTATGTTTTACTTCGGACTCTTTTTCTCACTTTAAAATGCATATTAGATTGAATCACATGAGACTTCAAAGCCACTAGTTTTCTAATTCATAAACCAATGCTGCAGCATTACTATGTGTGAAGTTGAAGTTTACGTCCATATAGTCCATTTATTACGAATCGTCATCACCTAAAATTCCCTGCTATCCACGGTGGGTGATTTGCCGATTCTAGCTGGCCAAAATTATTTTTGGCGTCAATATAGTTGCATCGCCGTGAAATAAAAAAATGTTACTGAGATTGAACATTGAATGTTAGGTATTGCAAAATGTAGCGTGTAGCAGTCATAATTTCGTTACAGGGACATTCAAAAGTATTTCATTAGATTACGGCCTATGAGGAAAATCGTTTGCGATAGTTTTTAGCTCACAGGCTATCAAAGCCTGAGAGCTAATGTGCCCGCCCGTTCTGTATGTATGTATGTATGTATGTACGTATGTACGTAACGCGATAACTCTTGATAGAAACATCCGATTTGCTTCAAAATTTTTTCCTAGGTTCATTGTGATAAGGCGCTTCCCTGATTAGTTTTGGGAGTTCATTGGTTAAGGATAAAGGGGGAAAAACGGGGTTAGTCCACCCCCCTTAATTCAGAAAAATGGGTTTTTCATGCAGAATCATTCGATTTGCTCCTAATTTGGTATACTGGTTTATTATGTTAAGGAACATCCCTGATTAGTTTTGGGGGTTCATCGGTTAAGGATAAAGGGGGAAAAGGGAGGTTAGTCCACCCCCTTAATTCAGATAAATGGGTTTTTCATGCAGAATCATTCGATTTGCTCCGAATTTGGTATACCGGTTTATTATGTTAAGAAACATCCCTGATTAGTTTTGGGGGTTCATTGGTTAAGGGTAAAGGGGGTAAAGGGGGGTTAGTCCACCCCCTTAATTCAGATAAATGGGTTTTTCATGCAGAATGATTCAATTTGCTCCGAATTCGGTATACCGGTTTATTATGTTAAGGAACTTCCCTGATTAGTTTTGGGGGTTCATTGGTTAAGGATAAAGGGGGGGAAAACGGGGTTAGTCCACCCCCCTTAATTCAGATAAATGTGCTTTTCCTGCAGAATGATTCGATTTGCTCCGAATTTGGTATACCGGTTTATTATGTTAAGGAACTTCCCTGATTAGTTTTGGGGGTTCATCGGTTAAGGATAAAGGGGGAAAAGGGAGGTTAGTCCACCCCCTTAATTCAGATAAATGGGTTTTTCATGCAGAATCATTCGATTTGCTCCGAATTTGGTATACCGGTTTATTATGTTAAGAAACATCCCTGATTAGTTTTGGGGGTTCATTGGTTAAGGGTAAAGGGGGTAAAGGGGGGTTAGTCCACCCCCTTAATTCAGATAAATGGGTTTTTCATGCAGAATGATTCAATTTGCTCCGAATTCGGTATACCGGTTTATTATGTTAAGGAACTTCCCTGATTAGTTTTGGGGGTTCATTGGTTAAGGATAAAGGGGGGGAAAACGGGGTTAGTCCACCCCCCTTAATTCAGATAAATGTGCTTTTCCTGCAGAATGATTCGATTTGCTCCGAATTTGGTATACCGGTTTATTATGTTAAGGAACTTCCCTGATTAATTTTGAGGGTTCATTGGTTAAGGGTAAAGGGGCAAAAGGGAGGTTAGCCCGCCCCTCTTAATTTAGATAAATGGGTTTTTCATGCAGAATGATTCGATTTGCTCCGAAGTTGGTATACTGGTTTATTATGTTAAGGAGCTTCCCTGATTCATTTTGGCGATTCATTGGTTAAGGATAAAGGGGGGCTAGTCCACCCCCTTAATTTAGAGAAATGTTTTTTTTGCAAGTTTATTCGATTTGCTCCAAATTTGGTATACCGGTTTATTATGATAAAGAGCTTCCCTGATTAGATTTGGAGGTTCACTGGTTAAGTATAAAGGGGGAAACGGGGGCTAATTCCCCTTCACTTATATTTTGAGTGGCATTATTCTTTAAAATAAGAGTATAATATACAATTAGTGTGAATAGTCTGTGAGCTCAATGCCATCAGTTTAGCTGGGCACTTTTCTTTTTTATTAATGATGTTTCATAATTTCAAACACTTTGAAATTTATATGCATATCTATAAAGTGCACTACAAAATGATTTCTATAGGATATGTATGGATAGCATTTATCATTCATTTACAGGGACACTAAAAAGAATTATGTTACATTACGATCTATGGGGGAAAATGTTTGTGGTGTATTTTGTTCATGTTACACTATTTCAAAAGTATTTAAATTGATATATATATCCGTTGCGCTCTATAAGATGCTTACTATTGAACATGATGTGCCATTCAATTCTTATACAGGGGCACACAAAATAAATCAGTTATATTTTTCTCTGTATGAACAATAATTGATGGATGTGCATTTTCAGTTGTGGAACACTTTTTTAAGTTATAAAAATTGCATAATATTTAGAATTGAATACAAATATTGAAAAAAATTAAATTGTGCTAAAATGCATGCTAACTACACAGATAAATAGTGGGGTCGTGTTATTTGAAGTTTTAAAAAAGTTTCGTTTTGTCCATGGAATGTTAGCATTTAAATTAAAATACTGCCTTTTGCACAGAATTGTACTTTGATTCAATCCCATATTACAGTGCGCCCTTTCATTTTGCAAATACCGAATTGATTTTTTTCTGCCACCTAAATACGAAACCTGTACTTTTCTACCAGAAATTGCTCTTCTGCACCTTTTCCTGAATTTACCAGCCTTGTTTTTCTTGACTTAGACATTCCTTTGTTAATTTCCTTCCAATTTTACTTCAATTTCCTCGTGTGTATATATTCTATAAATCATATACAGGGCTGCACAAAACATCTGAAGTACAATTCCGTTTATTGACGGAAATTGCTAACGAGGAATTTTCAACTGTGCTATGCGTTCACTAACTGTTCTAAATTTTAGCATATTGTGAATTCTATGACAAATCTATAGTTCATATACAGGAATATACAAAATTTTCAGTTATGTTTTGAACTTTCGTTGAAATTGTGCTTTCAAACGTGTTATATGTTTTACAAACAATTACTTAGACATCGTTTTTCACGTTATTAAGCTATAAAGTTTTATTATACTAGTCTGAGTGCGGTGAGAAATGTTTCATAATCTGATTGACGCACAATTTTACGTTTTTCTTGATAATTTTAATGATACTTTCTTAACGGTATGGAAGCTAAAGTGATAAAACTCTTTTTGTATTATTATAACAAATCCTAATTTTTTTTCTAAATTTAAGCTACAGGGCAAACATTCGACAGCTTTAATGAAAATTGCTGTGTTGTATATTTATATTTATCTTTGCACAGAGGAACCTTATGTAAAGAATGGTAATCATAAGATATCATGAGAAAATGCCTACATTATCTTTTGCATTGTATCAATTCTGAATTTGGAGAATTTTTCTGGATCAATTTTGTAACCACTCGAAATTTGTAGACAAATAATATATTTTAAATCATTTCGTCCTGAGATATCTACATACAACTGGCAAGTTTTGTCCAAATTGGGTCACAAATTTAAACATTTTGCACTTGAAAAACTTCATGTGCTCTTCATTGTAATTTCCCTCTATAAACAAAATATTTTCAACCAAATTCACATTTTCGTTAAATTTTAAATCTTGTTTCCGTTGCATAATGGTGCAAAAGTTTATTTATGTGACTAACTTAAATTCTGCTGTCTTTGATAAAAAGAAATTAGTTCTTGAACTAAAAATTAAAAAAAAAAATTATTTAGACTTAATAAGCTAAAAACAATTCTAGAAACTGGGGGGCACCTACTGGCAGACAAATTAAATTGGAACGAAAAGGTAATAATCTAAACTATTTAATCATATCAAAATTTGAGCTTAATCTTGCTTTATCATATAACTTTTTCTATATTAAAGCTGAAAATCTCTAAAAAAAATACGGTGTTTTTTGCGATATTAAATATGAAATAATAGCTGATATGTTTAAATTTTATGCACATAAATCAGATAAGTCCATATTTTGTTTGGAACCGTCCATAATCGAGCAGTACATTTTATTACGCTTTAAGTAACAGATTAAATAACTATCCTCAAATTGATTGATTCATTCCCAGCTAAGACGCACCAACTTTGCACTAGTCTATGGACCATACAATTATATTTGCATCAAAAACAACAGCAGAGTACAACGCCCTAACTATTGAATTATAACAGGCAAAAAATAAATTACGCTAGGATAAACTTTTAAAAATCGACTTTTGGCCAGCTAGAATCGGTAAATCACCCACCGTGGTATCTTCATGTATCTTCCACGATCTTCAGCACACTGGCATGTGTGCTGAAGCTGATGTAAGCACACTACAGTGGGCGAAGTTATGGAAATCTTTTGGGAAAAATGTTTTCTTTTAAGTTTGATTGCTCATAACACAAAAGTTTTCCTTAGTAATAACATAAAAGTTATATGCAACTGGAAAGATAATTTAATCAAGAATATCATGTAATACAGTTTGTTCAGTTATAATTATTTTATAGAAAGTTATAGCCAAATAGTCAGAAAAGGGCAGTAAAACCTGGTTAGGTTGATGTGAAGTATTTTTCTTTCTCTTAAATCCAGCCAATATATATGAATGTTTGGTGTGACAGATAGATGTAATTTCATTTGCTAATGTCTCAATCAAACCTAGTTTCAAGAAATTGATGCCGTGTTTTGATACTGATAGGACGACTTTTGTCACTGCGTTTTGTGAAGTTGCTAAAGTTCTATGTGTTCTTTCAATGTTTAAGCTGGTAAAGCATAACAAAATTAAGAAAATATCATAATAATTTGATTAGTTACCCAGAAAATAATGTATAATAATACTGTTAACTGCAGAAAGCAGTTATGAAGAAATTGGTAGTAAAATTGGAAGAAAATTAATTAAGTCACGCAAAACAAGACTGATAAATGCAAAAAAAAATTACAGGGGAGCAAAATCTAACAGAAGAGTAAGGATCCTGTATTCAGATGATAGAAAAAAAAATCATCTCAGTATATGCAAAATGAAACTGAGCACTGCAATGTGGAGTTGAATCAAATTTCAGTTCTGTGCAGAGTGAATTTTCGACTGAATGCTAGAATTCGTAGGGAAAAAACATTTTACCATTTTATCAGTCAAATAAATGTTGAAAAGATTATATTGGGCTAGCGATGATATTTAAAGTGACATTTTTTTTTTTTCTTTTTGCTTCCTTTTAGTGAGTGCAGTATTTTGGTTTCAATGATAGATTTCCATAGAAAAAAAATTAATCAGTTAAACAAATATTGAAAAAAATTAAATTGTGCTAAAATGCATGCTAACTACACAGATAAATAATGGGGTCGTGTTATTTGAAGTTTTAAAAAAGTTTTGTTTTGTCCATGAAATGTTAGCATTTAAATTAAAATACTGCCTTTTGCACAGGATTGTACTTTGATTCAACTCCATATTACAGTGCGCCCTTTCATTTTGCAAATACCGAATTGATTTTTTTCTGCCACCTAAATACGAAAACTGTACTCTTCTACCAGAAATTGCTCTTCTGCACTTTTTCCTGAATTTACCAGTCTTGTTTTTCTTCACTTAGACATTCCTTTGTTAATTTCCTTCCAATTTTACTTCAATTTCCTCGTAACTGCAGTTTTCTGCACCTAATAGTATTATAATACATTGCTTTCTGGATAACTAATCCTTTCTTTACGAGGTTTTCTTAATTTAATAAAATTGATAAAACATGCTTTACTAACTCAAAAATTGAAAGGACACACAGAACTTTAGCAACTTGATAGCAATAACAAAACACGGTGGTGAAATTTTTCCTTTCAGTGTCAAAACATAGCATCAGTTTTATGGAATCTTACCCTAGGTTTGATTGACACATTACCTACCAAACAACGTGAAATCTGTCAGTCACGAATGTTGTCAGTCAATCTTTCATAAGCATTGGTGTTGGTGTTATTTATGACGGCCGATTATCTGCACGAGGGATATAGGCCCTATGAAGAGTGCCCTCCATGGGCGTCTTTCTAAGGGAACCTAGCCCGTATTTACGCAAGGTTTTCCAAGGTTCGAAGAAAACCACGAAAACTCCGAGCGTTTAGGCCGACGGGCTCGATTGGGTTCGAACCCAACACCTCCCGTCTATCAGCTTCGAGAGCAGAATATCTCAGCTACCGGTGGGGCCCTAAGCATTGGCTGCATTTAACCCTTTCCGGCGCGGAGTAATTCTGTTTATAAATTGATAAAATGATGGACAAATACCAGAATTTATAAACGAATTTATTAGAAAATACGAACTTGCTTATTTTCACGTACGTTATAAAAGGAAATGTTTAACTAAATATTCTGGGTGCTAGTAAAATAAAAATTAGGTGTCCTTTTTTAAGGGCACCGCCTGCGAAAGGGTTAAGCGAGAAAAAAAATCTTCACATCAATCTAACCAAGTTTTACTTCCTTTTTCTAATTATTTGGCTATAACATTTGATAAAATAATTATAATTGAACAAAGCGTATTGCATGATGTTCTTGATTAAATTATCTCTCTAGTGGTACATATATTTTGTGACATCATTAAGAAAATTTTAGTGTTATGACATAAGCCATCAAATTTCAAAAAACAATTTTCCCAAAATGTTTCCATAATTTTTGCCACAAGTGTACAATTTTTGCAAGTTTTCCCAGCCTCCAAAAAGAATTCCATGTTCATATTTTTAATTGTTCTGCTAAATATTGTATCAAACTGAATCTCAGCATAAAATGTCGGTGATTTCGGCTCTTGATAGCATATTAACATTAAAAACAATGGCGTTTCTACTATATAAATAAAATGCAAATGGGAATTTCATTCCGGCTGCTTATAACTTCGGTTCAACTGAATGAATTTTCAAGGGTTATGCACTGTAAGTGAGATAATTTTTCGGTCAAGGTTTTAGTATATTGCATATCGTTCTACGTTACTCAGTTTTAGAATTATGGGAGAAAGCCCCATAATCCAGGTGAACTCGATTATGAAAGTTTTTCCTTTTGAAAAGTTCGATTGAGCGGATTTTAATGAGACTTACATTGTTAGTCAGATAATTTTTCAGGGAAGGTTTTAGTATATTCATATACTTTTCATATTCATATATTCATATAAGCTATACGTTGCTTATTTACTTATTCATCAGAGATGGTTTTAGTATATTGCATACCACTCTATCGTTCTTTACCAAATCGTACTGTAATTGATCAACTAAAAGAGTTCGTCCTTAACAACCCAAATTTAGTCTGACACATTAGAAAATATAACAGCGCAATGTCGTTCGTGTCGTTTTTAGCAGTTCGGAAGGACATTCCAGGTAAAAGGCCATATTTCTTTAAAACACAAGGGCAGGTTTACCGGTACGTTGTGTTCAATTCAAGTTTCGTTTAAAGAGACCGACCAGCGTAGCGGGCGAAGCCTGCTAGTCTAAAAATACAATATATCTACCTAACATTTGAATAAACAGTTTTAATCACTAAAATGTCAAAAGTTCTTCAAATAGTATTCTACCACATTAATGACATTCATCATATTTGTTTCATATATTGCCAGTAGACCAGTGCAAACAGTCTTTCAAATTGTTTACAGGTACTTCTTGTTCATTAATACTTAATCAAATACAATTTTTAATCAAACTACGTGTTTTAACGAAATGTGAGTATACAGTGTGAAAAACTTGTTTAAAAAGCGTTCGTATTATTATTCATCTTTGGGAGTTTTGTATGTGCATAGAAAAGAGGAAGTTGACATGAGAAATTATATACAAGGTGGCCATAATTAAACTTACAGTACTCAGAGTGTTCTGTAGCGCGATTTAATTGAGAGAATGACGCCAAATTTTGTAAGAAGATTAAACAAGACGGGGGAAGAAGGACTCCGCGAAAAAGGAAAAAATTAGTTCTAAAAGTCACCGCTAGGGGAATATGTGGCGCTGTGTAACAGAAAAGAGAGTTTAAAAAAATGCAGAATCAATACTAAAATCATTAAATGTGCTAAATAAAACGTAATTTTATTTCAGTATTGATTCTCCATTTTTTAAACTCTCTTTTCTGTTACACAGCGCCACATATTCCCCTAGCAGTGGCTTTTTGAACTTTTTTTTCATGGAATCCTTCGTCCCTCGTCTTGTTTAATCTTCTTACAAAATTTTGCGTCATTCTCTCTATTAGATCGCGCTACAGAACACTCCGAGTATTGTCAGTTTAATTGTGGCCACCTTGTATATGATTTTTCTCTCTTTCGCTCTGCGTGTATTGGTATTTTTTATACAAATTCAATTCACATGAAAAGCACAGACTATATTTGACTAAGTGAATAGATTGCGACTTTATTTGCCTATGTAAAAAAGGCTTGTTTTGTATTCTACTTCACTTCAAAATCTGTACCTATATTTTTGTGACACACTGTAAATTCACAAACTTGGTAATTTTTTTTAACTTTATTGTTATCCTTATTACAAGTATTATTATTATTGTTACTAATATTAATATTATTTTTGTGACACGCTGTACATTCACATACCTGATAATTTTTTTAACTTTATTATCTTTATTATTATTACTATTACTAATATTAATATTATTCTTGCAGAAAGAGCTTGGTCAACGGAAGGTCTAGTAACCAATCAAAGTGGTAATGCTACGGCTTGCTACTCAACGCACATGACATCATTTTCCCTGTTATTGGTAAATATTGTCTATTGTCATATATATATGACTATTAGACTGTTTAATTTTTTACTTCGACTTGATAAAGAAGTTTACATTTAAAGTAAATGTAGCATGACAAGTTGAATGAAAAAAAAAAAGGTTTTTTGTTAAAGTTTTAAAAAATAAAATAAAATAAATATGTAGATAGAACCTTAAGACGACAAAAGTCTACAAAAGGTAAAAAAAAATCAATGTGTAACTTTTGTGATTGTAGGACATTTAGAATTAAAGTTAAGACTTGCATTCGATTCTTTTTTTTTCTTTCTTTTTCCACACTATACATATTTCTACTATGTTTACACATTGTAACTGATGTCTCTTATTTTAACAGCTGGAAAAAATATTTATTTTAAGCGTTCTATTTTAAATTAGAACAAAGTTAGTAAATACATTTTTATCAGTACTTATTTTTTTCGCGAAATTAAAAACAGGTACCCAAGAAATAATACTTTGTTTAGAGTACTTATTTTTACATAAATAGAGTAGAACCCCTTTTTTGCAGTTTTCAGATTTTTTCATGATGCATTTTTTTTTTTAATCTAAAGAAAAAAAACATTTTTTGAATTTCAGTTGAAAATTGTTTTTGAACTTAATATCCCGTATCAAAAGAAACTAATAAAACAAAAACAAATTTATACAAAAAAATAAAACCGATTTAAAGTAATTGAATCTAAAGTCCTGCATCTGGTAAAGTAACCCGATTTTACCGGAACCTGGCCTGGCCCCCGGGTCGGGTCGTTTTGGCAACAATTTCTTTCGTTGCGGGTCAGGTTCGGGTCGATATGACTTTAATTGTTTTATGTTTGAATCGGTTTAGGGTTGGGATTTAACTCTTGTAAATCTATTTCGGCTTGACTCGATTTTTCAAAAAAGTCTAGAATATTTTTTTTCAAATGAGAAAAACAATATTTTGAACATCAATTAATACATATATGTTCCTTTTTCAACATAAAAAGAAAAGTTGATATTGGAAATATAATTGTAGACTATTTTTCCTTTTATTGTATTAAAAACCGATTAATTTTCTTCTTTCTTCCATTTCTGGTTTGGGTTTAAGTATTCCGGGTTCGGGCTGAGTTGTGTCTAGTTCATGTCGGGTTGGAATGTATATGCAACTTGTGAGTTTAGATTTGAGTCCTGCATGCACCTGAAAACTCTACTATATAAATAGAATTTTCAGGCGCACGCAGAACTCAAGTATAAACTTTCTTAACACTTTTGCAAAAATATTCATAGTAAAAACTGTGGACTATGCCGTAGGAAAATTTATTGCCTTACTAATTGTGATAATACGCCAGTAGGCGTATTTTGGGGAGTGTGACTTTGCAATAAATGGATAAATGTTAAGGCCAAATCCAAACGGGCTACTTTATGGCACATTTTTTTATTAATATTTGTCCGCAAACGCATGAAAGTGACAGGTGCTCTTATTCAGAAACTTTGTAACCGAACTGTTTTTTCATTCTTTGATAAAAGCAGATCTTTCAGAAAATGCTGTCAACGTTGGCGTTTTGAAAAGAATTTTCGGACGCGATCTCGCGGGAAAGGAAAAAAATTGATGGCGCGAAAAATTAATTTCTTATAACTCAAACTGTGATTAATTTATCAATAAAATAAAATAATACTGTTCGATTACAAATCAGTTGAATAATCATGGCTGAAAGTATCATGCTTTTGCGCTTAAAAATGAATCATATAAAGTTTTGCGCTGTTAGAAAGTTTTGCATTGTTGATCAGGGAGAAATATTTTTTTGAGAACCACCTTAAGGAAAGCTGACTAAGATATGAAAATCTCAGACAATACCTAGCTAAAAACCTTTCCAACTGTAATTGAAATTGTAATGAAAAAAGTTCCAATCAGACCTTTGATAAAATTGCGAAGTTAGATAACGGACATAAACAGACGCTCTTTTTTTTTTTAGGTGTGTTCGTAATTATGTAAATGCACTTATTGTCGTCGTTCGGTCCGTCTGTCTGTCTATCCGTCCGCCCGCATATAACAGAGGCAAAACTACCCAACCGAATGGTATGAAATTTTAAATGTATAATTTTTGCAAAATTTTGTCGAGTCGTTTCAAATGTTATTAAAATCGGATGCATAGTTTAATTACAGGGACAGTCGAAAATTTCCGTTGCATTACGGCCAATATGAAAAAATTATTTCAAGTGCATTTTAATGATGTTATAGCCTTTCGAACAGAATGAAATTGATATGCACTCATTTGCCACGTTTGACGTGCAATTTCCAACTTGTTTAAGTTGTTTAAAAGTATTTTCTATGAAACGAACCATAATCTATTTATAATAATGAAAAAAAACTTAATCTTAAAATATACGCGTGTCCCTTTGTTATTTTTATTTTTATCTACCTATTTCATTTTATGTTACAACATTTTATATCCTTTCCTTTTCTTTTTCAGGATCCTACTCCCAATATCAGAATATCAGCAGATCATCTTTTTAATTTGTCCATCATCACTTATATTGGCTGCGGACTTTCCATGCTGGGTTTGACGCTAACGATATTGACGTATTCTCTATTCAGGTAAGTAGATAGAAATATGTGCCTTGAGAAAAATTAAAGAAGTAAAATAGAATCATTGTTTCAACTTTGTTTTAAGGGGCTGCTTCAGTCCCACGAAGACACTCGCAAGTTAAAGTTAAACCTGTGGGAACCTTTTAAAATATCTCGTTTGCATTTCGATGTTTTTTTTATGGTTTCTAAGCTAAAGTGGTAACTAGAATAAAAAAAACAGTTATTTAAAGACTTTGCTTCTTATTTGCTTATCATCTTGATCAAATAAAATGTAATAATCAAAACTAGGAGAACAGCATTGCTTATTACCTGATTTTGTTTCGATTAATATTTGAAATCACATAAAATATAATATTAATAAAAAAAAAGCTTAGCTTATTTCTAGATTGCTATTCTTTGCTTGTTTTGCTTATTTACTATACTTTTCTTATTGCTATTCAGATTTGCTTTTTGATCAAATAAAATATAATAATCAAAACTAAAAGTTTTGCTTATTACCTGAGTTTGTTTCTATTAATATTTGTAATCACATAAAATATAATATAAAAACAAAGCTTTGCTTGCTGTCTGATTTACTTTTTGATCAAATAAAATATAATAATCAAATCTGAAAGCCCAGTTTTGGTTATTACCTGATTTTGTTACAATTAATATTTTAAATTACGTGAAATATACTAGAGTGAAAAAAGCTTTGTTTATTATTTCATTTTCTTTTTTATGAAATAAAATATAATAATGAAAACTAAAATGGCAGTTTTGCTTATTACCTGATTTTGTTTTAATCAATATTTTAAATTACGTGAAATATAATAGAGTAAAAAAAAATTTGCTTATTATTTGATTTTCTTTTTGATCAAATAAAATATAATAATCAAAACTAAAAGGGAAGTTTTGCTTATTACCTGATTTTGTTTTAATTAATATTTTAAATTACATGAAATGAGTGAAAAAAGCTTTGCTTATTATTTGATTTTCTTTTTGATGAAATAAAATATAATAATGAAAACTACTGCTTATTACCTGATTTTGTTTTAATTAATATTTTAAATCACATGAAATATAATATAGTGAAAAAAGCTTTGCTTAGTACCGGATACTTACTTAGCGGGTTACCATTTTTGTTAATATGTTATAGTTACATGAATAAAATATTTGACCGGAGAAATTTGGTCAATAAATGATTACGTTTATACTGCCAGATGATAAAAATTTATTAACGTAAATTTATAGATATGTTTTAACCATTCTAAAATTTAACTCCACTTTTTATACATTTTGATTATTTCGTTCTTATTCTCATTTGTTTGTTGTTGATTATCTAATTTCAAATTGCAAATGGTTAAAAAAATAAAACCTTTTATAAATATGTAGATTAGTGCACTTTAACAAAAGAAAAAAAATGTTTCTTTATGTAAGAAAATCCGAGAGCTGTTCAATAAAGAATTATCACAATTTTTTTATTGACATACTTTATTGCACATAAGTTTTCTTTTATGTACTGTTGTTAGCTTAATGTGTAATGAATACGTGATAATTTTTTTGTGTTTATTTATCTCCAGTACTATGTCAGTAGCAGCCATGAAATCTCAAATACTTTCAGTATAAAATGCGGAAATGATGGAGGCAACACGAAATGAGCAAGTATATGAGCTTGCCTTTGCCTGATGGAAATTTTGCTTTCACCAGAAGAAATTGTCAGTCGAAGAGTATGCTATAGGAGACTTATGGAGAGTATGTACTTCCCTGTAGCACAGTTAGATGATGGTTTGAGATATTTAAGAAAGAGAAAGATAATCATCTTCAAAGGAAGAAGGACCTGGAGTTCCTGTAAGGCTGCGTACAGACGCGTGTTTTGCCTCCTTCTCTAGTTTTCTTGGAAAATCTTTTATTCTGCACGGTTCTGCGGTTTATTCACAAAAGAATGAGGGGAATCAACAATGGGTCAGGAGATAAGGAGCTCAACTCTACTTGAAGGAAAGGTTCCTCTTTTGCACGACGTCAGTCCCTTTCCTGGTAAAGTCGTTAAAAATCAAAGACACCGCATGGCCACAAAAAAGAACGCCGACACTGATGACAGTTAGAAGGATGGTGCATTCGCAGCCTTAGGCTGTGTATAGACGCTTGTTTTGCCATCCTTCTACAGTTTTCCAGGAAATCTTTTGTTCTGAGCCCTTCTGCGGTTTATTCACAAAAGGATGAGGGGAATCAACAATAGGTCAGGAGATAAGAAGCTGAACTCTACTTGATGGAAAGGTTCCTCTTTTGCCGGACATCAGTCCATTTCCTTTTAAAGTCATTAAAGATAAAAAACACCGCGTGGCCACACGAAAAGACGCCGATATAATAGTTAGAAGGATGGTCTATTCGCAACTTAACTGAGCTTAGAGAAGTCAACATAATGCCATCGCTATTATTATCAGAGAAGATCGTTAGATATGAGAGCTGTTAAAAATCTTGCAGTTATAATGGGTTTACACACGTTGGTAACAGAAAAGTGAGCATGAGACGTGTTTGTGCGCCTTGAATTCGGCCGCTCCTCATAACCGAACAACAGGACGTTCACGTGGAGGTTGTTCGAAATTGTAGGTGATGTTACGTGAACATGAGATGAATCCCCTAATCTAATAATACACTTCAACTAATGATTTCTTCAGGCGAAAGTGAAATTTCCAACAGCAAGAGCATACTTACTCATTGCGTGTTGCCTCCATTGTTCCCGTAGGCGATACTGAAAGTATCTGAACTTTCCTGGCTGCCACTGGCGTACTACTGGAAATAAATGAACAAAAAAATTATCACGTATTCATTACACATTAAGCTAACAAAGTAACATAAAAGAAAATTTGTGTGCAATAAAGTATGCTAATAAAAAAAATGATCATTCTTTATACAACAGCCCTCGTATAACATAACCACTATGATAAAAGTATACAATAACTTGTTCTGAGTTGCACATGATTCTGAAAAACATTCTATATCTTTAGAAACCTCATCGATAACCATGTTGTTTCTCGTTACTTATTCACTGTAAAATAAAATCCGTTAAAATACGGAAATTGTACTGGCAATCGAGACGTCAGTACTATTTCCGTATTTTAACGGAATTTTGTCTGTAAATTTTGTGAGAAAACGGAATTTTATCTGTAATTTACAGGGGGAAATTGCGTTAAAATACGGAAATAGTACTAGCGTTTCGATTTCCAGTACAATTTCCGTATTTTAACGGAATTTTTTTTACAGTGTTAGTGTGTGTATCGCATCCTCGTTTTTGATTAGCAAAAAGGGGGTAAAAAGTTGTATCTCGTGTATAATGCGTATCCTATATTATTCTGCGACAGAAAACCTAGGAATTTGAACAAAATTCTGCAAAAATCCTGTTTTAAAAGAAAAAAAATCTCTAACATAAATTTTCGAATTTACTCATATATACATACCGTAACATGAAATTAAGTTTTCCACAATATATACTTTCTCATATTAGGTTGTTTGGTTGTGTTTTATGACGGCCAATTATCTACACGAGGGATATGGGCCCTAAGGGGGAGTGCCCTCCGTGGGCGTCTTCCTAAGAGAACCTAATCCGTATTTACGCATGGAATCCACGGTTCGAAGAAAACCACGAAAACTCCGAACGATTAGGCCGACGGGCGCAATTGGGTTCGAACTCAGCACCTCCCGTCTAGCAGCTTCGAGAGCAGAACCTCTCGGCCACTGGTGGAGCTTTTTCTCGTATTAGAAACGTTGTATTAAAATATTTATCGAAACCGAAAATATAATACGTAGAAAAGTGTAAAGGCGAAAAAAAAAAGTCTTGTATGCTTACTTGAGTTTATTCTGTTTTCAAAGAGAGAGCAATAACGACTGGAAAAAAGAGAAGCTACACCATTGATCTTTTAAGTGCAAGCATTGCATTTTACTAAAGGGATCGGCCAAATATAGCTACAGCTTGAAAATTCGATATTTTCAAGTGCTCCATATGATTATTAGACTTTTAAAAAAGCTCCATCCCAGACGTGGCGATTCAGTTACTTATGAAAAGCATGTATCATTTCATATAGTTTTCGGATATATCCCATGTATAATGCGCATTCCGCTTTTTATCCCCAAATGTTGAGGAAGAGGGGCGCATTATACCGGAGTAAATACAGTATTACAATTTAAGACAGTCCAGCGCCATCTATTGACTAAATTTTGAACTATTTTTTAAGTTGCTACATCAAAGTTTATGAGCTAATTTAAATAAACAATTTGCCTGTTTCATTTTCATATTGATTATAGTTAATAAATTGTTAAATTATAAAGTTAGGTAATCCTTTGTGAAACACCCTGTATTTGATGTATACTGGGGGAACATAATTTATTATGTGTACGTTAATATTTTTAATCGATTACTAATTAAATGTATTGTTTATTCCAGGTGCCTCAACCGAGACCACCCCGGGCAAATTCTATTACATTTATGCGTATCTATGCTGTTAATGAACGCATCCTTCTTGGCTGGTGGATCGAGACGCGCCCATGCTGAAGTATGCGCAGCTGTTGCCGTGCTGGTACATTATTTCTTACTTTCCAGTCTAGCCTGGATGTGCGTCGAAGCTACCAATATGTACCAGTTATTGGTGC
The DNA here is from genome assembly GCA_963932465.1 of Maratus speciosus. Classification (NCBI taxonomy): domain Eukaryota; kingdom Metazoa; phylum Arthropoda; class Arachnida; order Araneae; family Salticidae; genus Maratus; species Maratus speciosus. The sequence continues at coordinate 259,070,519 of OZ010788.1, forward strand.
ACGTGTTTGCGAGTGCAGAATCGCATTTTATGCTGAAAAGGTCGATATTAGCTTGGGGTAAGATATTGCATTTTCTTAATCGATGAAATTGAGGACTATTGTGTATGTTTGATTAAAAAATAAATAAAGTATACTAACTATTTGTATACATTTTTTCTTCCTTTTGATCACATAGCGTATATATTCTCAAAAGTATTCAGCACATTTATTTATAAACATAAGTACGTTTACTCATAATCGGTTTATCAATAAATTTAAAAATGTAAAAAAATATATTAAAATCCAGAATGGTCGTTACTATGAAATTTTCATCATTCTCAACTGCACTTTTTGACTTAAGGTTCTTAATTAAAATAAATAGTTTAACTATAACTTAGGAACGGCCTTATTACACCAACATAATCAGGGAATCATTGGAAATTTTAACTAAAGGAAGAAATACCTGTAAGGAAATATCCTACAATATCTATACAATAATCTATCCTACAATATATCCCGGATCTGGTATAACATACTAAATGTTTTTGGTAAATTTGGAACATAACCATTGAACATCCAGTCCCCCCCCCTCCCTTTTTATAAATAGACTTGTCTAAAACTATTAAACCAACGATCATTCATGAACATTGACGCCTTAAGGAATATTTTCCCCTGATGATAACTGTGTGAATCAGTCGAAAGAGCTCGGATGTCGACTTTGTAATATCATTTTAACATCTACGATGATTTTAATATTTTAAAACCTATATCCATATATTTTTAGCATCTTTTTAGTAATAAAAAATCATATTTTTAATTTTGTATGTTTAAGGGGACCGGGAAAGCCCTATCTCCGCCATGTTAAATTCACCACTCTATGTACCTTTTTCTCAGAAATGGTGAAAGATAGCGGTCTAGATTTTTCTCGGATATTTAGAATAACATGATTTACGTATTTTAACAGAGCATTTTCTTTCTAAGTGGAACTCAAAATTAATTATTAATTATTTATTGAAAGTCATTTTTAAATTAGCATTTTTGGTAAGATTTCACTGCCTAAAATAAATAATTCTCAACAAATCATTAAATCCTTCTATTAAAGTATACAATATAATATAATATAAGTATTAAAAAAATCTGAGTTCTTAAGTTTAATAGATATTGAAAAAAAAAAGGAACATAAACATGAAAAATCTAAGTTTTGAGAAAAAGCCAATTAAAGATTTAAATGGTCATTAAGCTGTGAAGTACAGAATGAATAATTTCAACACTTATTTTTTTATTTATTTATAAACATGTGTGACACATCGTTGGAAAGATAAAAGTTTAAACTATTTAATGATATAAAAAAGTAAAAATCGATGTTTTGGTTGAATTTTGCTTTCCCGGTCCCCTTAAATATGTTCTTAATTCTGCTAGTCAATTTCCTATTGCCCCTCGCTAATGTTAAGTCTATGATCGCAGAATGCATTCGTATATTTAAAATATCTTCTTGGGAAATTAATATTTTTAACCCTTTTGTACTGTGTACTCTTCTTAAAAGATGTTTTTTTTTTCTTAGTTCTCAAAATATTTCTAAAGCCTATGCTTAATTTAATATTTCACATGTTAAAAACTGACGAACTGTGAGTAAGATTTTAACACTTAATATAAAGTTAAGTATATATTTTAGAAATATTTTGACAACTAAGAAAAAAAGAGACATCCTTTAAGAAGAGTGCACAGAAAAAAGAAATTAAAAATATTAATTTCCCGGGGAGATATTCTAAATATACGAATGCATCACACGCTCATAGACTTAACATTAGCGCGGGGAATTCGAAAGTTGACTGACTATAACAGTCCTAAAAAGTAATAGCTATGTTTTCTGACTTCTTTTTATACCTTTTTTTTAGGAATTCCGTTTATTATAGTTGGTGTGACAGTTTTATTAGATTGGGAGGTCTATTACCATCAGAATGAATAGTAAGTCTAAGTTTCTATATTTCTATTTCTTTTTTCATTCTATTGCCCTTAAAGCATTATTATTATAATAAATAAATCTTCTCATATATTTTAATCTTTAATTAATCATTGAGTTTAATGGATATCAAACTATGGGTTGCGGGTATGGGAGGCGGAAAGTTTAATCAGATCTTTAAAAATATACATGATTAATATTATCTGCTGCAATAATGTAATAACAATATATTGCAGCTTTAAAGTAAAATATTGTGAAAAGACATACTGGATGTCCCAAAAATGACTGATGGATTTTAAAATTCAATAACTTCCAAACGGTGACAGATATTAAAAAAATTCTTGCAGGAGGGTTATGTATGATGTCAGGAGTTTTTGTACTGTGATTCTTGATTTTAGTTCGAATTTCAAACAATAGATGGCGCTGAGAGCAATAGGCGCTCAACACAGACCTGGTTTTTGGTACTTCGGGATCCATTCAATACATTTTAATCTCCTTTTTTCGCATAGAAGAAGAGAGAGGCCAAAAAATCGAGCCTGGATTTAGCGGTTATTGTTTGCAGCGCCATCTATCGATGCTATTTATAACTAATACTGAGAATCGCAGCATAAAAAGGTCTGACATCTTACATAACACTCCTGTAAGAATTTATTTAATATCTGTCACCGTTTGCAAGTTATGGAATTTTAAAATCCGTCAATCATTTTTGGGACACCCGGTAGAAAAATGACTTAGTGAAAAGGTGTTTTATTAAACCATCTGTAGATAATGACGTGAGGCTGTAATTAAGACTCTTTTAATACCAACATCGACTGTCTAATAGGTGCAAAAGAATCCTATGCCATAAATCGCATTGACTTTTAAATTGCATTTTTTGTAATAAATTTATTAATAAACTTTTTTTTTTTTACTTTATAAAAGGTATTGATAACTCCACTTTCATATTAGCATTAACAATTGCTGTTCTCGTGCCTATGTTTTGTGCTAAAATTCATTTCTTTCTTTAATATAGACTATCAAAAAGAATTTACTTACATATTACTATATCGCAAATCTCAAGAAAAGTGATACAACTGAAAAAAATATATCTTCCATATAATTGCACTAAAAAGGGGCTGTGCATATAACGTTATCAACTTTTTGGTAATTTTGGATCCCCTCCCCCCCTTACGATATCATACGTTATCATTCCCCCCCCCCCCCCCCTCCGGTAATGATATCGTTATCAATGCATAAAAATTCTTTAGATCTTTGGAATGTTTTTCTTTTGTTTGGAGTGATATACAAATATGGTTACATAGGTTTATAATAAAAGCGTATATATGTGACGAATAACTGGTGAGATAACTGTAGAGAATAACTGGACTCGGGAATTTCGTTGTGGACTGAACTCGAGCGAGTTTGATCGGAGGTCCAACAAGCCATTTACGTCAATTTCCGGAGTTACATGGTCATAGGTTACGCAGACATCTCAAAGTTGCAAAATCTAAACTCTTCCGCTCTCGATCTTGCGAATATGTTGGGGCTTGTAATATTTTCCAACAGGGAGCGAAGGTATCAATTTGGTTGGTTGGTTGATTTTTGACTGCCGATTATCTACTCAAGGGATATAGGCCCGAGGGGGAGTGCCCTTCGTGGGAGTCTTTCTAAGAAAACCTAACCCGTATTTACGCATGGAAATCCATGGCTCGAAGAAAACCACTAAAACTCCGAACGATTAGGCCGACGGGCGCGATTGGGTTCGAACCCAGCACCTCCTGTCTACCATTTTCGAGATCAGAACCTCTCAGCCACTGGCAGGGCTGGCTTCAATTTGGGAGGAACATTTCGTTTAATTGATTAATTAGCTCTTGATTGACATGTGGTCGATTCCCGGAACCTGTGACATACAACACTTTAAACACAAATGAAAAAGGATTGTACAAACGTCAGCATTTTCTATCTTAAGTTACCCTCTGATTTTAATGATGAACGTAATAAATGCTGTGCTGAGAAACAAAGTTGCAAGAGATAAAATGGTTTTTAGAATGTGATTTAAAGTTAGGTAAAAGAACTTGGCGATTTTAATTTTTAAAATTTTTAAATTTAATTTAAATTTTAAATTTTAAAAGGATTTTTTATTTCTTATCCCTTTTATATATTTATATTTATAATTATTAATAAGTATTTATAAAGAAAATAAGATAATATTTAATTTGTATTTTGAATTTAAACATTTGTGAAATAATGATAATGATGATACGAATTTAGAATATAATAACTTACTTATTTGTGAAAATTAGCTAAAAACCTAAATCCTCTTGTAGATTAAGAATGAACATGCTTATTTACATAAGCTAATATACAAAAATGAATTGAAGATGAAGAACATCAAAGAACTGGGAAAGCATTATTATTTAATATGAGTTGTGTTTTAAAGAACTTTCATGTTTCCATCTGTTAAAAATGAGTTGGGTTGATTTTTGACGGCCAATTATCTGCACGAGGGATATAGGCCCGGGGGGAGTGCCCTCCGTGGGGGTCTTTCTAAGGGAACCTAATCCGTATTAACGCATGGAAGATCCACGGCTCGAAGAAAACCACGAAAACTCCGAACGATTAGGCCGACGGGCGCGATTGGGATCGAACCCAGCACCTCCCGTCTACCAGTTTCAAGAGCAGAACCTCTCGGCCACTGGTGGGGCCCTGTTAAAAATGAAGGCATTTTAAAAAATGGCAATTTAAATGTCATACATTTTTTAAACGCAATGTGACATAGATTTTTTTTAATGATATTATATTTTACTATTAAAAATATTTGAATGTAAATAAAATTATTCAATCAACTTATTTTTTAATGCATTGATTAATGTCAATTTGTTAGCTCATATTTGTTTTTAATACACTATAACTTCTGCATGATAACATAATCATTAGATTTGTGAAATATCTGCCAAGATAGGATTTTTTTCATTTTTTATAACATTTGAAAGGCTTTGAAAAAGTTTAAAATATTTTAAAATAATTAAAAAATTAAATAAAATTTATTAAACGAAAAATATAAAACAAATTTCGGATCCGCGTAAAACATATTTTCAAAGGTTTTTAAAGGACCAAAAGTAATATATAAGTTTAATTTCAAAATTTAGAGGCAATCCATTATCCTTTTTTGGATGTTTTTTCGGATTGTACTAAATTACAATATTTTCAGACATTAACTTAATGTTATATATGCATTGCATACCTTCATTAAAGACACGTCATACAAAATAAAACTTATAAGGTATCTTTTAATTTTTATTTGCTGTAACCTTTTTATTTAAAATACTAGGCAACAGATGGCAGCAGTACTGCTTCGCCATCGTAGATCAGTGAAAGCTCATCTTGAATAAAATCTTTATAATAAATGACGTATAAGTATTATTAATAACATACAGTGAATATTAATAATATTAATTGGGAATACTTATAAATTTACCTTAGAATATTAAAATTATTTCCGGATACATTTATTGGCAAAAAGTGTTAGAAATATAGTTCTAAAATATGAAATAATGAAGTCACTTACTCAAATACTTACTGACATTTTCTTTTCTGTTACTTTTTCCATTGTAGAATTTTTACATATTCCCTCTCAATATCCTACGAGATTATTATTAATAATATTCAATGTATGTTACTGTATAATATAATACTTCGTTTATTATGGAGATTTTACTCAAGATGAGCTAACTCCTCAACGATGGTGGCACAGTACTGCTGCCATCTGTTGTTGAATATTTTAAATATAAAGGTCACAACAAATAAAAATTAAAAGACATCTTTTAAGATTTATTTTGTATGGCATGTCTTTAATTAAAGTACACAACGCATATATAAAATTGAATTTATAAGATTGAATATTTGTTTCATAAGTATTATTATCTAAAGTTATTCTAAATGAATGTTTGTGTAAAAAATGTCAAACAGTTTGGCCTTTTCAGGGTTCTGTACTTAAAAAGTAAAAACGGAACCATTATAAGATCACTCCTGTGTCTGTCCGTCTGTCTGTCTGTCACAGCCATTTTAATCGTAAACTATGGAACGTGAAAAGTTCAAATTCGGGGAAGTAATAAAGACCATTGACCCACATATTTTCAGATTAATAAACATTCATAAATATATTTAGTAAAAAGGTAGAGGGGCTAATTATGCTACTTGAAAAAAAAAATCTTTTCTTTGTATATCATGTGGTGTATCCTGTGAAAGCTTTTGTAACGCTGAACTCAAAAATACATTCCTTTTAATTTTACGTATTATATTTTCAAAGATATTGTTGAAAATATAGCACAAAAATATATCCCCCCCCCCCCCCATCTAATTCCGAATCTACTGAAACTAAAATTATGAAAAATTAGAGGTAGTAGACGTTAATATAAACCTTGCCGGAAAATTATAACTATTACCCTAGGTCACATAGTTTTTGAGTAATTAGCATTTTTCTGTTATACACAAATTTCGATTTACGGGCATTCAAGTTTTTTTGGTTTTTGTGTTTATGACGGCCGATTATCAACACGTGGGATATAGGGCCTGGGGGGAGTGCCCTTCGTGGGGGTCTTTCTAAGGGAACCTAACCCGTATTTACGCATTACGGGCATTCAGAAAAATTGTTGAGCATCGCTGAATATAACTATCGTTGCAGAAGAATAAAAGCATTGTTGATAATGATTTTCGAAAAAAAATCATCGGTAATTAGCTGAGATATTAACCCTTAAAGGTACGGTCAGTTTGCACATACACAAGGACAGGGCGGCGTACTCTATGCCTAGTTAACGACTTTTAATGATGTAATGTAATTTCCAGTAACAGTATAAAAGCAATAAACGTCAAATTGTTAAAAACATACTAATTTAAGGGGTCTCGGGACTCTAAAAAGTGGAAAAAATGAAAAAAAGACCATTTTCAACATTTAATGTCTTAAAATGTATATGATTTTAAAACACAATTTTAATTGGAATGAAAGATATAAGTATGTTCTTTCGTTTCATGTATTTAAAAAATTGCAAGATACAGAATTAGTATTTATAGGGGGCTCGAAACTGTTAGACATTTGTCGAACAAAAAATTGGCATAACAGTTTACGCGCAGGATTACAAAATAAATATTGCAACTAGAATGAAAATTTTGGTGCTTACTTGTATTTCAGATTGTAATAATTTCTCTAAGCTTAAATCAATTTGTATTTAAAGCATTTTTATATTTTTAATGCAATGCTGCATTTAGCTAGTACAAAATTTTGAAAATTTCAACAGTAAAATCACCTAAAAAAATATTTTTTTGAACAATAAAAAGGAAATTTTAGGTTCAGTTTATACAGAATAACATGGAATATATGTTTTGAAAATTTCATGAAAAAATATTCAGAAGTTTTTGAGGTATCCTGCGCGTTATACCCAAAAACGGCATTTGGAAAATAATGACTTTAAAGTTTCGGAAACGCCGCTTCAGTTATTGAGCGGGTATAATTCTAAAAGCCAAAACTTCTGTTCTAATGGGAATTTCAAGGAAACAATTATATCAAAATATTCAGAAAAGATAGGAGTTTAACATCTAAAAAAATAAAATTTCTTAAATTTTGAAGCTTTAAGAGTCCTGCGACCACTTAATCCTTTCCGGCACGGAGTAATTCTATTTATAAACTTATGAAATAATGAACTGACACCAGAATTTATAAACGAATTTATTAGAAAATGCGAACTTGCTTATTTTCACGTACATGATAAAAGGAAAATTTTAATTAAATATTCTTGGTGCCGTTTGTCTGTTTTGGAATTAAAATTAGGTGTCCGTTTTTTAAGGGCATCGCCCTCGAAATATTTAATTAGAATGAATCGCATAAATACTGTGAGATTCGCGATAGTTTGCATTGATTGTATCTCTCAATACGCCTCGAGTGACTTTAAAAGTTAATTAAACACCTATCTGGAAAAACGCGACACTGACCAAGGCGGCGTTGCAACTTTGAGACCTCAATTCGAAGCGCGCTTAGCACAATGCCAAATTTAAACTTTGAACAAAGGTTTTGTTTTAGATACACTGTAGAAATAAAGGTTATTACTACGCTGAATTTAGTTTCATGAAATGCCAAATGAAGTTTAACTATGCACTGCCTTTATTGTCAGTACCGAATTAAGTTCATCATAAACAGATTAGGATAATATTAAAAAAAGAGTTATACGAATAGCTATATTTGATATTGTTCCATATATCTCTTTGAACTTTCATGGTATACCCGATTACACTTTTCTAATATATACAGTTATACGCAACCCTACGTTATATAGTTTTTTAAAAAGTCTTAGTATTCTTTTAGCAACTTTTACATATATATATATAATACAGTTACAAATTCATATATTTATTCTACGGAACCCTCTGTGCGCGAGTAATGCTCGCACTTGACCGTTTATTTTATGTTTTTTTTTTTTTTTTTTTTTTTTTTTTTTTTTTTTTTTTTTGTCCAAATTCAGAAATTTCTAATTCATATTGGAAATTCCGAGTAGTGTAATCTTTACTTTATTTAATAGCAGCCATTTTGTTATTACATGAAGCAAAAACTGTTCTTTCTGAATTTCAGGTATGAATTCGGATTTTCTGAATCTAAACAAACGTCAGACCTGGCAACCCTGCTCTAGCATACTACAGAAATTGTCATTGCATTGAAATTTAAATTAAATGATTAGTATTAAAACAGGAAATATCTTCACTTATAACCATTTTATTAGGCTGTTTTCTGATTTAAAAAAAACTTAATGTAATGCAATTTCTTATTTTATAATTTAAGATTAAAATTTTTGTTGTAAATACTTGAAATTTATTGAAAATATAGCAGCTTACGATAAATATATATCATGATTATATAATTTTTCTGAAGTCCATCATAAAATTTCTTTATGTTATGCATATATTTAAATAAAAAGGACAATATTTTAAATAAAAAGGTCATAGCAAATACGAATTTAAAGACATCTTTTAAGATTTATTTTGTATGACATGTCTTTAATTAAAGTATGTAATGCATATATAATATTAAGTTAATGTCTGAAAATATTTCAATTTAATAAAATAAAAAAATAAAAAATCTAAAAAAGGAAATGGATTGTCTCTAAATGGGGAAATTAAAATTATGTGGTAATTTTCGATCCTTTAAAAACTTTGAAAATATGATTTACATGAATCCGAAATTTGTTTTATTTTTTTTTTCGTTTAATAAATTTTATTTAATTGTTTTAATTATTTTAATATATATTAAAATTTTACAAGACCTTTAAAATGCCACAAAAATGAAAAAAAGCTGATCTTGGCAAGACTTGCATAGATATATCTAGAAGTTATAGTGTATTAAAAATAAATATGAGCTGAAAATTGACATTAATCAATGCATTTAAAAATAAGTTGGTTGAATAATTTTATTTACATTCAAATATTTTTAATAGTAAAAGTTCATATTTTTGAGTTAAAAAATTCTCTTTCTTTTCAATGAATAAATATTTTTATAAATTATTTGCTTCTGGCGTTCATCTAATAGCCCAGTGGTAGGGGAGCAAAAAAAGGCCCAATTCGGAAATAATTAGGGGAAAGCTGGAAATTGTTTTAACCCCTTCAGTTTAGGTCTAGAATGAGCGTTAGGAATTATACATTGATTTATAGTCAAAAAACACGTTTTTTTAAATACCATAACACTATCTCGAAAGCACTAACTTTTTAAAAAACATTGTCAATACAAATGTTGTAGAGCTTAAAATTCTGAATAAAATGAGTACCTACACTTAATACTTTTGTTGAATATTAAGGTCACAATTCTACTTAAAAGTTTTAGCACCGTGGTCAGAGGGTTGAACTCAGAATTAATTAGGAGAAAACTGGAAATCGTTTTAATCCATTCAGATTAGGTCTAAAATTAATATTCTATGTTTTCCCCTTCGTATTAAGTGGCATTAGGAAATATGTACACATTTACATTCGAAAAACAAATATACAACAATACAACAAATATATATACTACAAATATACTCCAACTATACTATATGTAGGGAGGATGAAAAAAGGTTTAATGAAATATATGTTTGAAGCACAGATGAGTTTCCTTGTATTTACAGTTTAAAAAACTTTTCCTGAATGAAAGATGGTCCTAAAATGATACTGTGTTTCCCTTAGCTTTAGAGGTTAAGAGGCTACTTCACTCAGGAGAAAACACTCGTTCGCTAATGTTAATTCTGTGGAAGAAATTTTTAAAGATTTTCATTTAAATATTTTTAAATGATTTTTGTGTATTAAATAGCTGAGGCCGACCTTCACAAAGGCCGTTTTTCATTTTTTAGCTTTGCAGATTTTTTAATGAGGCTACTTTTACTTTCAAAACCGGTTCCGAAAGTATAAGTATCCTAATATAAAAAACCTCTGAATAACATCGGAAAAGTAAAAAATGCTCTGTTCTTTGTAGAGATCGATCTCAGCTAGTCAGGGCCAAAAATAATATTTAAAAATATTGAAATACAGCCTAGATATTTACAAAAAAATTCTTCCATAGGACTAACAGTACGGAGCAGGTCTTTTCGCGTGAGTGAAATAGCCTCTTAACTTTTTATGTACCGAATTATGAATTCATGAATATTTTATCTTCCAAAGCATTTTTCGTGAATTGTTTAAACTACATTAGAAGATTTACATAATTATTTAATAAATTTTAGAAGGATTTAGAAGGATTAATTAATCTTGAATTTATAGGGATTTTTTGCAATATTTATAACCCCACTCAAACATTTTATTTTAAATATTGTTCTTAGTATTTTCTAGAATTAGGAAATGTACAAATATAATGTTCTTACAATAGAAATATTTTCGAATTGAAAATCCCCCCGCCCCCCCATCCCACCGCCAAGAAAGCTGAAAAGATGCAAAGGCAAAAGAAATCATCTTTTAAAAATATTTTTGTTTTGTGTAATGAATAATGCTTTTGGAACAAGATAAAGTAATATAACTATAACTCATTCTAAACTGTATTGCAACTAATCGACGTATTAAATGAATTTTATAACAAGTTATTTTAATAATACTTATAAGTACTGTCAGTTGATAAAGGGTTATTCGGGACCTGCTAATTTACCATTTGTTTATAACTAAATGCTCGTGAAAATATTGAATTATGTCACATATTTTAAGATCACTAAATTATTTTTTTTCTTTTTATAGCTGTATGTTATCGGCAAGCAATCCCTACGTGTATTACTTCAGTTTCCTGGGACCTTGCTGTTTGATTCTGGCAGTCAACTTGGCCGTATTTCTCATGGTTACCAAAGTTCTCTTCGCTCCTAGGGCAGCTCAAACGAAGAAGCCTCAGGGGAAGAAAGAGAAGATTTTAATTACCACTGCACAAGTGAGGGGTGCATTCACTGTCATGGTATGTTTAGCATGATGCGAAATTTGTATTTGTGTTGCTTATTAATCAAAAGTCTATTATGCGAGTTTATTATTTTTCCAACTGGGTGGAAAATTGGCCAGACCGAGATTGGAACAAAAGACTTCAGCTTAACCCCTTGGGGACGAGCGACCGGTATACGTGCCGCGTAAGGTGCTCAGAATCCGTGATTATTCTTGCCAGTAAATTTTTATTGTAAATTTTGCCTTATTTAATCCGAGCATTTTCCAGTGGCTGAGAGGTTCTGCTCTCGAAGCTGGTAGACGGGAGGTGCTGGGCTCGAACCCAATCGCGCCTGTCGGCCTAATCGTTCGGAGTTTTCGTGGTTTTCTTCGAACCTTGGATTTCCAAGCGTTAATACGGGTTAGGTTCCCTTAAAAAGACCCCCACGAAGGGCACCCCCCCCCCTGGGCCTATATCACTCGTGCAGATAATTGGCCGTCATAAATACAACCAACAACCAACCGAGCATTTTCCCGATTCAATTGGGCAAAAATTTATGTTTTGAAAAAACGGTAAGAAAAGATTAAAAATTCTGTAAAAGAGGTTCGTACCGAAGGGATTAAGGAAGCTTTAAAAATATTCCGTTTAGATATTAAACTCCTATCTTTTCTGAATATTTTGATGTAATTGTTTCTATTTGTCTGTTCTATTAGAACAGAAGTTATTGCTTTAAGAATTATACACGCTCAATAGCTGAAGCGGCGTTTCCGAAACTTTGAAGTCATTTTTCTCCATGTGACGTTTTTGGGCATAACGCGCACGATATCTCAAAAACTTCAGAATATTTTTTCATGAAATTTTTAAAACATATGTTTCATGTTAGTCTGTATAAACTGGACCTAAAATTTCCTTTTTATTGTTAAAAAATATATATATATATATTTTTAAAGTGATTATACTGTTTAAAATTTTAAAATTTTGTATTAGCTAAATACAACTTGGTATTAAAAATATAAAACTGCTTTAAATATAAATTTATCTAGATTCAGGGTGATTATTACAATCTGAAGCATAAGTAGGCACCAAAATTTTCATTTTAGTTGCAAAATTTATTTTGTATTCCTGCGCGTAAGCTGTTATGCCGATTTTCTGCTCGTCAAATGTCTGACAGCTTGGAACCCATTATAAATGCTAATTCTGTGTCTTGCAAATTTCCAAATACATGAAATGAAAGAACATACTTCTTATATCTTTCATTCCAATTAAAATTGTGTCTTAAAATCAGACACATTTTAAGATATTAAATGTTGAAAATGTTTTCTTTTTTTCTTTTTCTTTTTTTTTTTTTTTTTTTTTTCAATTTTAAGAGTCTTGAAATCCCTTAAGACTTGTTATCAGTCAGGACGCAATTTCTCCTCTCTAATGCTTAACCTATGGGCTTGGAATACATCCGTATTTTTCAAATTTCGCCTCGGAAAATTAAATTTTACCTTCCATTTTCTGTATGCTTTTCTTGAAGAATGTTTCTTTCTTTTTTATTTGTCAAAATATTTCTAAAACATATATTTAATTTTATAGCTTAAGTGTTAAAAATCTAAGCGAAATAGGCGAGTTGTAAGTAAGATTTTAATACTTTAAATAAAAATAGCAATGCATTTTAAAAATATTTTGTCCAATAAAAAAGAAAAAAAACATTCTTTAAGAAGAGCATAGAAAAAAAAATGAATTTTGAAAAAATGAAGAAAATGGAAAAATTCGGATGCATTGCAAGCCCATAGGTTTAGCATTAGAGAGGGGAATTTCCAGCCTGACTGATCATGAGCCTTAATGCTGTTAGTCATTCAGCCTCCAAATTCCCCTCGCTAATGTTAAGTCGATGGGCATGTGATGCATTCGTATATTTATAAATATCTCCTCAGGAAATTAATATTTTAAATTTCTGTTTTCTATGTACTCTTCTTAAAGGATGTTACTTTTTTTTCTTAGTTTTCAAAATATTTCTAAAATCAACGCTTAATTTTATATGAAGTGTTAAAATTTTACTCCAATTGGTCAGTTTTTAACACATAAAATATTAAATTAAGCATAGATTTTAGAAATATTTTGATAACTAAGAAAAAATGTGACATCTTTTAAGAAGAGTACACAGAAAAAAAAATGTTAAAAATATGAATTTTCTGAGGAGATATTTTGAATATAAGAATGGATCAAACGCCCATAGACCCAGGGGAATTCGGAAGCTGAGTGACTAACAGCCTTAAGGAGACGCTTCATTCACTTGAAAATACTCGCTCCGTAATGTTAAACCTGTGGGCAGGTTGTTTTCGAATTTCTCATTTAAATGTGAATATTTTTAAACAATTTTTTGCATAGGATAGCTGAGGTCGATGGCTATGCTGGCCATCGACCATATGGCCATTTTGTACTTTTTCGATTTTGGTTGAAGATTTTTTTAATAAGGCATTTTTTCACTTTCGAAACCGGTTCTGAAACTGAAAGTACCATTATTAGAAAAATCTGACACCGGGAAAAAAAAAAAAAAGTAGCCATATTAGAGATCGACCTCAGCTATCCTATGCAGAAAAATCTTTTTTAAAATATTCAAATTTAAACGAGAAATTCGAAAACCACCTCTTCGTATGTTTAACATTACGGAGCGGGTGTTTTCAGTGAGTGGAGAGTCTTCTTAGGGGGCTGGTCACTCAGCTTCGGAATTCTCCTCCACAATGATAAGTCTACGGACTTTGATGCATTCGTATATTTAAAATATCATCTCGGGAAATTCATATTTTTAACATCCTTTTTCTGTGTACTCTTCTTAAAGGATGTCTCTTTTTTTCTTAATTGTCAAAATATTTCTAAAATCTGTTGGGAAATTAATATTTTTAATTTCTTTTCTCAGTGTTCTCTTCTTAAAGGATGTCACTTTTTTCTTAGTTCTCAAAATATTTCTAAAATATATACTGAATTTTATAGAAAGTGTTAAAATCTTACTCACAGCTCGACAGCTTTTAACATATAAAATATTAAGTTAAGCATAGATTTTAGAAATACTTTGAGAACAAAGAAAAAAAAAATAACATCTTTTATGAAGAGTACACAGAAAAAAGGAATTAAAAATATTAATTTCCTGAAAATATATTTTAGATATACGAATGCATTCTACACCCATAGACTTAATATTAGCGAGTGGGAAATCGGAAATTGACTAGCAGCCTTAAGCTAGCAACGTTCTTCCAACCTTTTAATTTCTTTCGCAAGTAAAAACTTTCTTTACCTGCGTTGGCTCAAACTGACAACGGTCTGTGGATTTGTTCAGTATAGCTAAGTACGCAGAGACTTTGGCCCAGGCTTGGCCACTTTTCTCCTCAGTTAGAAATATTACAACTCGTAAGATTTCTTTACCAATCACTATGATTGTGTTAAAATGCAAAAGTTTATTACTTTATCAGAAAATGGTAATCATCCTGGGTACTTTTTCCTTTATTTGGAAATATTACAACTCGTGAGATTTCTTTATTAATCACTATGATTGTTTTAAAAATAATAAAGTGCAAATTCTAAATAGACTTTTGCACTTTATCCATTTTAACACAATCATAGTGATTGGTAAAGAAATCTTGCGAGTTGTAATATTTCTGACTGAGGGAAAAAGTGTCCTGGATGAATACTGTTTTCCGATAAATTAAAGTTTATCAGAAAATAGTAACCATCCTGGACACCTTTTCCTTTAGTTAGAAGTATTACAACTCGTAAGATTTCTTTACCAATCACTATGATTGTGTTAAAAAATAATAAAGTGCAAAAGTCCATTGCTTTATCAGAAAATAATAATAATTCACTTATGCACATAAACTTCATGTATTTTAATTCACAATCCAAATAAGTGTGACATACTTTTATCTTAAAATAAGTGTGTTTTAACCTGGGAAGAGGCGGGGATACGCGTACAACTGAACAATTTGTAAAATTTAAGGAACAAATGTAAATTTTAAAACTCTGGAAATTCCCGCTGCGCCAGTATCAAAGGTACTGTGGGTTGGGTTGATTTTTGATGGCCGATTATCAACACGAGGGATATGGGCCCTAGGGGAAGTGCCCTCCGTGGGGGTCTTTCTAAGGGATCCTAACCCGTATTTACGTATGGAATTCCAACGTTTCGAAGAAAACCACAAAAACTCCGAAACGGTTAGGCCGACGGGCGCGATTGGGTTAGAACCCAGCACCTCCTGTCACTTAGCTTCGAGAGCAGAACCTCTCAGCCACTGGTGGACCAAAGGTATAGTGAATATTTATACATTCTTCTTTTAATGTAAAATTTCAATGAAGATTTTTATAATATAACTCACGATGAACGGTGCTTGTGTTTTAAAGAATTGAACGTTACTGAAATTGCTTGCACAATCTGTGATCGTTTGGGTGAAACTATACTGAGTTGAAATTGTTCAAGGAAAATTGGGATTTTCTTGAGCCAAGTAAAGAGTTCCGAAACACTCTTTTTTTTAACGCCCTGCTTGAAATGAATACATCTTTGATTACAATTTATAAGTTATTAAGAGATTTTTAATTTATTTTAAAAATTAATACATCTTTTGATTACAGCTTATAATTTATTAAATATTTATACAGACATTCACCAACTAATTAATCATTATGAATCAGTTATACATACAGCTTCAATAAATATTTAAAATGCTAATTTCCTCACGATACATTTGAAAAATGCGAATGCATTCCATGCTTATAGGTTTAATATAGAGTTGGGCAAATTTGCAATCTCAATTATCCGCACTGAAATTACAAGTTAATTGTTAAATTTAAGAAACGTTCAACCTCAGTGTTGACAATGTCGACCATTCTGGGATTGATCATGGTTGAGTGTAAATTGGCTTCTAAGACTGTCAGCAATGAGCTCAGCCTTGTCTGTGTTTGAGTAGACCATACCATTGGGCCACTTAAGGCCGGAATGTGTGTTCGTATCCAACGAATGCGGGCCGTTGCCGACCAAATTGTGTTGACAGTAGTCGATAAAGACTCAATGTAAGTGTTCCAATGTGAAATACTAAACTCCTTGATTGCAGCAGCAACCTGGTGGTTTTTTCTGTTAAGATCAGTTTTAAGAACTAGGTCTCTAATCATCTGCAAATCAAATTACGTGTAATACTTTATTTTAAAATAGTCGCTAGATGGCAGCACCACAGAAAAATGATTTTATGAACGGAATGATTTCCCCATCGGGAAAGGTATATACCTGAGAATTCTGTAAAATAATATTAATTTATCTGGATGATTGAAAATTCTGAAATTTATAAGGAAGGATTTTTTTCTGTTGTTTTTCTTTACATTTTTTTTCAAAAAATATAAGCTTAAAATTTATTTTATATAATGAACAATGTATTTCATTTCATGAAAGTATTTTGAAACGGCTTTACTTTCTTAATTGTAGTCATGACATTATCAGATTTCATAATTTATAATAAGATATAAAAATTCTAGAAAGTAGAATTTTTAGTATTTAGTATTTAATTCGTACCATAAGTTTCTGAGAAATTAATTATTTTAAAACGAGCATATTTGAAGTCTGTTTAATCCTATTGTAATACGAAAATTTCCCAATTTTTTTCAAAAATTCTTCCTTTACCTAATTGTCATATGAACAGCACGCGAAATAGCTATATTCGTTAGATTTCAGTAAAAGGCATATTCGTTAAATTTCAGTAAACCGCAGGTTTCGTAATTTGGACAGTTATTTTTTATTTGACTAAAGTAAAAGTATTTTTTTATTAAAAATTTAAAAAAAAAATCGGATAAATAACTTCATATGTTCATCTACGACATCACTAATGATCACTACATTAGTTACTTTATTGAAAGAAATTATAAAATCATGTATAAATTTTCACATATTTCAGGTACAGTCGTGGGGGAAAAAAAGTAAACACCCCGTACTAACTCCTCAATATATTATCGTAGAAGAAAGTTACTAGTACCGAACGATTGAAAATAAAGTCTACTTTTAAATGATATAGATAAAATTTGCTTAGGGGGTCATCTACATATTAAAACGAACCATAACTTTGTTTTTTTCAATAGCAGTACACAATTCTGACAGCATAAATGAACTCTACACCCTTCAATTAGCCTAAAAACAAATTTTTATGTAATTCGTACCATAAGTTTCTGAGAAATTAATTATTTTAAAACGAGCGTATTTTAAGGGCTGTATCCAAATTGAAGTTCGGAACTCGATTGTTAACCGAGAGAGCCCCCATCTTGATCAAGGCACCTTAAGAAGTCAATGAAGCCTGCTAGATTACAGGACAGCAGAAGAAATTTCAAAATATCTAGTCACTTCTATTATAGACGGGCCCCACCAGTGGCGGAGAGGTTCTGCTCTCGAAGCTGGTAGACGAGAGGTGCTGGGTTCGATCCTAATCGTTCGGAGCCTTCGTGGTTTTTCTTCGAACCTTGGATTTCCAAGCGTTAATACGGGTTAGGTTCCCCTAGAAAGACCCCCACTAAGGGCACGCCCCCCCCCCCCCCCCCGCGGGCCTATATCCCTCGTGCAGATAATTGGCCGTCATAAATACAACCAACCAATCTATTATAGACGGTCCCTTAAACCATCATTTTGCCGTTTCTTCAGCATAATTTTAAAACTATTTGGAAGAAAAATGTGAAATTTTGTATTTCCATAAAGCAGGACTTAATAAATCTAAATCCATCAAAAAAATTGTAGGTTGCAATTCATAATTTTTTCGAATATTAATTTCATAATTCATATCATAAAATTATAAAAATTGCAAATTCAGTGTATTTATGTTTGTGTATATTAGTATTATTGCTATACAAAAAATTAGCACATTAGGAGCATAATTTCTAGAGATATAAATAAAAATATGAAAATGTAATTTAACATTAGAAGCACTAAATTTTGAATGCTTATAATTCAAAAACTTATCATTCCAATGACTTGAAAGTGGCCGAGAGTTTCTGCTCTCGAAGCTGGTAGACGGGAGGTGCTGGGTTCGATCCCAATCGCGCCCGTCGGCCTAATCGTTCGGAGTTTTCGTGGTTTTCTTCGAGCCTTGGTTCTCTAAGCGTTAATACGGATTAGGTTCCCTTAGAAAGACCTCCACGGAAGGCACTCCCCCCCCCTTAGGGCCCATATCCCACGTGCAGATAATTGGCCGACATAAATACAACCAACCAACCAATGACTTGAAATTCGGTGGCTAGACATAGTTTGAACCGAAGATTTGAAATATCTCGTTAAAATTGGGTATTGTCATTGAAAAAAAAATGAAGATTGGATTCGTTTTAATATGTAGATGGCCCCCTAAGTAAATTTTATAGACATCATTTAAAAGTAGACTATTTCCAATCGTTCGGTACAAGTAACTTTCATCTACGATAATTTGTTGAGGAGTTAGTAGGGGTGTTTACTTTTTTTTTCCACGACTGTACTTCTTGTGATAAAGCATAAAAATACTAGAAAGATGTTATGCCTGTTTAATCCTGTTGTAGTACAATATTTTCCCAATTTTTTCCCATAATTCTTCCTTTGCCTAATTGTCATATGAAAAGTATGCAGAATAACTCCGCTAGATTTCAGTAACTGACATATTTGTTAGATTTCAGTAAATGACATATTCGTTAAATTTCAAGCAAATGAGATATTCGTTAAATTTCAAGTAAATCTTAGTTTTTGTGATTTGGATAGATACTTTTAATTTTATAGACGTAAAAATAACTTTCTCCTAAAAATGAAAAAAAAAATCGGATCTGAAA
Organism: Maratus speciosus; assembly: GCA_963932465.1. Classification (NCBI taxonomy): domain Eukaryota; kingdom Metazoa; phylum Arthropoda; class Arachnida; order Araneae; family Salticidae; genus Maratus; species Maratus speciosus. Next base: position 259,089,631 of record OZ010788.1, read on the forward strand.
AGGGTTAAATAACTTTTTGTTTTTATCTACGACATCACCATATCATCACATCTACATTAGTTATTTTATTGAAAAAAATTAAAATCATGTTTTAAATTTTCACGTTTCCGGTACTTCTTGTGATAAAACACAAATCATACTAAAAAAATGTTATGTCTGTTTAATCCAATTGTAATACGACATTTTCCCAAATATCTTGAAAAAAATCTTCCTTTGCCTACTTTTCATATGAACACTACGCAAAATAATTATGTTCGTTAGATTTCAGTAAAGGACATATTCGTTAAATTTCAGTAAACCTTAGATTTTGTGATCTGGGCAGCTACTTTTAATTTTATTAACGTAAAAGTAAATTTTTCCTCAAAATGAAAAAAAAAAAAAAATCGGATATGGAAAAGATTAAATAACTTCTTATTTTCATATGTGACATCACTAATGGTGAATATGTTTATTACATTATTGAAAGAAAATTTAAAATAAGTTTTAAATTTTCATATTTCAGGTATACTTCTTGTGAAAAAATATAAAAATACCTAGAAAAATGTTATGTCTGTTTAACCCCTGTTGCAATACAACATTTCCCAAAATGTCTTCAAAAATTCTTCCTTTGCCTAATTTACATATGATCATTACGCAAACTAATTACGTTCGTAAATTTCAGTAAACCTTAAGCTCTGTGATTTGGACAGCTACTTTTAATTTTATACTAACGAAAAAGTAATTTTTTCTTAAAAATGAAAAAAAGAAATCTGATATGGAAAGGGTTAAATAACTTCTTATTTTTATCTACGACATCACCAATGATCTATTGGTTTAATAATATGAGTTACTTTATTTGAAAAAAAAAATTAAATCATATTTAAAATTTTCATATTTCAGGTCCTTCTTGGTGTGTCATGGGTGTTTGGTGCTTTTGCTGTTGGTGAAGCAAGGCTAGTATTCCAATACATTTTCTGCATCGCTAATTCTCTTCAAGGATTTCTTATCTTCGTTGTAAGATGTCTGCAATACGCGGAAGCAAGAAGCGCTTGGTAATGAAAAAGATTTTATTTGATTATATAGGGTAGCCTGGGGTAATTTTCAGACAAAAACAAAACTTTTGCAATTACTCAGGAATCAATGACGATTTCTTTTAACTTTTTCTTGGTAAAATAATCACTTGCCTGGTGATTACTTTGAAGCATTTTCAGATAATTACCATTAACAATAAAAAATAAAATTAATAAAATCCTGTCTGGAAATTACCCCAAACCACGGGGTAATTTCCAGACACCTAAGGGGTAATTTCCAGACAGCTATTTGTGGGGTTATTTAAGGGTCAGATTTGAACACCAACTACGGTAATTAAGAGACACCATTGTAAAATGTTATGACACAAGATGGGGTATTTATTAGACTATTCTGAATGCAGAAAAGGCCTTCAAAACGCAATTTTAACTGTACACCTAAAATCCATTTATATTTTTGCGAATAAAAGTAAGTTATATGGTACTTTTTCACACATAGCTACTGTAGCTAAATCTGTTTTATATAAATTTATGTAAATCAGTAAAAAATTTCGGACTTTTTAAACAGTTCTCATGGTTGAATAAAAATGAACATTAAATAAGAACATAAAACCGACACCAATTTAGTTTTTTTTTTTAAATAATAATGAAATAAATAAATAAATATTTTAGTAGCCTAACCTGCTTTTTCACACTACAATGAAATTCTTACACACCACTAATTTCGACAGGCCTAACCATTTTAGTTTTCTTTGACAGTAAAGATATCACTGTAAAAATGTTTAACGTTGTTTTACAATTCTTTTACATCTTCAATAATTTTAACATAGAAAGTATCAACAGGTTTAGTCTTAATAGGTTCAAAAAACAAAAAGTACTTAGCAACAATTTCGGCTTGATCTTTTTTTGGCCACCAATATCGATCATCCCCAAGTCAGTTTAAAATTTTCATTTGGATTTCCAACAGATTTTTCACATAGTCATTTTCGTGGAACAACTTTTGTACATGTCCCAGATAGAATGTTTGGTCATAATATACAGTATATATTATATATTTGATTCTGAAATGGCATCTCTCACTTTCTTCATAATTATCTATCTTTCATCATAAATCTCCCATTTTAGCTTAAACTCCACCCAGTATTTTCCTTTTAACTTACAGATGGCCTTTAGAAGTTTTATTTTAATATACAACTTATTTTAAATCACTCTCAAACTATTAATTTACCAAGTAGGATCAATCAAAACACATTTAGTAACACGTATTAGCGTCTGGAAATTACCCCGAAGGCTGTCTGATAATTACACCGGTGTTTCTTAAAAGCTAAACTTTTTTTTATTATTAAATTTTTCCAAGATGGACATCCAAATAACGTTATTCCGTTGTTTCCAAAAAGATAACATAACCTAATATCCAAAAACGAAGTAGCATTTGTGCTAGAGTTGCCTCACCCGAGAAATTGAAATTTGAAATCAGTGAAGCAAAAAGTTAAAGAGTAATTTTTTTTTTTTATATAGCATTTAGGAAACTAATTTTCTACAAGACAGAGTAAGCTGCTAATTACTAAGAAAATACTAATTGAAATAGAAAAATTGTTGATTTAACTAGGCTAGATTCTGATTACTGTGAAAGTATTACTGCTGTCTTTTAATTACCCCGCATTCCCCTGTCTGAAAATCACCCCAAGGCTACCCCAATACTTATATTTACAAAATAAGAAAGAAAACTGTCTTGTTGATATATTTCATTTACGCTCCAGAATGTCTAAGATTAATAAATACTTTTATATTTTTATTTTAAAAGATATATTTTGTCCGTTGGTGCGTCAATTAAATCAGCATGTGCACTGTTGTGCTGTTTTGAACTAACTTTTGGAGCTGCATTCGTTAGTTGGTTGTACTTATGACGGCCAATTATCAGCACGAAGTATATGGGCTCAAAGGGGGGGGTTGCCCTTCGTTGGGGGTCTTTCTAAGGTTACCTAACGCGTATTTACGCTTGGAAAACCAAGGTTCGAAGAAAACCACGAAAACTCCGAACGATTAGGCCGACGGGCGCGATTGGGATCGAACCCAGCACCTCCCGTCTACCAGCTTCTAGAGCAGAACCTCTCGGCCGCTGGTGGGCCGCTGCATTAGTTAGAATAATAAGATTGTGAAATCTCGTTCCAACATCTGGAGCTGTAGTTCAACAGGATCTCCTCCAAATGTTGGAACGAGTTTTAAGGGAATAGTGGACGCAAAAGAAAAAAAAAAAAAATATCTTTTAATTTTCGTAATAGAGATTTGAAATTTCGTGTCAATATACATTTCACCATAAGTATATAAAACACCTTAAAAGAAATTTCCAATCTTATTAGTAGTAGCTAATTATTCAATCTTTACTATAATATTAGTGACATAATGACAATTTAAAAATTAAAAACTCCTTACAATAAAGATTATTTTAAGGTAATAAATATAGTTAATGAAATTAAAAAACCTGGGGTTGCATGGCAATACATTCATTATCTTTTATGCAATAGGTGTTGCCATTTTTAATATAATATATATTTATTTAGCCGAAACTCTATTAACAATTCACATTAAAATGGTAATGACTTTGCCGGCGATTAATAGTAGCCAGTTATTCAATCTTTATTATAATATTAATGACATCTTGGAACGTATGTGACCTCTAGTAGAAGATTATTAATATATCAGGGGTCGATCCAGGAAAAAATAAGATCATGTTTACAACCTTTGACACTTTCTTTTTTCACAAAATGGTGAAAAAGAAAACATTGTGTCAATTCTAGTGTATGTTTTACTCCTCCTGGAGTTTTTCCGCTTTGAGTAGATCATTCATTATATAAAATTTATTATTATTATATTCACAAAAATATAGTAAATTGGACAAAAATAACTTTTTTCACAAAATGGTGTGACACTTTTTTCCTCACAAAATGGTGAAACAGAAAACATTGTGTCAAGTCCAGTGTATATTTTACTCTTCCTGGAGTTCCTCCGCTTTGAGTAATATTATATTATATCTGCCAAATATGATATTTCAATGGAATAGCATATTTTTTCTCTTCTTTAATTATTAATCTAAAACGAAAAAAAAAAATGTTTTCGTAGGTATCAACTTCTGAAAACTGGAACTTTCAAGAAATATCGTGGGATGGTTCCTCCTGGTAGCTGGTCAGGAAACTCCAACTCGGGACACAACAAGCAAAACGGGCACTCAACAACCACTCGACTGGGAAGCATGGATGCTGGCGTGCCTTTCAGCACCAATACCTTCTGGGGATCTGAAAAAGGCCCGATACCGTGCGGTGAGGAAGTTCCCGCACTTGTGCCGTCAGACTACGCCTCCAGGGGGCAGTTGCTGACGTTTAGCAGCAGCAACACTTTAAAAAGCAACAGCAGCAGGGATGTTGATCAAGGAAGGAGAACTTCGAAGCAGAAAAATCTTAGCAGGTAAATTGGTAGATCCAATGTTTTCATTTTATTTTCTGCTCCGAAAACAAGAGGGAAAAATTCTTGAAAAAGCATTCAGTTGAATTTCTATATACAAGGCTGTATTATTTTACTATTAATTTCCAGGACTATAGCAACAATTTTTAGAATTGAAAGTTTGTTGGTTAACGATGGTATTTGAATTGTCACGTGTCTGCGGACAATATCTGCGCTGCGCGTTATTCTCTTTTTATTTTCTAGTGTTAAAACACGCAGGCAAACGTTCGCTGTCAAAGTATTGTTGTTGGAATAAAGTAGCAGCGAATAAATATTAAATTTTGTTTTGAATTGGAAAAAAGTGCTAGAAGAATACGTAAAATGTTGCAGTAAGTGTACGCTGATGACGTATTACCATGTTCTTGCATTTTTTAATGTTTTCGACGTTCGAAATTAAAAGGATGAACCTAAAGATGACTTTGCAAGTTACTTCAAAAAATTATACAGCGATGCGCAAAAGTGCATTACGTCAGACGGAATTTACTTCGAAACATATTGAACAGTTATGTACTGCACCTTCATACACTGCTCAAAACAATTAAAGGATATTTGAAGTTTTATATAAAATAAAGATATAAACGAAATTTTTTTTGTCGAAAATAGAAGAAGAGAATCACAAATGCAAATTTTTCTGGTTTTCAAACTGTGGAGTATGCAAATTTTGAGTTCGACGTCAAAAACGTCGCTTCAGCGGCAGAGAATGAAATTTGACTTTCAATTGGATAAAAGAGAATGAAGACAAGGATGATCGGCATTCAGTGATTGCTTTGTTTCGATGAGTACGATGTCTCAGCGAAGTCATTTGACAGATTCAGAAGCTTTGAGAATTGTTGGTAGGTTAGAAGGGGGCCAAACTCAAGCCGAAGTAGCGCAAGCCATTGGAGTGTCACAAAGTGTCATTTTCAGGATCTGGAACCGTTTTGGAGAGTGGATGTGCAGGCCGAAGACCAGAGCAAGGTCGTAGACGGGCAACAACGCCCAATGAAGATCGGTATTTAGCGTTAACAGCTCGGAGACACCGAACCATGAACGCTACTCTTCTCCAACAACACCTTCGCTCGGCTACAGGCACCACGATTTCAACTCAGACTGTCCGAAACCGGCTCCATGCTGTAGGTCTGTATGCTCGCCGACCGATGGTATGTGTTAGATTAACATCAAGGCATCGTCGCGACCGCAGGGAGTGGGCAACCGAGCATGTCAACTGGAGGAGAAATGAATGGAGCAATATTCTGTTTTCTGACGAGTCCCGTTTTTCTGTGCATCCGGATAATAGGCGTATTTTCATCTGGAGGGACCGTGGCAGTAGGAATAATCCCGCGTTCATGCACGAAAGTGTCAGATTTGGCGGTGGAGGAGTGTTGGTGTATGGTGGCATCTCCATTGACGGGCGCACTGACCTCTACATCATTCGAGATGGAGCTCTGACTGGTCGCCGATATAGGGATGAGATCCTCAGACCTATTGTAGTCCCTTACGCTGCAGCAATCGGAGATAACTTCATTTTAATGGACGATAACTGCAGGCCACATCGTGCAAACCTGGTGGAGGATTTCCTTTTCGAAGAAGGAATCGTTCGAATGGAATGGCCAGCGTGTTCTCCAGACATGAATCCAATCGAGCACGTTTGGGACGCTCTAGGAAGACGAGTTTCTGGCCGCCAACAACCCCCACAAACTCTCCAAGAACTGGAAAGAGCTCTTCTGGAAGAGTGGGGCAGAATACCCCAACTCGTCATTAATAGCCTCATTGAGTCCATGCCTCAAAGGTGTTCAACGTTGCTGACCGCCCGTGGAAACCATACCCCCAACTGAAAATGATTTTCTTTGAAGAAAACACCTTTTCTTTTTTTCTCATATGCACAAATTGTGTTTTTTTCCTTTAGTACACAAATGCGCAATAAAATGCATTTTTTTCTGCCAAACATGTGTAATTTATTCTCATATAACCTACTATGTCTGTCGACCATGTATCAATCAGCTAAACAGTTTACCAGATACAAAATCCACCTAAAACTGCAATATCCTTTAATTGTTTTGAGCAGTGTACTTCAGAAGTTATTTCACCAGTCCTTGAAATTAATAGCCACACCTTGTATCTAGTACTGTGTTTATTATTTTTTACTGTAAAAATAGCAATAAATATAGTACAATTCCGAGCGTTTTCTGAAGCAACGTGTCTTTTAATCAATTCAACTTAACTTGATATTAATTTTATGAAATTTGTTATTAGTTTTATGGAAAATTGTCTTTTCGTTGACTGATTTCGTTTTAGCGAATCTGCCAAAGTGTGGTATCTTTTTGTAAATGCCCTCTTATGGTTAATTTTACTCAATCAGGTTTATAGTCAAATAACATGTTTGAGCACAATAATTTGATGCAAGAGTGTGTTTTAAAATCTTTAATCGTATTCACATTTTCTTAAAAGGATAGTAGCCATGATGGCAATTCTGGGAAGTGGTGTCACTTACGGAAGATTAATTGAATATAAAAAAGGAAAAAGAAAAGAATTGAAAAACAAAAAGTGCATCAGCAATAAAGGGCCAATGGTGGTAACACTGCCATTATCTACTTATCTACTGTGCATTAATGGAGCAAACAAATGTTCATTATTGAGATAGATTTAAAATAAAAAATCGTGCTTGAAAATATTTATAAAGTCTTAAAAATCAATGAATTGAGACGCAGTTTTAAAAAAAAATCTCATTTGAAAGTACGTTTTTTTCTCCTACTCAATGATGTTAAAATTGAATTTATGCGATATTTAAAAATGAGTATGATTCATAAAAGCGAAAGTAATAGCATGGGTAGTTGACACCACCATTATGACATCGACATACTCTACTACTACTTATTGCAATATATTCCAAATATTAAGTGCAAAACACATAGCTGATGACGACAAAAAAAGTTAGTGGTAAAATTTAGGCGTTAATTGTTGAAATTAGTTTTTCAAATGTGTTTTCTAACAATTTTACTTAGATATCGTCTTTACCTTATTAAACGGCAAAATTCTGTTAAAGTATTCTGGAGGTGTTGGAAAGTGTTTCATAATCTATGCTTGACGCAGGAATTTCTTTCTTGTTTAGTTTTCAAAATGTTGCTAAAATACAGGGTGTCTACAAATTAGTTGGGCAATTTCGTAAGTTAAGAACTTCGGAAATATTAAATGAAATTAACTTGTTGAAAGTCAGACTAGTAGTAATATTGCCGAAGTTTATTCATAGATGGCGTTAGTAGTCATAACCGACGCTATCTCTTATTATTCAATGGCCACCACGATCACAAGATCTTTCACCGCTTGATTTCGGTGTATGGGGTTTTGTAAAGGATCAAGTGTACAAGCCGACATTTCCTGTATCCATTCCTGAAATAAAATCAAGAATCTGCACTGCAATTAATTTGATCGACGGAAACATGGTGACAAATCTGTGGCAAGAAATGATTTACCGATGAGACTTTTGCAGTGTCACAAGAGGAATTCGCATCGAACATTTGTAATAATGGTAAACTTGTACCATTTTTCCGTGTTACAACAATATGTACTTTTTTTCCCCTGTCAATTCCATTCAATAAATCATTCTCTTTGTCCAACTAATTTGTAGACACCCTGTATACGCTTAATTTAATATCTTATGTGTTAAAAGCTGGCGAGCTCTGAGTAAGATTTCAGCACTTAAAATAAAATTTAAGTCTTGTATTTATGTATATGTATTTTAGAAGTATTTTGCAAGCTACAAAAGATATGGACATCCTTTCAGAAGAGTACATTGAAAAAAAGAAATTAAAATTATTAGTTTTCTGGTGTGATAATTTATAAATAAAAATGCATTCTACGCCCGTAGATTTAACATTAGCGAGGGGAATTTCAGATCTCGCTGACCAATAGTCGTAAGTTGAATTACTTCTGAACGGTTTTACAGTGGAATTCTGGGTAATCTAATATTATTTTTATGAGAATAATTTAACTGGACAAATTAACCTCTAATAAGTACAGTCGTGGAAGAAAAAAAGTAAACACCCCTTACTAACTCTGCAAAAAATTATCGTAGAAGAAAGTCACTGGTACCACACGATTGGTAATAAAGTCTACTTTTAAATGGTGTATATAAAATTTGCTTAGGGGGCCATATACATATTAAACCGAACCATAACTTTCTTTTTTTCAATACCAGTACACAATTCTGACAGCATAAATGAACTCTACACCCTTCAATTAGCCTAAAAACAAATTTTTATGCAATTCGTACGATAAGTTTTAGAGAAATTAATTATTTTAAAACGAGCGTATTTTAAGGGCTGTATCCAAATTGAAGTTCTGTACTCCATTGTTGACCGAGAGAGGCCCCTTATTGATCGAAGCATCGTAAGTGCCACTCATGCAGCCATTAAAGACTGCTAGATTACAGGATAGCATAAGAAATTTCAAAATATCTAGTCACTTCTATCCTAGATGGCCCCTTAAACCATCATTTTGCCGTTTTTTAAGCATAATTTGAAAACTATTTAGAAGAAAAATGTGAAAGTTTGGATTTCCATAAAGCAGGACTTAATAAATCTAAATCCATCAAAAAAATTGTAGGTTGCAATTCATAATTTTACGAATATTAATTTCATAATTCATAATTTATATCATAAAATTATAAAAATTGAAAATTCAACGTATTTATGTTTAGGTATTTGAATATTATTGCTACACAAAAAATTAGCACATTAGGAGTATAATTTCAGGAGATATTAATAAAAATATGAAAATATAATCTAACATTAGAAGCACTAAATTTTGAATGTTTATAATTCAAATACTTACCATTCAAAGGACTTGAAATTTGGTGTCTAGGCATAGTTTGAACCGAAGATTTGAAATATCTCGTTAAAATTGAGTATTGTCATTGAAAAAAATGAAGTTTGGGTTGGTTTTATTATGTAGATGGCCCATAAGCAAATTTCATATGCATCATTTAAAAGTAGGCTTTATTTCCAATCGTTCGGTACCAGTAACTTTCTTCTACGATAATTTGCTGAAGAGTTAGTAGGGGTGTTTACTTTTTTTTCCACGACTGTACACTAGATTGCACTTTATTTCGCTTGATGTCAGTTTTTTCGTAAACTGATAGCAAGCGACACGCTGTTAAAGATACGCAGCAAACTATCCAGTCATTTGACCATTTTTATAGAAAACTGTTACATAACCATAATTTAACTCCATTCTGACCATTATTATTGTCCATATTATGCTCAGAATAGATTTAAATTACGGTTATGCAACCTTTTATTTAAAAACGGTCGAATGACTGGAAGTTTGCTGCACATTTTTAACAATGCAGACTTAGTTTTTTGAAAATCTAAAACACTTCCATCACATTTAAAGTCAGAGTAAATGATTTTTCATAAATATATTGTAAGGAAATATTCTCATAAATTTCTAGCTCTTAACGGGGATTGATTGAAATGTTTTTGAAATGATGTTATGTTGTATACTAATTAATGACATTTCCTTTCAATAATCCATTACTGTCAACTCTACATAGTCATTCAATAGTTCTTTAAAAGAAAGAAGAGGAAGAAGAAGAATGCTAAGGGATAGTTGGTTTTCTTGAAAAAATTCGAGCTACTTATCATTAGTACCGGGTGAGCTAAAATTTCGTTAAACATTTAAACTTCATAAAAAAGGGAAGAAATTATGATAAAGGAGTACGGTTTGCAAGAAAAGTCTCACAAGGTAGTCGAATTTTTTTTACCAGCAAAAAAAAAAAAAAAAAAGTTAAAAAATCACATGTAGGAGGCACTGACGCCCCGAAACACAATGAGCAGGATAACAGTTCTGTCGAAGAATGTTCTGGAGGTCATGTTGGAAATTTGTTATTGGAAGAACAAATGAATGGAAGAGTATTGTTGTCCTGTTCATTGTATTTCGGGTCGTCAGCACTCTCTACATGTGACTTTTTAACTAAATTTTATTTTGCTACTAAAACAAATCCGACTACTTTGCGAGCCCTTTCTTGCAAACCGCACTCCCGTATCACAATTTCTTCCTTTTTTATGAGTTTTTAAAGTTTTAACGAACATTTGGCTCACCCGGTACTCATGCGACAATTATGATATTGTAATTTGTAAATGACCCCCAGTGTACTATTAAGCAGCAGAATTCTTTAAATGTTGTTGCAAATATAAAAGTTTTCATTATGAGAGTATAATTTATTTTATCTTAACATTTTGAAATTGTACACAATTTAAGATCAAAGATTAACAAAATATTTGTTACAAACTATAGAGAAGAGCAGTTGTTTTGTTAATTATGTTTTTTGTAATCTTAAGAATTCGAACTACTTTTCACCAGTACACATGCGACAATTTTGTTACTGTAATTTGTAAATGACCTCCTGTGTACTGTTAAGCAATAACAACAGACTGACTTTAAATGCTGTTGCAAAAATAAAAAAAATTATTATGAGAGTATATTTCATTTTATTTTAACATTTAGAAATTGTGCACAATTTAAGGTCAAAAATCAACAAAATATTTGCTACAAACTATAGAGAAGAGCAGTTGTTTTGGTTTTCGTAATCCTAAGAATTCGAGCTACTTTTCACCAGTACACATGCGACAATTTTGATATTGTAATTTGTAAATGACCTCCAGTGTACTTTTAAGCAGCAGAATTCTTTAAATGTTGTTTCAAAAATAAGAGTTTTTATAAACTTTATAAAATACTTATAACTACTTAAAAGGTGACTCAAACATATAAAAATATTATTTAATGCAACCCTGAGACCTCTCGAACACACACGCGTTCATTTTCAAATGTTCAGTTTCATAATATTTTTATATGTTTGAGTCACCTTTTAAGTAGTTATAAGTATTTTATAAAGTTTATTAATAACAAGGTGAAAATTTCCTTTACAACACTAGTGTTTAATACAGTGTTTTGTCTCTAATGAAAGAGTTTTTATTATGAGAGTAAATTTAATTTAATTTTAACATTTAGAAATTGTACACAATTTCAAAGGTTAAAAAAATATTTGCTACAAACTATAGAGAATGTTGTTTTGTTAATTATGTTTTTCGTAATCTTAAGAATTCGAGCTATTGGGTCGTTCGGAAAGTCGTGTCCGTTTGAGAAAATCAATTCGTACCGGAAAATTCTGCCCGGTAATTATTAGACATTATATATCGGAATCAATGTCTAATAATGAAATGATAGAATTTTCCGGTACGAATTGATTTATCCAAACGGACACGACTTTCCGAACGACCCAATACTTATCTCCAGTACACATGCGACAATTTTGATATTGTAATTCGTAAATGACATCCAGTATACTATTAAGCAGCAGAATTCGTTAAATGATGTTACAAAAATATAAGTTTTTATTATGAGAGTATATTTTATTTTATTTTATTTTATCATTTAGAAATTGTACCCAATTTAAGGTCAAAGGTCAACAAAATATTTGCTACAAACTATAGAGAAGATCCAATCTTAAGAATTCGAACAATTTATCACCAGTAGATATGCGACAATTTTGATATTGTAATTTGTAAATGTCCTCCAGTATAAGCAACAGAATTCGTTAAATGTTGTTGCAAAAATAAAAGATTTTATTATGAGAGTACATTTTATTTTATTTTAACATTCAGAAATTGTACACTATTTAAGCTCAAATACCAACAGAATATTTGCTACAATACTATAGAGCAGAGCAGTTGTTTTGTTAATTATGTTTTTCGTAATCTTAAGAAAAGTTTTGTGTATATTACATAAATATTACGTATCCATATCATTTTCTTTACTCATTCAAAGGCTTGTCAGAATTATAAACGAGTAATCTTCTTAAATGCTTACCTTTGTAGCATAAAACGCATAATTTAACCCAAGTAAGCTCTGAATAAAACATTAATAAATATAATTAGAAAAGAAGAAAGTTATCGTTAAGAATTTTACATGAAATAGATATTAAATCAACGAGAATAAATCTAAGAAATTTACAAACATCACTATAAAATGGGCATATTAAACAAATCAGATATTCTACTTTTAAAATAAATATACTTTTAAATAATAATTTTTAAAGAAAATACAATATCACAAGCAATAAAAAAGCCAATAAAGTAATACCATACGTGAAATATTCCATAATCAGTTTCTGAAGTAAAATTAAAATAAAAATTAATATATAGTAAAATCTGCTAAGATAGAATCGGAACTTATTTTTCCGTTTTGGACAGGTATTTTTTTTCTTTTGTCAGTAGTACAATTGCGTGGTATTCTTTTCTCCAAGAGCAGGAGACTGTTCCGTTTAAGACAGAATTCTGTTGTAAATAGGTTTTCTTTTCTCAGGTTTTACTTTTTATTCATCATTTGAGTAATATAAATAGTTAAGAAATATAAATGTTTATAAATGTAAGACATGATCTATGCGTAATTTTAGGATCTTTAACCCTTAAATGCCTGATTTTTCAAAAATCATTGTAATAATGTTTTTCGGCTTTCATTTTTTAAATAAATCATGGGAAAAATACTTTAAAAAATCATATTTTGTCTTAAGTATAGTTTACGGCTAAAAAACAGTTTGTTGCTAATCGGCAATAATGGCGTTTAATTGAAAAAATAATTTCCCTTGATAAAATTCTATAATATTAAACACACAAGAATTTTAGGAACTATAATAAGAGATAAATTTTACTTGCTCACTGCAGGTCAAAATAGGGTATTTCGAAAGCTTCCAAACAAAACAAAAAGAACAAGTAGCAACATTTAAAAAAATAAATTTATCTTTATTCTTAAACAGCACAAGTGTTGCCATCTAAATGTTGAAAATCGATTTAATAATATTTTCAGAATGTATTTTATTGGCAACATTAGGCATTATAGCTTCAATATTATTCTAATAGTATTTTAGAGCCTAAATTGGGTATGTTGCCGAAAAGCAACACCAGGCATTTAAGGGTTAATTCAAAGTGACCCATTTGTGTTTTGACAGGATTTTAAAATTCTAAAAGTAACAAGTAAATTTATAATATTTTCACAAGTTTTATTTTATAGACATCATTTTGAGAAATATAATCACTTAAGAAATACATATGTTTAAAAAATGTAATAACATGATTCATGCGTAATTTTGGGATCTTTAATTCAAAGTGACCTATGTATGTTTTGACAGAATGGACTTTAAAATCCTAGAAGTAAAAGACAAATTTGTATTATTTTCACAGGCTTTACATTACATACATCATTTTGAAAAATATAATCACTTAAGAATTATAAACTTTTAAAAAATGTAATAACGTGATCCATGCGTCATTTTAGGATCTTTAATTCAAAATGACTAATTTGTGTTTTGACAGAATGGATTTTAAAATTCTAGAAGTATCAGGCAATTTTATGTTATTTTCACAAGCTTTATTTTATATACATCGTTTTGAGAAATATAATCACTTAAGAAATATGTATAAATGTTTAAAAAATGTAATAGCATGATTCATGCGTAGATTTAGGATCTTTAATTCAAAGTGACCCATTTGTGTTTTGACAGAATGGATTTTAAAATTCTAGAAGTAACAAGCGATTTAATGTTATTTTCACAAGTTTTATTTTATATACATCATTTTGAGAAATATAATCACGTAAGAATTATAAACGTTTAACAAATGTAATAACGTGTTCCGTGCTTAATTTTAGGATCTTTAATTCAAAGTGACCCATTTATGTTTTGATAGAATGGATTTTAAAATTCTAGAAGTAACAAGCGAATTTATGTTATTTTCACAAGTTTTATTTCATATACATCGTTTTGAGAAATATAATCACTTAAGAAGTATGTATAAATGTTTAAAAAATGTAATAACATGATCCGTGCTTAATTTTAGGATCTTTAATTCAAAGTGACTCATTTGTGTTTTGACAGAACGGATTTTAAAATTCTAGAAGTAACAGGCAAATTTAGGCTATTTTTACAGGTTTTACTTTATATACATCGTTTTGAGAAATATAATCACTTAAAAATTATAAACGTTTAAAAAATGTAATAACATATTCCCTGCGTAATTTTAGGATCTTTAATTCAAAGTGACCCATTTGTGGTGTGACAGAATCGATTTTAAAATTCTAGAAGTAACAAGCGAATTTATATTATTGAATTTAATTATTGAATCTAATTACTGAAATTCTATTTTTTCTTTAAACTGCAAATCATTTCTTTTGTTAAATTTCTCATTATTTTTCGTAGGTCTAATTCGGAAACATCTCAAGATCATTCGAAAATGTCTGAAGAACCTCCAGTCACAAGCAGTCATTACATGTTCGGTCTCAGTCCATCAGTCTTGATCGAAACAACTGACGCGGAAAACGGCGAGGAAATTACTCCACGTGAAACTACTATCACATCATCTAAAGACACACAGCTAAGTACCTTAACGAACGAGCCAAAGAGCAGAAGCTCATATGCGTCGTCCATAGGTTATATTGATGAGGAAGCCGATAAAATTGCTGCCAACACGCTTGATAGAAAAATATTTGCTTCAAAAGCGTCCAGTGTGTTTGGCAACGTTAAATCGGATTCCCCACCAGATTATGACAAACAAAATTCTTGGCCAAGGACATTAAGCTCATTTCTGGGTGGCAAAGAACCCCTAAAATTCACAATTTCCGATTCAAATAATGGATCGTCACCCTTAACTTCAAAGAAATATGGCAATGACCAAGACTATCCTGCCAGTCAAGTGATACCTTTACATGTCAGACCGTCATCACCTTCGTTTTTGAAGGAAACGGATTCTTTTCTTAGGACCACTGATCCATCTTCAGATCATCATCACCATCATCACCACGTGCCTACCATCAACCGAACGTGGAGGACCACTAATCTTGATGTACCAGAAGAAGAGGAAACGACAGGTGAAGTTTCTGGTGATCCAGAAACCTGCCAAGTGTGGGACAGGCCAGGAGTTCTAATGTCACCAAATGAGTCGATGTTTGTTGATTCTGCCGCCTCGAGACTATGAACTAGTCACAGACTACTACTGGCCATATAGTATTGTGCATTTCTCTAAGACGATTCGATAAATATCATGAGAATTTTAATCCAACGAATGGGAAATTTTCGATATTGACGTGTCTTAATTTTGTTAATAAGTATGGAAATATCCTATAAAAATTGGTAACAAGCAATTTCCTACGTTGCTTTACGTTACCTTTTAACGCGAATGTATCATGTTGAAACTAACTTCAAGTGATGCAGAAGATTGTTTTAAGTTTGAAATGCTGTTGTGTTTGAATAATTATCGAATACTTAGATCATCCCTACGAAGAAACTGCTTCTCTCAGTGTAATAAGAAATGTTATACTTGCAGTGAGTGCATCGTCTAGTCCGAGAGGGACATTGGGTTTCAAACATGTATGTACATCTATGTACAGATAGTTCAAAATTTCGTCCATTGCTGAGAAGCTTTGCTTCTTCAGTTCACACATAATCCACATTATTTGATATTGTACTGTTGCTTCAAATAAAATATCAAGTATTATGCAAACTAACTTTGAATTCGTTGTAATGTTTACAAGAGGAAATATCCTATCATTTTGAGATCTGAAACACGTTTACTTTCTTACAAAAACATTTTTACTCCAAAGAATACATTTGTGATTTTATATGAGTGTTCGTATACAGTGTCTCTTATTAATCAGTTGAATTAAAACGTGTCCTAAAACAGAACATTATTTGAACATCTACATGTCATCACTGCCTTAATTGTTCAAAGATATTAAAGCAGTGCGTGTACAACGTCAATGAAATCATTTGTTCTAATCTCAGCCGTGAACTTTTGGTGTAAATCTATGTCATAGTCATGAACTACATATTTTCATTACATAGTTCTTGGTGATTTTAGAAAATTGAGATTTTACATATGCATAGACTCTTATGTGTATTTTACGTACTTTAATTACATCAAGAATATGCA
Organism: Maratus speciosus; assembly: GCA_963932465.1. Taxonomy (NCBI): domain Eukaryota; kingdom Metazoa; phylum Arthropoda; class Arachnida; order Araneae; family Salticidae; genus Maratus; species Maratus speciosus. The sequence continues at coordinate 259,106,093 of OZ010788.1, forward strand.
GCCATTTTTTCAAATCAATATTTTCGATACATCAGATGTACGACTAGTTTTATTGTTTGTGTGAATTTCGTTAATAACATTCTGCCTGTGCATTTTTTTCTATTACAATAATGATATATCTGCAAAGTGTGTAGGTATGTCTAGGAGCATTTTTTGTGTGTGTGAAAAAACTTTCGAATGTATTACACTGAAAAAAAAATGATAGTTGTCTTCAAAATATACGTACAATTTCTACTTGTAAATTACGTGGTCACATGATCAATTTTTCGTTCTCAACAAAAATTGTGTCATAGTGATGCATTTATTATAAAGACTTATTTTATAAAGAAAAATAAGTATACAAAAAATGGAGAATTTATCTTGCTGAGTATCACTGTGAGATGCATGCAATGTTAATTTTTTCAAAAAAAAGATTCCCATAAAAACAAATCTTTTTTCCAATAAACGTAAAATTTATTTTTCTTAAAAACGTGAAATGGTTAAACTAATAAAACTTTCTTTATAGAAATTATTTTCATTGTGATTATGAAACACAGTTTGAGCTTTAGATGTAATTTAGTTTTCGCTGAATATATTCATAATCAGTAGATTTTGTTTATATTCAATTACAGCTGGATCCTAAAACTTTTCATTGCTCAATTTAATTAACACTTTATTTTTTGTTATTATTGATTAGCAAATTTTTTTATTATGTCTCAGTAAATGTATTGAGATTATGTTCACTTTGCTTTGGAAAATTTTTTAATGTTGTGCTCATTTAAGGGGTCTCAGGACTCTTAAAATTGGAAAAAAAAGGGGGGGAAAAGGACCATTTTCAACATTTAATATCTTAAAATGTATATGATTTTAAAACACAATTTTTATTGTGATGAAAGATATAAGTATGTTCTTTCATGTCATGCATTTAAAAAATTGCAAGATGCAGAATTAGTTATTATAGGTAGCTCCAAACTGTCAGACATTTGTCGAGCAGAAAAATGGTATGACATCTTACGCGCAGGATTACAAAATATATTTTGCAACTAGAATGAAATTTTTTGTCCCTAATTATACTTCAGATTGTAATAATTACCCTGAACCTAAAAAAATCGTATTTGAAGCATTTTTATATTTTTAATGCAAAGTTGTATTTAGCTAATACAAAATTTTGAAAATTTCAACAGTGTAATCACCTAAAAATATATTTTTTTCGAACAATAAAAATGATTCAGTTTATACAAACTAACATGAAACATGTGTTTTAAAAATTTCATGAAAAAATATTGAGAAGTTTTCTAAATATCCTGCACGTTATGCCCAAAAATGTCATTTGGAGAAAAATGACTTCAAAGTTTCGGAAATGCCGCTTCAGCCATTGAGCGGGTATAATTCTAAAAGTCATAACTTCTGTTCTAATGGGAATTTCAAAGAAACAATCATATCAAAATGTTCAGAAAAGAGAGGAGATTATCATCTAAAAAAATAAAATTTCGAAAATTTTGAAGCTTTAAGAGACTTGAGACCCCTTAAATTTTTTTATTAAGTAAATCTAGTAAACTTGGTCTCATATAACTTGTTAATTTTACTCACAGAACTCGAATATAACTAAATTAGATCAGTTAAATTATAAATAATTTCTATTTTGTTATAATACATGGAACATTTCCGAAATTCAAATCACAATTTTTTGTACATAATTAAATATTTTCAAAAATGTTTAAATATATAAGTATGTCGCAATATTTTTTCTACCGCTTAAAATAAGCTTAGTCGTTCGTTTATTTTGTTTTTAAATTTATTTTTACCCATATAATAAATTTATATCACAATCCAATAGTTTTCGATAAAAAGAGGGATTTACTTATTTTTTATTTATTTTTTTCTTATTTTGCACGGTAAAGGGTAAACTTTAATTATAGAGGACTACAATTTACTTATTTTTTATTTATGTTTTTCTTATTTTACACAGTAAATGGTAAACTTTAATTATAGAAGACTACAATTTTAAAAATAAAATATTAATGTATCCATTCTTTCAAATTAAATCTAAGACATTTTTTTTCCTCATAAGTTGGACTAAATTCACAGTACTTTCTTACAAATTAATTTTTTTTCAATATCAAAAGTGTTAATTAGTTTAATTAAAATTATGTTATTTCTATTGTTTGTAACAGGATGTAACTTAAAAGTCAAAGCCTTCGTTATAATTACAGTTAGCTCTAATAATAAACATACATTCAATTATACAGGATTACATTATCCAATAGCTAACTCTTAAACCGCTGATTTTAGAGGTATACTTCCAGTTGAAAAACTGTTTCAAATATTGTTTTCCAATATAATTAGAAGTCATTTACATCAAAATAGTTATTGTAATATTTACAAAATTTAAATTTTTATACTGTCACTCGGTCCTGCAAATTATATTAAAAGAAACTTTCCCCGTGCTGGAAGAAATAAAACAAACAAAATCTCATTTTTTTAATTCCTACTATTAGTTCACACTCTCCCTATATTTATTTATTTATTTATCTTGTTCAAATTTTAAATCGTTAATAAAATACTTATTATTCATCCTATCAAGTTGAAATATTTTTTTTTAAAAACTTGTACTGGATGACAACTGATGTTTATACAGATTTTTCAAATATTAATTCATTAATTAAATTTTAATTAATTAATTTTAGTTTTATATGGGAGACAAAATGGAGGCCTTTGGTTATTGAACAGCATTTAATGCCTCTTCATATCTATAAGGGGGTTACCCTAGGGGGGACCCTGTTCTGTCGCCAAATACCGCCAAGTTTATCGCCAATTTGGCGATATGCGGCCAAATTTGGAGACCAAAAGAAGTCGCCAAAAGTGACACTAACTTGGCGATATCTCTAATATTTCGCCAAATTCCCATATACTTCCATTGTAAACCTACTTGCTTATAGAAAATCAACAAATTGAGATACTTTTATGCAACAAAAACTAATATTAACTTAAGGGATTATATTAAATTTTTCTTTGATGACCTAAGTAGGAATTGACTGTAAAAACAAAATTTTTATATTACTTGTTTACAACAGAAACTTACTGAGCTAAGATACTTCGAATTTAGGATTTTTCGGTATTTTCTGACACCAGAAGCTCGTTTTTTCGAGTCGGAATACTCCAAAATGTCATAAAATTCAAAGTATCATAATTCGGCAATTTTGCTCATACAAAAATAAAATTTTTGTTCTTTTACTTGTTACAGCATGGAGGAAGACTTTTCGAAATATAACTTATAGGAACGTATAAAAATTTTAATTTTGTAACTTTTACGAAAATAATTATTATGACTTAAATGACCACTAAGTTGATAAAGAAAAATATTCGAAACATTTTTGCAATAGAAAATCATATCTTTAACCCTTTATGTCCCGATTTATAAATCAGAAATTTGCTCTTCTTCAATAATTATCTTCGTTAATATCTGAAGATATCCAAAACAACTTATTTAATGACAATTTTATTTTTAGATAGATTTTTAAATAAAACTTATTTAATAAATTGCTAGTTAGAGGTTTTTGTAAAATATTTACAAGAATAATTAGATTAATACTGTTCTGGAAACCTTGCAAATCTTCCGAGAACAACGTAAATAATAATAAAAAAAAAAAAAAAATGCAATTTAACAAATTACAACGACCATTTGGAAAATGATTTTTTCAAAGACTAAAATTTAAGACATAAAAAATCGCACGGAGTTGATCATACATTACGTACGCCATGGATTACATTTTCGGTACTGTGAATTTTTAAACTTCTACGGAGCTGGTCATACATTACGTACGCCATGGATTAAACATTAATATTCCTGGACCAGTTTTGAATAAAATTTCATTCTTAAACTTCTAAACATCCCACAATATTACTTTTTACACCGTCGTATAGAGAAAAAATGTACTTTTAAATGCAATTTGTTTGAAAGCTGTATCTCAATTTGTTTCTGAGTTATTATTATTTTTTTTTTGTAGATTTTATTACTTTTTTGTCATAGTGGCAACAGAAGTATCCATCTCTGTTGAAAGTAAAGGGAAAATACAGATTACTGTATAGACCAATCAGAAAAAGAATAAAATGCGGATTCAACTAATAAAAAGCTTCAGATATGTTTTTGATTTCCTACCCTGACAGAGGGCAATAACCATTTTTCCAAATGGTTAATAAAAGTATTTTGATCCTATCTATAACTGAAAAGTGTTCTGTAGTTGCAGATTTTTTGTAAAATAATTTTAATGGGCGAATAAATTAAATCCATGTAAATGGTTGAGAAAATAATCACATTAAAAAATATTTAGCTTCGACAGTTTCGCTGTGCTTACTGAATGTGATCCAGCAAAATATTTTATATGGAAAGTACCACATACTTTTATTAGTAGACGAGTTAAATATATTACATTTCCTTTAATGGGACTTAAAAGTCCATTGGGAGTATAAAGGGTTAAAACTAACGTTTTAGAATTAAGCCTTAAATGCCTGATTTTTCAAAAATCATTGTAATAATGTTTTTCGGCTTTCATTTTTTAAATAAATCATGGGAAAAATACTTTAAAAAATCCTATTTTGTTTTAAGTATGGTTTACGGCTAAAAAACAGCTTGTTACTAATCGGCAATACTGGCCTTTAATTGAAAAAATAATTTTCCTTGATAAAATTCTATAACATTAAACACACAAGAATTTTGAGAACTATGGCAAGAAATAAATTTTACTTTCTCACTGCAGAACAAAATAGCGTATTTCGCTAGCTTCCAAACAAAACAAAAAGAACAAGTAGCAACAATTGAAAAAATAAATATATTTATTCTTAAACAGAACAAGTGTTGCCATCTACATGTTGAAAATCTATTATAATAATATTTTCAGAATGTACTTTATTGACAACATTAGGCATTATAGCTTCAATATTATTCTAATAGTATTTTTGAGCCTAAATTGGGTATGTTGCCGAAAAGCAACACCCGGCATTTAAGGGTTAAGCTACGATAAGTGGAGACACCCTGTATTATTGAAATTTTTAGAGCCTACTGAATATACGGAATTTATTTACCTGATATTGCAGTTAAAGAAAAAAACTATAACTATAAGCAGCAAATTTCAACTTTATCATGTATATAAAAAAGTGAATGTGTTTAACAAATATGTAACATTTAAAAGTATTCTCTATGGCAAAGTGTAGTACATTAATTCAATGAGAGACTTTCGGCATTTTGGGAACGATCTGCAATACGTCCACCAAATGTCTTATCTTAGATTTGAGTCTCTGATTGTGCCATTTATACGCTCAAAATAATTCTGCTTTAATCATACATGTGATTTTTATTTGTTTGTGATGTAAAACGGATTGAGAATGGAACATGCTATATCTCAAGTAATCCGGAAAAATTTAAGTGAAAGATATACAGTAGTTTGCAAATTAATTTGGACAAGGTAAGACAAACTCTTGATTTCAGACATTTTTTCGAAATTCTAGAAAAGTATTAGATGAATCCTTTTTCGACATTCGGCCACGTAAAGAGGGTTCTTGAAATCATATACTTTCCTGTGAAAATTTAGTCTCGATTTCAAAAGTACGCTGAAAAAAATGGGTTCTCAAAATTGAGTAAAAACTGCTCAATGTTAAACACGTCACATACTCAAAATAGGTCCGATCCAAATGTACTTAAAATTGAGACACACGTGCGTTTATTTTTTATTCTATAAATGCGTTCAAATATGAACCCTTATGCACTTATTTTTGATCCTATGGATGTGTTGAAATAGGAAGTATTTCTGTCCTCATTTTTGAACCTATGTATGTATTCAAATATGAACTTTTAAAGCAAATGCTTTCTGTTGAGTTTTTTTTTTCTTATTTTATGTAATCAGCTGTACCTTCTGTAAATATTAAATGAATGCAAAGATCAAATTATGCACAGTATTTTAAAATAATTTAAAAGTACTTCGAAAAAATATGTCATAAAAATATGAAGTAAAACAAGATGGCTGATTACACTGTAAAAAAATAATAATAATAATAATAATAAAATAAAAAAAAGATGTAAAGTTGCAGAAATCTGTATGCTTACTAAAATTTTATCTGTGCACTGTACAAAAAAGATGTAAATCTACAAAACTAGTTTTTGTAAAGCTACAGATTTCTGTAGCTTTACAAAAGAATCTACTAAAATTACAATAATCTTACTAAAATTTTATCTGTAACCTGGGTTGCAGTTAGATAAAAAGGTGTAGGCGTCCCAGTTTCCTAAAAAATTCTTAGTACCCTTATAGGTTTTTTTATTTACAGTGCAAATGTATATCTGTTACATGAATTTTTGTTATTGCCGTTTCATAAAAAGTTCTAGGCATACCAATTTCCTAGAAAATTCTTAGTATCCTTATGGATTTTTTTTACAGTGTAGTAACACGTGCAAAACCAAATTAAGGTAAAAATATGGGCTAAAAGACATTTAATAAGACACTTTCAAAACTAAAATAAGTTAAATTTAAAAAAAATTGTCAAAGGGACGTTGCCCCTTGACACTTTACTACATATTAAAATAAAAATAAGCTGATATTTATGTCCCACTCAAAATTATTAACAAGAAACATTTATTTGATTATTTATTACGAAAAAATAGCAAAATTATTATCAAGATACGCTAATAAAGTATTTTTATGAAAAGAGCATTATTTTCAAGCACTTTTAAATTATTTTAAAATACTGTACATAACTTAATAGTTATTTATATTAATTTAATGCTTAAAGAAGGTACAGCTGACAGAAACAAAATATTGGATATTTAACAGAGGACACTTTACTTTCTAAGTTGTAGGCAAAATCTTGAAAATCTAATCCCCTTTTTTTGTTTTCCATGAACATATCCATCTCATAGCGCACAGACCGGATCGAACATGCAAAAATATACCAAGCACTCATAACAACAATCCAATGTATACTTAATTACGCATTACAAAGGAGACGCAAGATATAGTTCTTTCCGAGGAATAAAAAATTTCTATTAAGGAACATCTTTTATGCCGCCATAAATGAAACAAACCATTACAAAGTACAAAATTATCGTTTCGTTTGGATATCTACAATACTTTTCGAAGAAGGATCAAAAATAAATATTCGCTTGCATGAATATTATGAGACGATTTTAGTTAATGAAATTTTATGCCATCTTAATCTAATCGTATGCAGCCTAGCGATATTTATTCCACGAATTTCTTAAAAGTAGGATTCAGATTCGTTCCTTGTGAAGAATGAAACTAATTCGCTGTTTTGTTTCCAGTGTTTTTTTCTCATTACCCTTTCTAAGAACTCAGATAGTTTTCTGACAAACAATATTACATCACCAAATGTGTGGTATACTAGAACAATAAGTTGAAAATAATCAATCTATATTAAGATTTGCCTAATTTGTTTATGATTTTACATGCACTCAATTTTTTATATTTACGAAAATGTAGGATATATTTTCACATAGACATAGAACTAACAAATAATTTTAAAAACTTCAAAATGATAGTTATTTAGTTTCATCTGAAATTTTACAGTTAGAAGCACGCAAAGTAGTTCATTGTCTGAATATTTTATGGTTAATAGCTAATATATTGTTTATTTAATAACATATTATTTCATCCATCTTAAAAACAATTATTTCTATAATGACTCCAAGTCACTCAAAACAGTAATTTTGTGTTTAATAAATATCTAATGTATTTCCAAAAATGCTACGCATTCATGCATATGAGCTAAAAAAATTCTTAGCTTTAAAAAAATAACAGAAACGGGAGAATGAAAAGTTGAAATGGGATATTTTATGAATTTTTAATTGTTTTAAAGGACACAGTTTTTTTTTAGATGAGCTTTCAAGAGATTCCAAAAAAGAATCATTTTTTTTTTAGCACTGATGCATATATGAATAGTATTTTTGTAAATATATTAGGTTTTTATTAAACACAAAAGTACTGCTCTTACAATTAAAATGTGAAATGACATGTTTATTCTATAAAACAATAGTGAATGTATTTTTTTTAAATATTTAATTAAAATATATCTAACTATATTATGAAACTGTTTAACGACTGGAGCACAGACAAGCATGTTACCGCATTTTTTTTTTCTTTTTGTACAAGTAATGCTTGATAAAATCAGTATAGATAAAAACGTATAACCCTATGTGCATTCGAGACTGAATTTTAACTGCAAAGCATGAGTTCAAGCAAGTTCTTTACATGCCGACGATGAAGATTAATTTTTCACATTCTTCTTCAAAAATTTGAATACAATATTTCAAATCAAAAGTTTATTCACCTTGTCCAAATGTCCTAATTAATTTGAACATTACTGCAATTTTAAATTTACGGTTAATGCCATATACAAAGACAATCTCTGTTCTCAATCATTTATCTTTTTTTATGTATATGAAATTTTCTGTCTAAAGAAATTATAAAATTAATAAAAAGGTGCAAATTGTAAATTGAAACTGCTTGTGATAAAGCTGGAACTGAAAGATATTTTTGTGAATGGTAACTTTAGTGTAAAGCGTACTGAAAAGTATTTGTATGAGATGATTTCAACCATGTGATTTGTAAATTTATTGTACGTACAGTTTAGAACTTAAAAAGAATAAGAAGTCGCATTACAAGAATTATGTATCTGATTTTCTTGTTTCTGTTACAGTAAAATTTAGTGTTGTATTCTCAATTATTCAATTCATATTACATTTTAATTATGTAAATTTACCGACCAAGAGGATTTTAAAAGGAATTTAAATATTCAAAATACTAAAGATGAATTTAAATATCTCTCTTCTTTATGTTCCAAATTTTCAGAAATTAATACTCTTTAATATGATTTTACGATTAAAATTTTATTATTACATTCTCTGATGCATCACAACTGTTTTTTCTCCTCTATGAAAATTCTTCATCAAATCAAAATAGCTCAATACTGTAAAAAAAAAAAAAATCTGTAATTTTACAGATGTAAATATAAATAAATCTGTATGCTTACCAGAATTTTATCTGTACACTATACAAAAAAAGATGTAAATCTACAAAGCTAATTTTGTAAACCTACAGAAATGTGTAGCTTTACAAAAGAATCTACTAAAATTACAGTAATCTTACTAAAATTTTATCTGTAACGCGGGTTGCAGTTAAATAAAAATGTTCTAGGAATTCAAATTTCCAAAAACATTCTTAGTAACCTTACAAATTTTTTGATTTACGGTGCAAAAGTGTATCTACTACATGACTTTTTATTGTTGCCGGTACATAAAAAGTTCTAGGCATCCAAGTTTCTTAGATAAATTTTAGTAACTTTGCATTTTTTTTTACAGTGTACCTCCTTGAACCTGCCGTTTTCTCATTAATTTAATAACGATTGCAACACTCTGGAATTCAATATTTTAATTCTTCTATCAAATATAATGAAAATATTGATTTTGCGATAGCGGAATTAATGAATAATTTGATCTGTTAATTAGTCTGATAAATATATTTATTTGAAAATGATTACGTGAGACCATAATTTTTGAATTGTTATACCACTTAATTTCAGTACACTGTAGAGTCCTGCATTTTCTTTGGTAACCCGATTTTACCCGAACCCGACATTAATGTTTTTCATTGCGAGTTGGGTTCAAATTGGGTTGACTTTAAATGTTTCAGGTTTGAGACTATTTCGTGTTGGGTTTTGACTCTATTGTGTCGGACTCGGGTTGATCCAAGAAAGTACTAAAAATACTGAATGTATGAAAGTACTTTAAAAGAAAGTACTGGATGTTTTTCAAATGTAAAAACTATATATTTGAATATTAATGCGTATATATTCGTTCATTTTTATGCATAAAAGGATAAAACTGATGTTAGAGATGAAATTGTAGACTACTTTTCCATATTTGTATTACGGTATATGGGTTAATTTTCTACCAATTAGGGTTTAGATTTGAATAGTTTGGGTTCGGGTCGAGTTTCGGATGACAAAATTGTTTTGTCTGGTTCGTGTTCGTTACAACTCGACCCGCTGAGGGCTCTGGTATACCGTAATTTGCATCCATTACACTGATAACTATTTTCTTGTGATTTATAATGTATCTCACTCAATTTGTATACTGTAAAAAAAAAAAAAAAAAAAAAAAAAAAAAAAAAAAAAAAAAAAGATGTAAATCTACAAAACAAGTTTTTGTAAAGTTACAGAAATCTGTATGCTTACTAAAATTTTATCGGTAATCCGTGATAATTACAGGATTTTTTTTTTTTTGTTCCATTTACATAAAAAGTTCTAGGCATCTCCAGTTTCCAGGAAAATTCTTAGTAACCTTACAGATTTTTTTTACATATAAACACGAATCTGTTACATGGATTTTTTTTTTTTTTTTTTTTTTTTTTTTTTTTTTTTTTTGTTACATTTACGTAAAAATTTCTAGTCATCCCAGTTTCCTAGAAAATTCTTAGTAACCTAATAATATATATTTTTTTACAGTGCATTATAATAATTATTATTTTAAAATGTTATTCACCCCATAACTAAACCTTGTGCTTCACTGTCATAAATTTACCATGTCACAACATTTTAGAACGCTAAATAATCATTAATAAGTAGATGTTTCTTTAAACGAAGGGTCAAATTACTTTTTTTTTCCATTTCAATGTCCTTGAACAAAAGTGGCTCAACGTCATTTGCCATGTTAACAACCCAATTCTAATACTAATAGGAATTTGATAAGTTTAAATAACTTTTTTTAAGCATATAAAACTTGGTTGAAATCACTTCACTGCTTTTATCGTCTGTGCCTCAGACAATGTGTATTGAATAAAAAGAATGTCATATTTTCTTAAATATGTGCTGGATGGATCCATATTAAAAGTTGAACCAGAATGTGGTATGTTGATATATGTATTATAACAGTCTTAATATTTTTCGTTTATGCATTGCACTAAAGTGTGCAATAATGTTTCGTGTTATGTTTTTTAACATATTGGAAATTGTTATTTTTGATACTGAGTTGTATTAAATTATTATAAGCTTCTCAATAATGGCATAGTACTTTGCCATGTGTAAATACGTACCTTTATTGTGATTTGATGTAATTTTAAATCAATTTTAAGATTTTTCTGTGATTACGTTTTGTTAACGCTCATGCAAAATTTTCAAAAGATATTTATCAAATTTTGATTTAAAAAAATGTCATGATCTGTCTTATTAATTTAAAGTTTAGAATTGAAGCAGTAAGTATGACATATAGGACAAATATCAATACAAATCAAAATTTTCAATTCTATAAAATTACATAATATGGTAATTTGGTGATTGATGCAGCAAAATAAAGTTAATCATTTGTAAATCTAGTTTCGTTATTCTAAGAGGACTTTTAATATTTATATAAATATCAACACTAATACATGTTGAAAAAACTTATGTCATGGAAATAGTAAAAAAATTAATTAGCAAAATACTTGAAAAGTAATGTTATTGAATATTTTCTGATGTTCTTAAAATAAAAAAATAAAATCTTTCAGAAACCAAATAATTATTGTGGAATTATTTTTAATTAAAATAAAACACGATTTTTCTTACTTTGGCGCCAACTAGGAAACCCAAAAGATACCTAAACTGTTCAACTGTTTTCTTATTCTATAATTTTTACAGCGAAACGTGCTGTTGTCGATGAATTGTCTGATAGGCGATTCTTAAATCCATAAAATGAATCAGTATTTCTGGTACTACACCTTATTATTATCTTAAATTGTTATTTATAGTTTTGAATACTTAAATTCTTTTAATTTAATGTTTTAAGCAATGCTCTGTTTCCAGAAAAACAACTTAATTCTTGCAATGTAAATTTTTTTATTGTAAAGATTATATATTGCATATTTAAATATATATAAATATATATAATCTGAAAAATAGGTATAATTTTCTTCTATATGCTTAAAGCATTTCATGTAGGCTTTCATTAAATACAGAAATAAATACTCATTAAAAAAATATATATATTTAACGAGTTTTAAGAAAAATAATATTATTAATATTACTGTCGTAAGTATTATGCAAAACAGAAAATGTCTTCAATCCCATAAAATATATAAATACATTATAATTTACTTTTTCAGCAGATCTAACGTTTAAAAATTTTATTATGATAGTTTTAATAAGTAAGCTAACTTAGGCACATTTGTATTTATTCACCACTATTGACTGCATGATTGAAATTCATACTTGGAAATTTATACAATTATTTTGTTAATTAGTATAAATTCATCTTAACTGTAGAAATAAATTACTACTGAGCAATTTACACACGCCCCACTGTGATCTTTTAGCTTCAATTTTATTCTTCATTCAATATCGTGAAATTTACTGAAATAAATTATCGCAAAATTATATTGGAAAGTATAAAAAAGAAAAAAAAATGGATCTAATGAACAAGAATTGGTAGATTTTTACAGTGGAATTATCAAAATTATCAATTTAAAAGAAAAAAAATCATTGAAACAAACTACTATTCAATTCACAGCTACCATATATATGCTACAGTTGTCCGAATTATGAATTTAAATAAATAATAAATCACCCTAACTTATTGACTTCAAAGTTTTGAAAAATGTATCAAAAATGTATTTTGTCTATTACAAATACATACGAGAGTAGAGGTGGCAAAATCACATTTTTGAAACGCTAAGAAACATTTCAATCTTACAAAAAAATCAACATTGTACAGGCATTTCAATCATGTTCATCGCTGTAATCATAAACATCAATTTGTGTATGTTTTAACAATTTGTGTATGATAACAATTAACAATTATAAATTTACAAGTCATTTTTGTAAAATGAAATTTGCAATTCTGGACCAAATCTATTCCTCGAAGACTGATATCAAGCAATAATATAATATTGCAACTAAAGTATTATGTAAATATTGCATTGTAAAATTGTTATTAAAAGTATTCTACCATGTACGATGTGCCCATATATAGAAACAATTCGTGAAAGCTGAAGCCTTTTTTTAAGAAAAATTATTGTATATCCATTTTATTCGTATATTTTTTGGATTATGTTTTCTGCATTTAACGATAAAGGATAATTTATATCTTTGCATGATTTTTTTCTTCTTCATTTAAAATGTACTTTGCAATCATCTTTGCTTTATCTGTGATGAAGTTAGAAAATACTTTTTCGAAAACACACGAAAATGTAATATTTGTACTTTATTGAATGTAGAATGACTAATTTACTGTGGTGTTTTACAAGATAGCCTTTTTTTCAGTTTTTTGTTTCTTAAGCACACTTGAATTTGATCTATCTGTAAGTGATATTAGTTCATGTCGTCAATATGTAATAAAGATTTTTATAGTTCCTTTGTATCTCTAATATATTTTAATGAATAATAGGGTTTTAGAATAGTGTTTTTAACGTCGTCGAAGTTATTTGGATAACGAAACCATCAGCTTGAAACATGAAACATTTTGGATCTATCAGATGAAATATTTTAAAAAGTTTAAATAAAACGATACACATAAATTTGGAAGTAAATCTTTCCTATAAGTTACAATCTATAAATAATCGAAGAAGTTGTATTAAAAATATCTGTAAAATGAAAAAAAAATCCGGAAAAGTTATGCGAAACATATTTTTAAAAATTTGATTTTCTGTTAAATACAGTTTCAAAACTTTTTTACAAGTTATGTAGCATGAGTCCTTTGTTATACAGAGCGGTCATAAAAAAAAACTTCCTTAATATTTGTACCCCTAGCGACCTAACCGTTCAACCAATCGAAAGGAAATTTCAGATTTAGTTATTTGAAGGTATGCGCTCGAGATCGTGATGATTTTAAACAATAGAATTCTCACGGTGAAAAAATACTATACATAGTCTACAGTGAAAAAATTTCGAAATTTTCAAATGGCAACACCCTTTTTTGCGCAAATTCATCAGCGCATTGAGAAACTATAAATGACATTAGAACGATACACGTATTACTAAAATTGTCGGTGTAATATCGTAGCACTCAATCCTAATCAGTTCTTATGCAATGTAATATTCAGCACTCTAAAACAAATGATTACATTTTTATTTTCACTATGTGTACACAAACACGACACAAAAACACATTTTGAAACAATTCTTACAATACTCAGTTCACAAGTGGAAAAAAAAATCGGCTGCTGAAAAACATGTCTCGTAGCCACTCCTTTGCTCCTCGCAATGGTCTTTTTTGCAACTGTTTTACGCCGGCAGTTTTCATCGTACGTGTATCATTCCAACACCATTTATGGTTTTTCAATGCGCTGATGAATTTGCGCATGAAAAAAATGGATGTTGCCATTCGAAAATTTCGAAACTTTTTCACTGTAACCGTAATCGCGAGATCTCTATTATTTTAAATAATCACGATCTCGAGCGCATACCTTCAAATAAGTATATCTAAAGTTTATTTTCGATTGGTTGAGCGGTTAGGCCGCTAGGGGCTCACATATCGGGGACTCTTTTTATGACCATCCTGCACTTTAATATATTGGGTGATTGCAAAAGTTCGTGCCCTATTTCATAGATGGTAGTAGATTGCAATTTTGATTCTGCTGATGTTTATTTTATAACCCTATTATTAACTGACAGTTATCGTGAATGAACATAACGTTCAAAAAAAGTTTTCAAATTCTTTTGTACGGAAGATTAATATTCAAAATAGAAAATGAAAAGTTATATTTTCGTCATGTTATGTTATATGAGTTTAAGAAAGGAGTGAGTGCTCGACGTGCTTTTTCGACCGCATTTCACCATTTAAAACAACTTGGGTACATTTCGAAACTCGATGCGTCGGAAACCGGTCACGAACTTTGCAATCACCCAATATATTATGCATACAATTCAAAAGAACATTTTAAATGTGCTGCATTAGAAACATATTTTCTTTTAAGAAGTTTGTTATTCGAAACTATATGGCAAATATTTAACAATTTATATATTTTTTAATTGAAATCTAATCATTTTTAAGTCAGTGGTAAATGAACTTTTTTATGCGAATAATTACAGTTAAATACAGGGTGAGTACAAATGATGAACCCCGTTTTAAAAAATCATATTTTCGAAACTATTGCAGATATCGCTCACCCGAAAGAAACGTGACACATCTTGACAAAAGTAAATTTCACAGGAGAGGCGAAAGAAATTTTGCATGATTTTACTATAAAATGATATTATAGCACTTAACTCTGCATGCAGGAATGAAAATGTGCAAAAAAGCATAAAACCCTGAAAAATGAAGACATCGGATGAGATATGGAGTGTTGTGTAATTTTACCTCCCCACACAATCGACCCCTCTTCTGTGGTCACAAATGGACATATAGCGTAATAAAGTGATTGTCCGAATCTACACTCATGAAACTGTTTGTGTAGCAAAACGGAACCTATGACAGACCTATCAGTGGAATAAAACGCAAAATGAATTTTTACAAGATGTTTCACTTTGTGTGTCTTGCGGGTGAGCGATATTACAATAAGAGATACATGAAATTAAAGAGAAATATACCAAGTTCTTTTCAGTTACAAATGTTCGATGTGTGACTCTCTTGTTACACGACATACGTCCAATCAGTAATCCAGTTCGTTCCAAACCCGCACGCCCCATCCACCGGTGTGGAAGCTCCTCGTTCAAGTAACTACGTACCTGCAAAGACCCAATGAGGTGGGCCTAAATCCTGCTGAAACACAAAATCTGCTCTGTCCTCAAGCGGGTGGTGGTGATTTATCCTTAATCACATGGCCACCAAGATCCCCAGATCTAACACCATGTGATTTCTTTTTGTGGGGTTACGTCAAAGACATTGTTTATGTACCACCACTGCCGAAAACACAGCCAGAACTTGAAGAACGCATTTGTGTAGAGTTCAGAACCATTGACAGAGTGATGCTACAAAATGTTTGGAGCGAACTGGATTACAGATTGGACGTATGCCGTGTAACAAAAAGGCCACACATCGGAAATTTGTAACGGAAAAAAACTTGGTATATTTCTCTTTAAATTCATGTGTCACTTATTAAAATATGTGCAGTTGTTTCGAAATTATGATTTTTTAAGGGGTCAGGTAACCTTTGAACCAATAAAGCACATGGAAAAGTGACCTCTGTAAGAATTGCAGTCATTCTTTAACTAATTAACTTTTAATTATAAAATTGAAAACACATGTTAGGAACGATTTATTTTATCAATCAAAGTTGTTAGAAAAGGTATACACATGTATAGTTTTTTTTTTAATTTATTTTTAAAGTTAATACAATTTTTACGAAAGAATTATTCTTGCATGCATTGCGCACATGATTTTTTCCCATTTGAATGGCTGAAACAAGCCAAGATTTTTTTAATGAGTACAGATATAAAGTGCTTTCAAAATGAGCTACAATGAAAAAAATAAAACTTGTAGATCCCGAGAAAAAAAATTTTTTTTAGAGATTCGAAATATCGAGATATTTTTCATACAAAAGTAGCCGTGAATTCTAAACTTCTTACTTGAGAAACATAATAATAGGTCATTTTGTGCTTCTGTACGTTTAATACATCCACCAAAAATTTCGTGAAATTCTAGGTAACCGTTTTTCAGAAATCGTGCGCGCAATGATCAAAATCGCTGTTTTGAGAAAATTGGCTTTAAATATTGAATCACCCGTTGATCATATAGCAAAAGCTCAAAGTGTTTTAGACATAACTTCTCTTCTAATGCGAATTTTTGCATGGGGTTTGCTTCTAATTGTTCCCAAAGAATCATATTTAATTATAAGCTATTAAAAAAAAAAAAAAAATCGATTTTTGGACGCTTCAAAGGTTACTTGACCCCTTAAAATTGGGTCCATCATTTGTACTCACCCTGTAATTACAAACTTTTGAATCATATAGACACAGCATTGTTTGTAGTCTTCTCTTATGTAGTAAATGCACCTTTTGTTTCTTTTCTTCTTTCCGAACTTGGGGTGCATAGAAAAGGCAGTTCATGGATTCAAATAGAACAATGGGACGATGTACTAAGTATCGTTGTGGATTATCCAATTACGTTGCAATTTAACAACCAGTTGATTAGCAAGCGACTTGCGGAGGCAACAGGGAGCCATAGAAAGTAAAAGGTTTTACTGTAATAAAAACTACAAGAAGAAGGGTAACAACTAAATTAAGACCGTTCTCAACTGCTCTGCTCAACTAGCGCAAAACGTTTTGGCACATTAACAAATTCATTTTTTTAATGGAAAGATATAAAATTGGAAGGTCTGACTATGGAAACGATTTGCAATCGAACTGTGTTTTCCATTTTTTGATCAATAAATTACCTATTGAGTCATAAGCGATTTTGATCACATGACAAACACGTTTTTCGCCCTTTCTTGAGTGATTATTCTACTATCGCCCGGAAATTCGGTTCAAAACGCCCACTTTCACAGTATTTTCTGAAAGATCTATTGCATTTGCAAAAAAAAAAAACAGCAAAAACAGCTCGATTACATAATTTCTGAACAACAACACCTGCTAGTTTCATGCATTTCCGAACAAAAATAAATTAAACTTATGTCATAAAGTTGCCCTCATGGATTTGAGAATAGCCGTAACACCCTTAAGGCTGTTCTCAAATCCAAAAGGGCAACTTTATCCATGTTTAACTAAAACCAGTCAGTTTAGAATTTGAGATATGTCTTATTCCGAAGTTTGCAGTCTATTATGTGTGAGTGTGTCGACGGTGTTCTGAAGAGACCTTTGCACGTAAAGCTACAAAATTTGGGGAAAAGGTACGTCTATATATGAAGTCTTGCCCCTCGAAGCCCGATTTTCGATTTTTTGATTAGATTTTTTTTATTTAATTTTTTATGCGCTTTTTTAAGTTTCGAGGTGATTTTTCTACATTAGTGAAAAGAATACGGTTTCTTTCTTTTAACCCAATATAGTCAATTTTGTTCTCTTTTCAAAAAAGTTTGTTCGGAATTCGTACAGCGATTTTTGAATATTTAGCGAATTTTTTATGCGATTATTGAACAGCATTTAATGCATCTCCGTAGCTATAATATAATTTGTAGTAAGCTACGTAGCTATATACAAATTTGGCGATATATCGCCAAATTTGGCGGCCAAAATTAATTGCCAAAAGTGACGCCAACTTGGCGATATCTCTAATATTTCGCCAAATTCCCATAGACTTCCATTGTAAACCAATAGGGATTACTTGCTTACAGAAAATCAACAAATTGAGATATTTTAATGCAACAAAAACTAATATTAACTTAAGGGATTATATTAATTATATTTAGGGAATCCAAGTAAATTAAATTATGAATAAAAGTAACATGATACAATGTGCTGATGATACAAGGTGATACACAATGTCACACACACACACGTGTGTGTGTGCGATGTACATGATACAATGTGATTAGCATGCTTTCCCAAACATAAATTTTAAGAGAGCCCGCAGGTCAAAAGAATTAGATTTGAAACTTTTATCCAATAATAGTAAATTTTGACTTTCGAGATTTTTGAACTTTCTGTGATTTTTAATTCGATTTTTACGTTTCTTCGCGATCTGCTGCAATTTTTTGACATTCCACATTGACTTAATAATACTAAAGTTTATTCGGATTTCGTATAGCAATTTTCGAATTTTTCGGGAATTTTGTATGTGATTTTTAGTGTATTTTAGCGATTTCCTACCATTTTTCCACATTCATGAAAGAAATCAACTTTCAATCTTCGAACACAATATGTAATTTTTTTTCCCTCTTGTCGAAATTTGGTGCAGCGATTTAAAATTTTTTTCGCGATATCTTATTGTGATTTTCAGAGCTCTTTCGCATTTCGTGGTTTTTTTTTTTCGACGTACCCGGGCAAAGCCGGGCAAGTTAGCTAGTTTGGAATAAAAGAAAAAAGAGGGTTAAAAACATCATAACTTTTGAAGCTGTATAATAAAAAGAAGATTTTCGAAAATATTTCTCTGTAATTTTTTAAGGCTCAATCTCAAATCCAAAGGAGCTTGTTTCTGACAGATTTTTGAATTCACTTTTGTTTGGAAACGCATAAAATTGGCAGGCGTTCTTACTCAGAAACTATGAAATCGAATGGCGTTTTCCATTTTTTGTTAAAGGCAAAAGTTCTTTCAGAAAATACGGTCAAAGTTGGCGTTTAGAATCGAATTTCTGGACGCGACAGTTTGTGAAAGGACAAAAACTTGTCGTCACGTGACAAAAATCATAATCGGTAAGTAATTTATGTATCAAAAAAATTAAAAACGCTATTCGATTCCAAATCTCTTCAATAGTCAGACATTTAGTTTTATGCATTTACTGTTAAAAATGAGTCAGAAAGTTTCCCGTTGTTGAGCAGAGAATTTGAGAACCACCTTAAGGAATATTTCCAACGATTTCGTTAACAGAAGTTTATTATCGCTATTACTATTTTTACAAATCATATTGCCTGTCCGACGCTTCCTACGAAAAATTAAGCCCAGTTCCGGCTCGGTTCGACTATGTAAGGAAGAAAAAAATGTAAACCTGATCCCGGCCCGGCTGTCTCTACACTGGACATGTTATATTTCTGTGTTAATGTTGTAAAACTAGCACCGGATCGAGCAGTACATTTATACTTATTCTCGCGAAAGCCATATCCATTAAAAATATTTCATATTTTATATCGGACCGGTTGGCCTACTTAGTTTTTTATCGGCCCGGCTGACCAGTTTAATTTTTTGTCAACCCGGCCCGTTTGAAAGTTTACCCTCATTTTGCCGGATATGGTACGGACCTCGGGGCCAAGCCCGGACCCGTGCAGACCTCTACATTTCACAC
The DNA here is from genome assembly GCA_963932465.1 of Maratus speciosus. Classification (NCBI taxonomy): domain Eukaryota; kingdom Metazoa; phylum Arthropoda; class Arachnida; order Araneae; family Salticidae; genus Maratus; species Maratus speciosus. The sequence goes on from OZ010788.1 coordinate 259,125,919, forward strand.
ACCCAAATGCTTTGCCTAGGGGCCCGATATGACTTACTAGGGCCGTGAAGAAAATATAGTGAAACTATTGGTGACATAGACAACAATAAAAGTTACCGCCTCCCATAATAAATTAGAAGTCTGCAAGGGCCGGGATTTGCAGGCTCAGGTGCGGCCCGAACGAAAGCTGTTTTGGCGCGGCCCGTTTCAAATACTAAAATTTAAACCCGAGTACGGCCTGGACCGTTTGTATTTTCGCAGTTCACGGCCCGGCCCGTGCTAAAATTAGTGTAAACTGGCCCGGCCCGGGCCGGCCTGTGAAAAAATCAATGTAAGTAGACGCGACTCAATTTCCCCCCAAAATATCGATTTTTCTGAACATACAATACAATTAAGATTTTTCTAGGATACTGCATACAAATTTATGGGGAAATTTAACATTATAGATTACTATATGTTTTAGGTTACTATGTGAGCACAAGCCGTAGAATTCAGAATAGTATCAGTACCGGCACGCCATGTAGGCCCAGTACATAGAAAGAAAATGTAAGCCTGATCATGGCCGGGACACAGTCTGCAAAAATAATTGAAGATCTGAGTGGAAGAAGATGTTATGTAACAAAAATTAGAATTCGAGAAAATTGAAGTGAAAGTTTTTTGTTGTAATTTATTTAATTATTTTGGTAATTTTATGTAACTTAATTATTTATTTAATTATTTAATTATTTTATAATTTATTTTGTTCTTTGTTTAATTCTTTCTTATCACGTCTTTGAATGTTAATAGGTGATACTAAACTCTTCTACAAAAGAATATTAACATCTATTTATTAAATATTAGAAATTATTTTCGCCATTTAAATTATTAAATATAAACATATTAAATATTAAAAGACACTGTCTCATATCTTCAATACTGAGTAGAACTTTAGTATTTTAGTTTTACCGTATGATGTAATACCTCATAGCTCTTTCATCCATAAGATGAAACAATTTTTGAGAAAATGTATCATAACGTGTTCTTCCACTAAGCTCTTCAATTAAGCCCTGGTTCAGACACGATGCAACTGCTGCTCTACGCTGGACATGTTATGTTTGTGTTACTGATGTCAATCTAGCATCATTTTGCAGTATATTTATATAGGGTGGTCCATCTGTTGGTTCTTTTTTGAACTATGAATATTTCACAGGTTATTTGTGTCAGCTGTCATGTGTCCAATGGCGGATCTAAGGGGGGGGGGGGGGGGGCGAAGGGGCGATCGCCCCCCCTGGGCTAATAAAGAGTTTGAAAAATGACATTATGCATCCTTACGGGAAATGACTTGGGGCGGAGCTCGAGACGGGCACGACCCACCGCGGGACGCGCCAGTTTAAATCAACAAGACTCGGGTTGGGTCAGTTCTCCTCACTTTTAGAGCCGGACGTGTCCTGATCTTAAATTTTTCTGCAGATACAGGTCGGGCCAGACTTCTTTTTCGTTCAGGTCGGTGCTAGGCCCGGAATAAAAGCTAAACGTAATAAAAAATCTATTTCGTCAATCTAAAAATAACTTCAATTTCGCCAAAGGATCGCGGAAAAAACGCGAATTCGGTCAAAAGTCCGCGGAAAAACGTGAATTTAATCAAAGGACAGCGGAAAAAACCCAAATTTCGTCAAAGGATCGCGGGGAAAATGGGAATTTTGACAAATTGCCGCGAAAAAAACGCGAATCTCGTCAAAGAATCAAGAAAAAAATGCAAATTTTATCAAAGAATCGCGAAAGAAACGCGAATTTTATCAAAGGGTCGCGAAAAAAACGCGAATTTTGTCAAAGGGTCGCGAAAAAAATTCAAATTTCGATAAAGGATTGCGTAGAACACACGAATTTCTTCGAAGAATCGCGAAAAAAAGCGAATGTCCTCAAATAATCGCTTAAAGATTGCGCATTTCGGTAAAGGATCGCGGAAAAAACGCCTATTTGGTCAAAGAGCTGTGAAAAAAAAAGCGAAATTTTACAAATGATCGCGAAAAACGCGAATTTCGTCAAAGGGCAGCGGAAAAAACTCAAATTTCGTCAAAGGATCGCGATAAAAAAATATGCAAATTTTATAAAAGAAACGCGAAATTTCATCAAAGGGTCGCGAAAGAAATGCGAATTTCGTCAAAGGGTCGCGAAAAAAACTCAAATTTCGCAGAAGAATTGCATAGAAACCGTGAATTTCTTCAAAGAATCGCGGAAAAAAGCGAATTTCGTCAAATAATTAAAAACGCGAATTTCGTCATAGGATCTCGGAAAAAACGCGAATTTTGTCAAAGAGTCGAGGGGGGGAAAAAACGCTAATTTTATCAAAGGTCCGCAAAAGTACACTAATTTCGTCAAAGGGTTGTGCAAGAAACGCAAATTTCGCCAAAGTGTCGTGGAAGAAATGCGAATTTCATCAAACAGCTGCGGAAAAACGCGAATTTTATTAAAGGGCTGGGAAAACGTGCGAGTTTTGTCAAAGAGTTTAGGAAAAACGCGAATTTCGTCAAAGAGTCGTGGAAGAAATGCGAATTTCATCAAGGAAAAAATACTGTTGTCTCTTTAGAAAACAGCACACATACATACATCTATGTTTATTATTATAGGTATAGTTTTAATCTGAAATAATATACTAAACTAACTTTTGAAGAAAACGGGTTAACCCAAACCCAGCTTGCAAGAATCTACACTCAGCCTGAAATCGACCCGAATTGAAAACAGCTAACCCGACCTGCAACAAAAATAATTAGTGCCAGGAAAGAATTCCCCCTCTGCTGTAATCTTTCAGAAAATTTGCTTTGAACTTCACAATTATTTTTTTTTTTACAAAAAATCACCCCTGATCAGGATTTTTTTTTTTACTACGATTCTTGATTTTAGTTTAAAATAGCAACGATAGATGGCGCTGCAAGCAATAGGCGCTAACTCTGCGCCCCGAGAAGGAAGGCCAGAAATTGGGCCCCGATTTAACGACTATTGTTTGTAGCGCCATCTATCGCTGCTATTTGTAAAGTAAAATCAAGAATTCTAGTAAAGAATCTCCTGACATCTTATATAACCCTCCAGCAAGTTTTTTTTTTTAAATTTCTGTCACCATTTGCAAGTTACTGAATTTTAAAATGAGTCAGTCCATTTTAGGACGCCCGGTATGTGTTTTAATAAGCTTCAAAGCATTCTTTACTGAATTACAACTGATCTTAGCTATAAAGAGCCAAACAGTCTTATACCATAGTATTTTTTACATAATCCTGAAGATTAAAAAGTATTCCTAAATAATTATTTGGGCATGTCCGTTATGGAGCTTTTACTGTATGTAGTTTTTATCTTCGAAAATATTTAGACTTTCTTTTCAAAAATCGGGTGAACCCGAACCCTTCTCGCAAGAGTGAAAACCCAATCCGAAACTGACCCAAACCCGGGGAAATGTATGTCAATCTGCGTCAAACCCAATGAGTTAGGCGCAGCTAAAGAATAGAAGTCAACCCGACCCGCAGCAGAAAAGTAGAAGTCAACCTGACCTAGACCCAACCCACAGCGAAAAAGTAGAAGTTAACCAGACCCAGAGCAAAAAGTAGAATTCAACCGGACCCAAACACGACCCACAGCAAAAATGTATAATTTAACCCGACAAGCAGCAAAAAATTGAAGTCAACCGGACCGAAACCCGACCCGCAGTAAAAAGTAGAAGTAACACGACCCGCAGTGAAAAAAATTAGCCCTGACCCAGCATCAGATTGATCTCTCCAAATTTCTAAAATCGTCCCCCCCCCCCTTGAGGACTCTCCGGATCCGCCCTTGCATGTATCATACATGTATGAATTGTCAAATGTATGCCATTTGTAATTATGGACTCGTTGACAACACAACAACGGTGCAACGGCACACGCTGCTCGCCAAAACCATCAGCTTATTAACACGTTGAGTGCCACGGTGACTGACACTGAAGCTGAAAAATTTGCAATGTTTTAACTAATTTTAAGAAAGTTTAATCTATTCTATACTTATTTTTTTTTTTACTATTATAAAGAGGTAAAAATTGTTTATTTGTAGGAGGTAAGCTCTGGAACTACCGAACCGATTCTAAAAGTTATGGTATCAAAATGATGGTGTTAGTCCAACTTAGAACATAGGCTATATCTTATGTCCGTGCCATTGGCCAAAAAGGGGTGCAGGAGCAAAAAACGTTCTAAAAATGCAATTTTTGTGTTACTGAAGGCCCTAGAAACATGAAATTTGGAATGGTAGTTACTTATAAGATACTAATGTTCTCTAAGGACATTTCTTTAAAAAATCGAAATTAAAAAGGGGTGAAAATGCGCAAAAAGCGTTCTAAAAACGTTCTAAATGGCGATTTTTACGTAATCTCAAGAAGTACCAAACCGATATAAAAATAATGGTGTCAAAATGATAGTGACAATCCTTGCTCCAAAATAGGCAACATTTTATGTCGGTGCCACTACCCCTAAAGGAGGTGCAGGAACAAAAAGACGTTCGAAATTGCAATTTTTGTGTTACTGAAGTGCCCAGATACATGGAATTTGGAATGGTAGATATTTATTACGTATAAATGATTTCCAAGAACATTTCTTAAAAAATTCGAAATTTAAAAGGGGTGAAAATGAGCAAAAAATGTTCTAAAAACGTTCTAAAAAACGTTCTAAATGGCGATTTTTACGCAATCAAGAGAAGTACCAAACCGATTTAAAAAATAATGGTGACAACCCTTTCTCCAACATAGGCTACATTTTATGTCGGTGCCATTACCCCTAAAGGGGGTGCAAGAGCTGAAAAACGTTCGAAATTGCGATTTTTGTGTTACTGAAGGGCCCACATACATGAAATTTGGCATGGTAGTTACTTATTAGATATAAATTATCTCTAAGAACATTTCTTAAAAAATTCGAAATTAATAAGGGGTGAAAATGCGCAAAAAGCGTTCTAAAAACGTTCTAAATGGCGATTTTTACGCAATCTCAAGAAGTACCAAACCGATATAAAAAATAATGGTGTCAAAATGATGGTGACAACCCTTGTTCCAACACAGGCTACATTTTATGTCCGTGCCACTACCCCAAAAGGGGGTGCAGGAGCAAAAATCGTTCGAAATTGCGATTTTTGTGTTACTGAAGGGCCCAGATACATGGAATTTGGCATGGTAGTTACTTATTAGCTATAAATTATTTCCAAGAACATTTCTTAAAAAATTTGAAATTTAAAAGGGGGGTGAAAATGAGCCGAAAGCGTTCTAAAAAATGTTCTAAATACCGATTTTAACGCAATCTCGAAAATTACCTAACCGATTTAAAAAATAATGGTGTCAAAACGATGGTGACAACCCTTGCTCCAACATAGGCTATGTTTCACGTCGGTGTCATTGCCCCCAAATGGGGTGCAGGAGCAAAAAAAACGTTCGAGAATTCGATTTTTGTGTTACTGAAGGGCCTAGAAACATGAAATTTGGAATGGTAGTTACTTATAAGATATAAATGATCTCTAAGAACATTTCTTAAGAAATTCGAAATTTAAAAAGGGTGAAAATGCGCTAAAAGAGTTCTAAAAACGTTCTAAAAGGCTATTTTTACGCAATCTCAGAAAGTACCCAACATATTTCAAAAGTAAAGGTAGGAAATTGGTGATGACAGCCCTTGCTCCAACATAGGCTTTATTTCATGTCGGTGTCATTACCACCTAGGAGTTGCAGAAGCAAAAACCGTTCTAAATTGCGATTTTTGTGTTACTGAAGGGCATAGAATCCTGAAATTAGACAAGGCAGTTATTTATAAGATACAAATGATCTCTAAGGAAGTTTCCTAAAAAATCGAAATTTTAAAGGGGTGAAAATGAGCGAAAAGCGTTCTAAAAAACTTTCTGAATTGCGATTTCTACGGAATATCAGGAAGTACCGAATCGATTTAAAAAATAATGGTGTGAAAACGGAGCCCTCGCTCCAACATAGGCTGTATTTCATGTCGGTGCCACTACCCCAAAGGGGGTGAAGGAGCAAAAAACGATCTAAATTGTGTTTTTTGTAATACAGTAGGAACTAGCAACTTGAAACTAGGCATGGCAGTCACTTATAAGATATAAATGATCTCTAAGAACATTTCTTAAATAATTCGAAACTTAAAAGGGGTGAAAAGGGACGAAAAACGTTCTAATAAACGTTCTAAATTGCGATTTCTATGCAGTCTCAGAAAGTACCCAACCAATTTCAAAAGTAATGGTTGGAAATTGATGATGACATATTGCTCCAGTATAGGATCTACTTCATGTCGGCGTCACTACCACCTTGCGGTTGCATTTTAAAAAACGTTGTAAATTGTGATTTTTGGGATACTGAAGGGGCTAGCAACTTGAAATTTGGCATGGTAATTACTTATGAGATGTAAATGCTCTCTGAGAAGATTTCCTTAAAAATTTGAAATTTAAAAGGGGTGAAAATGAACGAAAAGCGTTTTAAAAATGTTCTAAATAGCGATTTCTACGCAGTCTCAGGAAATATAAACCGATTTCAGAAGTAATGGTTTCAAATTGATGGTGACAGTCCCCGCTCCAACATAGCCTATATTTTACGTTGTTGTCACTACCACCTGGAGGTTACAGGAGCAAAAAATGTTCTAAATTGCGTTTTTTGTGTTATTGAGGGGGTCTAACATTTTAAATTTGGAATGGTAATTACTTCAAAGATGCAAATGCTTTCTAAGAATTGTCGAAAGAAAATTCCAAATTTAAAATGATGAAGTGAGCGAAAAGCGTTCAATAAACGTTCTAAATTACGATTTTTAGGCAATCGTAAGAAATACGAAATCGACTTCAAGCATAATGGTTGCAAATTGATGGTGATAGAACCTGCTCAAACATAAGCTGTATTTTATGTTGGTACCACAACTCCTCGAGGGCTGCAGGAGCAAAAAAATTTCTAAATTGCGATTTCTGTGGTACTGAAGAGGCTAGAAACTTTAAATATAGCACGGTAGTTACTTATAAAATATAAATGTCCTCTAAGAGCAGCCGAAAATAAATTCGAAATTAAAAAGGGGTGAAGCGAAGGGAAGGAGCGAAAAGCATTCTAAAAGAGTCCTAAATTACGATTTCTGTGGAATCTCTGGAAATAATAAACCGATTACAAAAGTTACTGGTTGCGAATCAAGTGTGATAGTCCTTGATCCTTTACGGGCTATATTTTATGCCGGTTTTACTACCATCTGGTTGGCAAGAACAACAAGAAAGCCTTTAAAAACATCTAAATTCTGTTTTCTATAGAATATTAGGAAATACCAACCGATTTGAAGGTTAATGTTGGCAAATTAATGGTGACAGTCTCTGTTTCAACATTTTTCGAGACATTCTATTTCAACTCTATTTCGGCATTTTATGTTGGTGCCACTAACACCAGAGAGGTGGTAAACTGTTAGACAAGAAGCTTGGAATTTGACATGATGGTTATTTTTAAGATGTAAATGTGTTGAGAGGGTTTCTAAAAAATTCAAAACTTCATATGAATACTGAAATAAGCGTATGAAATGAGCAAAAAAGACTCAAAATATTTTCTAAATTATCATTTATTTGGAATTAGTTTTAGTTCTTCTTATTAATTAAAATCTCATAACTGTCTATCGCACTTTTATAATAAAGTTTAGTCAAATTGTGACTTAATTTGTAATTTTTGAATTATTCCAAAAAGTGTTTTTCTAATAAAAAATAGTCATGCAAATATCACCCTGCATATTTCAAGTATTACGCGAGCAAAGCCGCGGGGTTTGCTAGTCCTGTAATAAATAAAAGGTAAGTAAATTTTAAATAAATTTTCAGTAATTACTTAAAACAAGATATATATTTTTAGTTTTATATCTTATATTAGACGTCAGCCATCGGTGAATGACGCGTTTTAAACGGAAATTTTAGTGTCGGTAACCGGTCACTGACGTGACACTTAACGTGTTAAGCGAGAGATTTCCAGATCGCGTAATTTCAAGAATTTCTGATGTGAATTGGCCGCCAAGATCGTGCGATTTAGCCCCAATGGATTATTTTCTTTAGGGGTTTCTGAAAAGTAAAGTGTGCGCCAATGCACCCCCCCCCCCCTGCACAATCCAAGACTTCAAACGTAGCAACCAGGCTGAAATTTTGGCCACGGATCCGCTCATTTTGAGAGAAATCATCGAAAATTTTGATGTTCGGATGATGGTATGTAAACGGAGCCGCGGTGGACACATGTGCGATATTGTATTCCATACATAAATGGCATAGACCCACGTTCCATGTTCAATAAAGAATTTCGATTTTCACTCATAAAAAAATGCGCTTTCTTTCATAATAAAAAAAAAGAAACAACAGATGGTCCACCCTTTACTTATTCTCCTTTCAGTCACGTCCATTGAAAATTCTTCATATTTGATCGGCTTAGTTTGATCCTTTTAAATTTTATATCGGGCGAATTTTTTCATTGGCCCAACTCGGTAAAGAAATTGTCTCTAATCCGCCGGCCCGGCCCGTTGGAAATTTTCCCTTCGTCTTACTGGCCCGGTCCGACCCGCCAGACCTCTGTAATAAATACAAAAACTGGCTTAAAAAATGTATTTTAAATATCTAAAATTATAAAGAAATTTCATGGAAAAAAAAGTCATGAATCATCTGTACATTCATAAATTACATATTGAATTTAAAACTAAACTTTATGTCATACTTTTTTATTCTCAGACAATTCTTTAAATTTAAAATCTCTTTATATTAAATGAAGTTCTACAATTAAATCATGTGATTCATTAAGAGATCTTTTAAATGGCAAGCTGTTTTAAAAATTTCATTACGTATATTTTCCCCCCTAAATGACAATGCGTTTTTCTTCCATTTATAAAAATTGCGTGGTATCTTTCATAAAACAAATCCAGCTAATTGTAGGTGGGGAAAAAAAGTAAATAAAGTAGTAATTTATAAGTAAAAATTAAGCATCTGCGGTATACTGAAAATTATGAAAAAGTAACTTTAACAACATTTAATTTAGAAAAGTTACGTGGTACAAAATAATTTCTTTGGACGTTTTCGTGATAAAAATTAAGTCATTTTTTTTATCAAATAAATCGCTGTTCTTTGTTAAGGAAAAAAAAAAAAAAAAAAAAAAGGAAGAAAAAAAACTGATTTGGAATCAAAATAAATTAAACTTCCAGCTCCAACCTATTAAAAGCCTGAAAATGAAAAGTTAGTTTTGGGAACGCACATTTTTTAATGAACGCTGAAATTAAAAAAATACCCTATAACCCACGAAACCCAGCTGAAAAACGATAATTAAAAATAAATTTTTGAGCAGCGAAAAAAATCTTTGTCCGTTATTCTTCGGCTTCCGTAAGTGCTAATGCTCACGTGAAAGTGCACTTTTTTAATTATTTTTTTAATATATTATTGTATTAAGTTTTTAAACTGTTTCTTTGCAACTAATTTTCTATACATTTCCCGTTTTGTTTTTCAGTCTTGAAATTAAAAGCTAGCTTTTCCCGACGGCAGAAAGGCACCAAAAGAACAATTACATCACTTCATTAATTGAATCACGAAGGAAGGGAATGTCAAACTAGCGCCATCTATGAACGGCTCGATGGAATATTTCTCTCCTCATTTAATTTTTTTTTTCTTTTTTGCCATCTTTTTGCATTGCTATATTCTAAGCACTAATGAAGCTGGTTGTAAAATCTTATGAAAGCGTATTTTTGTTAATGACTACTAGCCCCATATTTTATAAAGCTTAGGAATATAGATTTTTACTTTTTTTAATACTTTTTTTTCCATATTTAAAAAAACAAATGAATCTGATTAAAAAACGGCTTTTTTTATTTTCTTCTATATACCATTTCTTATTTATGTCTTTGTTAATAACTATGATTTTGTCATAGAACAGAGCGTAACTTATTTTTTCTTTCTACTCGATGTCGAGCTATTCGTGTTTCTAAATTTTATTCTTTCTTTTTAACTCTCCCTGACTCCCTCTCTCTATATATATTTTTTTATCTTGTGATTGCTTGATTTTAATTTCCAGATGTAGAAAAAGTAATTAAAAACAAGAAAGTTAGATCCGAAAAAAAAAATTACACAAAGGTAAGTTCAATTACTGACACTGCTAAGTCTATTATTAATACTTACTTATGTTTGGACTTTAAAACGGTTTATTAAATCAGTTATTTATCGTTTTTCTGTTTAAACATTAAAAAGGACCGCTATTTAATTAAAACCGAAAAAGAGATAATTAATTACTTCAAAACTCCTAAAATGTATCTTGAACTTTACCTTTTTTTTATTCATCAAAGGTATCCAAAGCCAAGAAGAAAAAACACGTGTTTGCATCGAGGCATTTACCGATCTGTTTATTTTAACCCTAGTCAAAGAAAATGTTTCTTCTTTTTTAATCTCGCAAGACTGACGCGGGGACAGGGCTGACGCAATGATCAAGTACATGGGGCGGCTGACCAATGCCCAGCGCCACTTAAAGTCTTGCTCGGGGGCCCGAGCTTCTCGATACAGTTCGAAATAACGTTAAACTGTGTAAAATAATGATATTATTGCTCTAAATTTGTCTTAACCTTTTCAGGGGTAGAAAAATCCAGTTCGTAAAATGATAAAATAATTGGCTGATACCAGAATTTACAAACAATTTTTTTAGAAAATGAAACCTGCTTTTGTGCGCTTTCAATATAAAAGGAAAATTTTATTAAAATTTTCTTGGTGCCGTTTGTCAGTTTTGGAATTAAAATTAGGTGGTCACGACGTGTGACCATCTCCCTTGAAAGGATTAAGAGGTTATTATTATTATTATTATTATTATTATTATTATTATTTGAAACACTAAACTAAAAATAGGGACAATACACCACAATTTTTCCGTACTAGAATATTTGCCTTATATAATCGAAGTGCTGAACAGTTGAGCAGCATTTAGAAGTTACCAAGCTGTGAAACATATCTGCCATTAACACCTTGGGGAAGAGAGACCGGTATACGTGCTACTTAAAGTGCTTAGAATTCTTCATTATTCCCACCAGTTATTTTTTATTGCAAAGTTTATCCTATTTAATAAAAACATTTTCGCGATTCAATTACAGAAAATTTTCTGTTTTGAAAAACCGGTAGTAAAAGATTAAAAATTAAGCAAAGGACTTTGGTCGCTAATGGGTTAAATAAAGCAAATATTGCAGTTTAAAATTAGGGGTGTCGTAAAGCTTTTAGTAACGAAACCAGCAAACTCTTCTTGTATGTACGGTGTACGGGCAAACCTGTTAACCCTTTCAAGGGCAAGGTACTTCTATTCGCAAAATGCTGAAATGAGTGAATGACACCGGAATTTAGAAACAAATTTATTTCAAAATAAGCAACAGCTTTTTTTTTTCCACGTACTTGATCACCCATCCGAGGCACCCACCGGAACATGGCATAGGTGATAATCCTCTCGGAGGAAAAAACGTGAACAAAAGCCCCTGTCAGTAACAGTCAAACCAAAACCAAGACAGCAGGCCCGGAATCAACGGTCCCTAATTAACAACAAATCAAAATAATACAAAACAAGTGCCCTAGCACTCTTGAAAAATTATATATAATATAGAAAATACTGTATCCATTTTTTTTTTCCATTTTTTTTAAATACACAAATGTCAGTAAACTAGATGAACGTATATACAGTTATTTAACACTAGAACCACAGATAAATAAGTTAAAAAAATAAGTTCAATTGTTTTAAATAAAAATTCTGGTGTAAGATATTTTTATGCACTTGAGTTAAATTTCCGACGGTTCTAGTGTTAAAGACAATTTACAGAACTCAATTGTCTGGTAACTAAATTATATAAACTATGATATAAACAATGCGAAACTAAAGATGAAATACCATATGCAAGTAATAAGCAACTATGAGTAGATAAATATACAAATTTTAAAATAACTATAATGTCTGAAGTCTATTACTGGAAACTGTACACATCATTCAAAGAAAGTCTGAAAAAGTAAAATAACTGTACAAGATGATAAGAGTCAGTAGATAGTGTAAATCAATGTAGATCTGTCCTATGATATATATGAAAATGACTTCAGTACAACAGCAAATTCAGTCCATAAAAATAACACTCAAAAAGAGTATTTAATAAAGGAAAAGTTCCTGTTAAGTTCGTTGTAAATGTCACACAGTTTTCTGTAGTTCGAACGGGACATTACTACGTTTCTAATGTTCCATTCAAGAGAGCGATTTTTAATATAATAAAAAGAAAATGGGACAACTTGGCATTTATGAAATAGAAAGTGACGAACATCGCCACGTATGCCACAATTGCATTTATCGGAACACCGTCTTCCAATGCTACGTAAATGAGCTAGAACAGCACCGTGTATTGAGACAAAATAAGCACAAACTTGTGAATAACATAAGAAATCCGTATTGACTTGTTTAAAAATGCCGTGTGTATCTCTACCCTTTGTACTGTTTGTTCATTGATATTGTCAGTCTAGCATACATTTCTTTCTGAAGTGATATTTTAATTTACGGATTGGAATCGGTATGGCCACTATTTTGTCAAAGATATTTTCCTCTATAACGGATTTAGCCAGATAGTCAGCACGCTCATTACCTTTAATCCCAACATGGGCCTTAACCCAACCAAGATGTACTGTTTTCTTGTGCATAAGACGCAATTTTGTAAAAATGCCAAATAAAAAGTAATCATTAGGAAATAAGCGTTTAAGTGAAGAAACTGAAGATAGACTGTCCGTGTAAATATAAAAATGATTAAAATTACTTTGATGGTACCACTGCAAAGCTTTTTTTTTTTCACGTACTTAATAAAAGGAAATTTTTCATTCCAATTTTCTGGTGCCAATGTGGCATTTAGGGAATAAAATTTGGTGGTCCAAAAATGAACCACCGCCCTAGAAGGCGTTAAGTGGTTAAATTTTTTTTTCAGAAAAAAAAGTTAGTATTAACTTTATTTCCTTACAGCAAAAGTTGATATAATTGTCGGGGAGTGTATAGATGTGAAGGACTGAAAAATAACCATGAACGCAAAAAATAAATATTTAAAACATTCTGAAGGATAGAAGATTTTTAGAAATAAAAAATAATTATACACATTACATGGGAAAGAATTTGTAAGATAAATTATTCTATGATACATGTACAATTTTTTTATCACTCAAATATTGCAGGCAAAGGCTGGCCCCGCACGACATGGCGCCGACCCTGGGCTGACCTGTATCACAGAGATGCATTGGTCAGTAATTGCAGTAATAAGGAGAAAGTGAGTACTGCAGTAAGTATTGAAAGTATTGTCAGTATTATTTCAGTGTATGTTGCAGTAATAATGAGGGTCACACGAGGGTCAGTGTTGCAGAGTTAAATATTCAAATCAGACCTTTTTTTGGAGCAATATTGAAAAAAGCTATTAACTCCTCCCGGTAAAATGACGAATTGCACTCGTCATCCCACTAAAGTTACTTAAAATTTTTCTACTACCACAAAATTTCTACTGCATTTAATAAAAGTAGATTCACGTCCAAGTACTAGTCCGTAATAATCAAAATTTCATATTTTTGTTTATTTTTCTCACTATGTAGCATTGTTGTATTATTTTATTTCATTAGGTACGTTCGTAATTATATAAATACGTAGCACTGTAGTCGTCGTCTGGTCCGACCGTCTGTCTGCCCGCATGTAACAGCGCAAAAACCATCCAACCGAATGGTTTGAAATTTAAAATATATAATTGTTGCAGAATTTTGTCGAGTCATTTCAAATTTTATGAAAATCGAATGTAGAGTTCAATTACAGGGGCAGTCAAAAGTATTCCGTTACATTACGGCCAATTAGAAAAAAGTTTCAAGTGCATTTTAATGATGTTACACCCTTTCGAACCTAATGAAATTGATAGGCATTTATGAAGTGTACTAAAATGTACATTCTGTAGAAAATGCGGTGCAAAGAATATTTATTATTCATTTACGGAGCTACACAAAAGAATTCCGTTTTTAATGGCATAAAGGGAAACACTGTTTGCGGCGTATCTTAATTATGTTAAACTATTTCACATATAATGAAATTGATATACGTTGCTGAGCTTTACTACATGTTAACTTCCTGTACAATAGAAAGTGCATAGTATTTACAGGGACACACAAAAGATTTCGGATTCTATACTGTATCTGAAGTACTGTATATATTAGCGATCATTGCTGGAAGTGCATTTTTCGTTGATATGAGTTTTGAAGTTTAACTAAATTTTTGCATATTACATTGTGTGTATCAATGCTGTAGATCGTATACAGGGCTACACAAAAGAATCCGTAAGGGTTACTGAGTGTGAACGAAAATAATTTAAAGGTGGTTCTTAAATGAGTTATGCATTTTTACGCTGAACGAAATTTAGTATACTAAGATATGTTTGCAGAATGTAGATAAAATGATACACGGGGTCGCGCAAAGAATTGGATGCATGGCCGTCTATGGATGATAATCTCTTGAAGAGGGTTTTCAGTAGTTTTAAGCGTGTTTTAGTCTTAATTAAATTTTAGCTAAAGAGTGGCGTGTATATAAAGATAGTATGTAAAATACAAGGCTGTACAAAAGTATTCAAGTATACTTCCGCCCTTTAGTATAAATTGCTGAAAGTGAAATTTTAACCTATCATGCGTTTTTAACAACATAAACATAATTGAAAAGTCTTTATGAATTCGGTTTGTCTGTCAGTCAGTCTGTCTGCCTGCCTGTGTGTCAGAACTCTAACTTGAGTTAATATAGTTGGATTGTTCTGTAATTGATTATATGTTATTCAGATTTACTATGCTATGTTCGGTTGGTTGGCTGTATGAGGTTTTCTGGCGCAAAATCCCATAAGGGACATGCTGCGCCAAAATAAAGAGTGTAAATACCAAAAAGTAAGACAATAGCAATGTAAATAAAATTAAAAAAAAAAAAACAATCTGGATGGGGTATCCCATCCAGATGTACTCAGAAAAGTGTAGAAGAATAAAAAATTTTAAAACCTAAGAAACAGTAGAGTAAAAAAAGTAAAAGTATTCAAAAGAAGTGCAGTCTCTGTGTTCGGTATTGAAAATAAAGTGTGTAGCGTTCATAGTTTATTTACAGAGACACTCAAAAGTATTCCATTACATTATGGTCTATGGGTAAATGTCGTAATTATCTAAATACGTAGCATCTATAGTCGTCATCTGGTCCGCCTGTCTGTCCGTCTGTTCGCATATAACAGTGCAAAAACTACCCAACCGAATGGTTTCAAATTTAACATAAAAAATCGTCGCAGAATTTTTTCGAGTCATTTCAAATTTTAAGAAAATCGAAGCAAAACTTAAAAGTTATTAATAAAATTTTTCTTCATTCTGTTAAATCCTATCATACATAATTAATTCAATGGTATCCCATCATAGGTAATGATTCTATGTTGCCATGGTGATTACGTCATATTTAAGAGGGCAATTATTTATTATTTCCGTACTAAAAAATTTAATATACATAGTTAGTATTAAAGTTTGTATTAATACATTTTTGTTTAAGGATGCAACAACTATTGCACCAAGATCTGAATATTTATAAAACTAGTTATAGTACGAACGCACCTCATTTGCCACGCTTGACGTACGATTTTCGACTTGTTTTATATTAGTTTTATATTAGTTAATATCGTATTTGGCCGTCTGAAAATTCCTTTATTGTTGTTATTTTGAGTCTTTTCTATTTAACTTTTCTGATAGGTTTCTTTCAAATCAAATGCTCGACGTGTTTCCCCATTTGAGATTGATTCATTTTTCATCACAGGTATGGAATTATGAAATCAAAGTACTCTAAAACACTCAATAATGTACTTTCGTTTAACAAAATGTATAAATAACATAAAATGAAATATGTTGTTTCCTTCAATGAAAAAAGGTACTTCTATCATGCACAATTTTTCAGATTTTTTACCGAAAAAGGTTACATAATAGAATTTTTTTATTCATTGCTTTATTATCGACAGGGCACGCAGAGCACTTGCCCATGGTCCGCAGTTTTGAGAGGCTCAACGATATCTTGTTGTACAGTAGAAATTTTATTTTAAAACATATTAAAATAATAATAAATAAAAAATTTCCTGATTTATTACATGACTTATAAAAAGTAAAATTATCAGTGAAATTAAAAGTGTAAATATAATTTTACTGCATATTTGAAGTTTTAAGTTTCTCATAATGGACCCAAAATATTTATAACTCTTTACAAAGGAACATTCCCATCCCGCAAATTCAAAAAAATATTAAACTTTGGAGTCATATAGGACTCATGTTCATGTAGTATGTAATGCGCACTTATTGTTATTGTTATTATTATTGCTCAAATTCACTTTAAAGGGACTTTTCTTTCGACTTCGCCTTATAATTTACTAGCTGACCGCAGTTCGGCTTTGCCCGGGCGCGTGATGAATGACTGTTAAAATAACTTCAAATTTGTACGATTTTATCTCTTAAGACTTTATTTTATCCGAATTTATATTTTTAAATGAAAAAAAATGTGTAATTGAAAGTATATGCTATTTTGTATTTTAATTTTGGGTTTTATTTTCTGCGTAATTTGATTTTTTGAGTCTATGCGCAACGAAAGCGAGCGAAACCGCGACGAAACACTCAGGTTTTTACTGATTTCGTCGAAATTTAGCAAATTTTAATTTGTAAAAAGTATTTCTATCCGCCCGAACGTTTCAAAAGTTTTGTAGACGATGTAAAATGCGGACATTTAGTTATTTTTAACATAGAAAATATAGCCTCCGTCAGGCACGAAGTGACCTAAGTTCGTCGGTGCATTTGAAAGGGTTAAAATTCATATATTTTTAAAACCAATTACACCATCGATTAGAAAAAGCTTTGAGCTTTAAGAAAATATTTTTGGTGTGTCCGAACCTCTAAAATTGCGCTCTGGAGAGGTAAAACCGCGAAGAAACGTTCAATTTTTTACGGATTTCGACGAAATTTTCACACATTTTATTTTGTAAAAAACATTTCTACCAATTAGAAAGTTACAAAATTTTTGTAGGTGATTTAAATCTTAGTCTATTGAGATGCTCTACAAAGATTGTGCACTGTAAAAAAATCCGAACAGTATTCCTGTAGGAATCGGAAAAATAGTTGCCCTTATCGTACCGGAAAATTTTCCGACCCAGCTCGGAATAAAATCCGTAAAAAAAGGAAACATTCATTAAAACGGATTTTATTCCAATTTTACGGATTTTATTCCGATTTTACTGATTTTATTCCGAGCTGGGTCGGAAATTTTTCCGGTACGATAAGGGCAACAATTTTTCCGATTCCTATAGGAAATCTGGTCTTATTTTTTTACAGTGTGTTAAAATACGGATGTTTAGTTACTTTTAGCGTAGAAAAAATATCGTCTCCGTGAGGCGCGAAATGACCTGAGTTCGTCGGTGCATTAGAAAGGGTTAAAATTCATATATTTTTTAAACTAATTACACCATTGATTAGAAAGAGTTGTCAGCTTTAAGAATATATTTTTTGGTTTGTCGGTACCTCTAAAATTACATCCTGGGGGGTGGGGGGGGGGCGTGGCAATAAGGGAGATTAATGTTTTTCACAAAAACGAGCCTTTTTGAAAAAAAAAAAATCAAGGAGTTAACTGCGATATATTTTTTAATTGATTGCGGCATTTAAGACGTAATAGTACGATCTTTCATAATATGTCATCCGTTTTTAACTTTACTAAGCAGTTTCGACGATGCAGTTAATAAATAATGACAAAATACCCTCGAAATTTTCTTTTTTCGTTCTTCATTTTCAACCGATGCGTAAATAAGCCTTCAGCGCATGCGCCACAGCTTTTCGCTTCATGCAACAACCGAGATGAATTTTTAATGAGAGTGAGTTGCGATTCTTAATTAATAACTCAAACAATTATTAGAATTTAAAAATTCTGAGTCTCAGGTGCATCAGGAGACACTTTGGGCTAGACTCACAAAACTTTTTCAGCCTCGTACGTGCCGTAGATTCTGCTAGCCATCGCACACAGACAGACAGACACACACCCAGACAGAGCGAAACTTTCTTTTATTAGTATAGATTAATGGTACAAAGAAAAGGTTTTGCTTTAAAAATTGCTTCTTTTTATTAGTTATATTGATAGCTATCAAAATATCAATTGTTAACAATACTTTAAAAAAAAAAAAATCTAATATGCATGTTGTAGAATACCTGGCAATTTTTATTTTATGATTTGTGAAAATGCGATCTTTATTGCATTGTTTCAATACAGTTATTGTTAGTAAAAAAAAAAAAAAAAAAAAAAAAAAAAAAAAATGTTTGTGTGTTATAAAATTTACATATTCCCAAGTTTGATTTTTTTTTTAATTTGCGGATTGGCAACGTCCCCTTATTAGTATTTATACATGTTTTAAAATTTTAGATGAATATTTTAATTTTACAACAATGTTATCTATAGAGCTTCGTTGCATTTAACATAAGTATGTTTTTCAAGATTGTGTAGTTGTTTTTTGTTGTTGTTCAAGTTTGTATACACTCTTGTTTATTTTGCATCATTGTTTATTTTGATCAAATTAACTTTTTATGAAACAATTTTAATTCTAAAAACAGAACAACTTTTGGGGCCAATGATGTATTTTTTTTATTTACCAATCTAGAATATGTATTAATATCTATACACTTCTCATATAGATACATTATTTCTAAAAACATGATAATCTAGGACCAGAGCCCAAAATAGCGCCTCAGCGCTATACTGCCTAAGCTGCCGTAGGCAGCGTATATCTGCAATACTGTAATTTAGCCCCAGCAATACTGTACTCCATCAATGCGTAACTCCATATGCGCATTTAATGGTGTATTTGCATATTTCTTTACCATTAATTATTTTAATTTTTTAGCGTACCATTGCTGCTTTATTCAAACTTTTTGTAATGCATACTACTGAATCCACCATATGAAATTTCGTAATTTTGGCCGCTGTTTTACAGTCTTGTATTAACCTTCCTTTTTAAAAATTTAGAAACAACGTTAAAAACGCCAGAATATGTAAATTATGAGCAGATTTGTTTCGGTAGCATTTAGCGAACCATGCTTAGCACAAATATTAACAAAAACTTGCTCAATTATACAGGAGAGAAGCCTATTCAAGTGAGAAGTTCTGAGGACGCACTGAGGACGGTACGCTAAATGCTACCGAAACTAGTCTGCTAATAGTTTACATATTCTGGCGTTTTTAACATTGTTTCTAAATTTATATATTATGATATATATATATATATATATATATATCATCATCATCAACCGTTTTCAATCCACTGCTGTATGTAGGTCTCCCCCAGATTTTCCCAATGTTTTCTGTCTAGTGCTTTAGTCATCCAATTTACACAGGCTACTTTTCTGATTTCATCACTCCATCTTATTTGAGGTCGTCTTCTTGGCCGTTTTACATCTCTGGGATACCACTGTAGGGTGTTTGTGCTCCATCTATTGTCTTGTCTTCTTGCAATGGGCCCAGCCCATTTCCATTTTAGCCGTTTAATTCTTTCAATGATGTGAAAAACTTTCGTCTGACTTCTTATCCAGGTTATTCTTTTTCTGTCTCTTCTAGTTATACCTAGCATACATCTTTCCATACTTCTCTGTGTTGTTTGTAATCTTTGTACCATCCGTTTTGTTAGCGTCCATGTTTCTACTCCATAAATTAGCACAGGCAAAACACATTGGTTAAATACCTTTCTTTTCAAACAAAGGGGCATGCTACTCTTCAGAATAATATTGTTCTTCCCAAAAGCACTCCATCCATTTCTTATTCTTCTGTTGATTTCATTCATGATACTATTATCCGATGATATTTCCTGTCCAAGTTACACATAACTTTGCACTTCTTTAATTTCAGTGTTGTTGTAGACAATTTTATTTTTTGATGCAAATGAAATGAACATCACCTTAGTCTTTTCCAAGTTTATTTTTAATCCCACATTAATGCTAGCTTCTGCCAAATCTTTTAGCATATTTTCCAATTCTCCAGGACTGTTACTGAAAATTAAAATGTCGTCAGCGAATCGGAGATGACTTAAATATTCCCCATTCATTCTAATCCCTTGCAGAGTTGCAAGGTTAGTAATGCAGGTGTCCAGAAGATACAAGCTGCAAATTACCCAAGTTTATGCACCAACAGTAAGCTATACTGATGAAGAAGTTGAGGATTTCTATGAAGAAGTTGCTTCAATGCATCAAAAGGGAAAATGCTACATAAAATTAATAATGGGAGACTGGAATGCTAGATTTGGGGAATATATATATATATAAAACCATTATAAACCAATACAAATTATCATCAACAAATGTGGATATAATACAAATTATAAATGAATTTATGAAAATTAAAAATCATGTACAAACAATTATAAAATTCTTTGAAAGAAATCCTTATAACAAGTACAACCAGGAATTGAACATACAGTAAACATTGGAAAAATTGAAATATTTGTGGAACCAATGCATAATCATCAGGCCCAAATTACCTTGATTTCCACAAATAACATGTACGATTTCATCCTTGTATTAGCCATAAGATAAAAAATGCAAATATATACATATATAAGCAAGCATAAAAGTTCATATTTTGTTGCCATATCTGTTTATATCATTTGGCTACAAATCTTGCTTTCTGAAACCCGAATTGCGCCAAGCTTTTTTTTTTTAAAAACGCCAAGATCCCCGTAGTGAGAAAGTACCAATAAAATTACACAGACATGTTAATACTTATAACAATATGCAAGCAATATTTTAAAGCAAAAATGCAATTCAGATAAGGTTAGTTAAAAATCAGTAAGTTTCAATTAATTATGATAGATAAGCATGAAATGCAGAATATCCGCGGCACCTAACTTATTCTGTAAACGGATCGAAAAGGTTTATTAATAAATTATATATGTAGGTCAGATTGACTGTTAAAGCCATTTTCTTTTCATGGGTAAACAATAAACTTTCAAGTCATTAACTACGCTCATTTTCGAGACTACGAAAACTTCCTTATAGACAGATTTATTGAATGAATGTGCAGTACCCGTACAAATAATAACCAAACGCATGCTATAACTTTAATTCCAATTAATGCAAGGAGAGGGGGAGTAGGAATTTGATCCGTGAAATATTCTTTATAAACGTATACAGTAGCGCTCGCTTAATACGATTACGTCTAAAACGAGAACAAGGTTAAAACGAGCAATTTACTCGTTAAGAATGATTCATCATTTAATTTAAACTATGTTACGATTTTCACGCTTTTTACGAGCTAGAAAAGCAGGATCATGAGAAATACTGGTAAACATCGCGTCATTTCAATTAAGGATCGACCGAAACTGAATTTCGGTAATCTTGCTATTTTCGGCCGAAAACGAAAACGAAAATTTCCAAAATGTTTTTTTTAAAGTAATTAATACATACGTTACATAAATTTTAATTAATTATGCGTATAATTATGCGTGTGGTACAAGTTGGCTCTCTGTGCCTCTGACCAATACTTTTAATTTTCATATAAAATGAAATGCAATTGTTATTTGGCATCTTATTTACAACAGATTAAAAATTGCCTGTTAAAATCCCCAGAGTCCCATGCATAAATTTGGCCATGAACATAACGTTTCAGGTTAGTTTTCTTTATTGTTTATGAATAGTATATGAAAACTTTTATCAATTATTTAAATTTTTTAAGGAGAAACTACGATTTCTACCCAATGTCCTACGGCGGGATTTTACGCTAGTACATAATAAAATGTAACTTGTCTTTTAAAAACAGTTTTTTGTTATATGTATATTAAAGTAATTATTATAGTTTCTTAATAACAAGCTAATAATTTATAATAATTAATGAAACTATCTTGACAGCAAGTGTTGCATTGACTATGATTTTTGTTCATTAATACAAGTTGTTAAAACGTACTAGTTATGAACCGAAGAATGATTAATTGACATTTTGACAGAAGAATGAATGTACGCTCCTAGTTATCACCAATAGAAATTTTCGATGGTGCAGATACGAAAATTAAGATAGATAGATATCATTTATCATTTATACCTGATAGTAGGAAAGTTGAGGAGTTGTTGAACATTTTTGAGTAGGTATTTGAGGCACCCTGAAAATTTGTGCAACACTTCTTTTGTAATGGCTGAATACAAAATCGAATGTCTGGCTGAAGGATCGTGGCCCAAAAACTGTGCCAGACACGTGTCAAGTGCCATTTTTTGACTACCCAAAAAAGGTATTTGAGGCACGCTGAGATTAAGACAGAATAATATTTATACTTAGAAAAAAATATTTTGAAAACGACAGAAACTTTAGTCGGCCCAAAAACTGTGCCAGACACGTGTCAAGTGCCATTTTTTGACTACCCCAAAAAGGTATTTGAGGCACGCTGAGATTGAGATAGAATAATATTTATACTTAGAAAAAAATATTTTGAAAACGACATAAACTTTAGTCGGCCCAAAATCTGTGCCAGACACGCGTCAAGTGCCATTTTGCCAAAAATGTGCCATTTTTTGCTATAATTTGTGCCTTTTCTTGCTATAATTCGATCAATTTTCTACTTGGCTTTTGGAGTACAATTTCTTACAGCTACTTTCTGGTTAACTTAAAATTCTTTTAGTTTAACTTTGGACTTTTTCGCATTTTGTTTATCATGAACAAAATTTGCAACAGTTGGCACTATTTCGGCACTATTATCAAACCTATTTTTGTTCTTAAATATCCTTTAATTTCCTCAATCCTATCGGTAAATAAATCAGCAAAATCATGAAACAAAGCTTGTAAATTTATCAGAATAATTTACAATTTCATTTACATAAACATATTTTGAATTGTGTGGAAAAATATTAAATACAGATACCCAATCTCTGCCAAATAATAATGGGAAATTCTCTTCTTTTATCAGATACTAGCAAACCCCGCGGCTTTGCTCGCATAATATTTGAAATATGCCAAGTGATATTTATATGTCTAATTTTTATTAAAAGAAATTATACTTTTAGGAATAATTCAAAAATTAATATTTAAAACACAGTTTGACTAAACTTCATTATTACACTGCATTAGGCAGAAATGAGACTTAAATTAATAAAAAGAATTAAAACTAAATAAATGATAATTTAGAAAATATTTTGAAACTTTTATGCTCAATTAATACGCTCATTTCAGTATTCATTTGAAGTTTTGAATTTTTTGGAAACATCATGTCAAATTCCAAGTCCTACCACCTCTCGCAGCATAAAGGGCTATGTTGAAATAGGAACTATCACTATTAATTTGCCAGTATTAATTTTTAAATCGGTTTGTTATTCCCTAATAATCCACAGAAACGTAATTTAGAAAGCTTTTAAAAGCCTTTTTTAGAACGTTTGTTGTGCCTGTGAACCCCAGGTGGTAGAATCATCGGCATAAAATATAGCCTGTGTAAGTTCAGAGACTGTTACCATTGATTCGCAACTATTACTTTTAAAATCGGTTTATATTCCCTGAAATTGCATAGAAATCGTAATTTAGGACTTTTTTAGAACACTTTTCACTCCTCCCCTTCGCTTCACCCCTTTTTAATTCGAATTTATTTTCGACATTCCTTCGAGGGCATTTATATTTTATAAGTAATTACCATGCCATATTTAAAGTTTCTGGCCTCTTCAGTATAACAGAAATCGCAATTATAAAGTTTTTTGCTCCTGCAACCCTCTGGTGGTAGAGGCACAGACATAAAATATAACTTATGTTTGAAGAGGCTCTATCACCAATAATTTGTCATCATTATTTTTTAAATCGGTTTGGTATTTGATAAGATTGCATAAAAATTGTAATTTAGAACGCTTTTAGAACGCTTTTCGCTCACTTCATCCTTTTAAATTTGGAAGTTTCTTTCGACTGTTCTTAGAAAGCAGTTGCATCTTGTAAGTAAATACCATGCCATGTTTCAAAATGTTAGACCCTTCAGTTGTGTAAAAAACACAAATTAGAACTCTTGCAACCCCCAGATGGTAGTGACAGCGACATAAAATATAGCCTATATTCGAGCAGGGACTGTCACCATCAATTTGCAACCATTACTTTTGAAATAGGTTTTTTTCCTGAGATTGAGTAGAAATCGCAATTTAGAACGTTTTTAGAACGCTTTTCGCGCAATTTTCACCCCTTTTAAATTTCCATTTTTTTCGAAACTGTTCTTAAAGATCATTTATATCTAATAAATATGTACCTTGCCTAATTTCAAGTTGCTAGCTCCTACCGATCACAAAAATCGAAATTTAGAATGTCTTTTGCTCCTGCAACCTCCAGGTAATAGTGACACCAATATGAAATAGCGTCTATGTTAGAGCAGAGGCTGTCAGCATCAATTTCCTACCATTACTTTTGAAATCAGTTTGATTCTTCCTGAGATTGCTCACAAATCAGCATTTAGAACGTTTTTCGCGCATTTTCACCCCTTTTAAATTTCAAATTTTTAAAGAAATGTTCTTAAAGATCATTTATATCGAATAAATATATACCATGCAAAATTTCATGAATCTAGGTCCTTCTATAATTCAAAAATCGCATTTTTAGAACGTTTTTGCTCTTGCATCTCCTCTGGGGTAGTGGAAACAGATAATAAAATATAGGCTATCTTGGAGCAAGATCTGTCACCATCATTTTTACACCATTATATTTGCAATCGGTTCAGTACTTCCTGAGTTTGCATAGAAATCGCAATTTAGAAAGTTTTTCGCGCCTTTTCACCCCTTTAAAATTTTGATTTTTTTAGGAAATGTTCTTAGAGATCATTGATATCTTATAAGTAACTACCATTCCAAATTTCATAATTCTAGGCCCTTCAATAACGCAAAAATCGCATTTTTAGAACATTGTTTGCTCCTGCACCCCCTTTGGGGTAGTGGCACCGACATAAAATATAGCCTATCTTGGAGCAAGGGTTGTCACCATCATTTTGACACCATTATTTTTTTAATCGGTTTGGTATTCCCTGAGATTGCGTAGAAACCGCCATTTAGAACGTTTTTTAGAACACTTTTCGCGCATTTTCACCCATTTTAAATTTCCAATTTTTTAAGAACTGTTCTTAGAAATCCTTTACATCTGATAAGTAACTAATATTTCAATTTTCCTATTTCTAGGCCCTTCAGTAGCGGATTAAATCGCATTTTTAGAACGTTTTTTGCTTCTGCACCCCCTTTGGGGTAGTGGCACCGAAATAAAATATAAGTTGTTCTAAGTTGGACTAACACTACTCTTTTGATACCATTACTTTTGAAATCAGTTCGGTAGCTCCAGAGATTACCTGTAACAAACACACAATTTTTACTTTTTTATAATATTAGTATAGACAACTTTGCATTTTTTGTTTTATTTTCATAAGTAACGTTTATTTCAAATAAACGACAGGTTTAAAAATTTCACAAGTTGCAGTTTTTAACTGAACATCTGGAGGAAAAATTTTATAATCAGGAAAAATTCTGAGAAATCATGTTAAAGGAACTGCAGAAAAACCAGATCCAGTATTTAATTCTATATTAACTCTAGTATTGTTTTCAATTAAAATAGACAATTTAATAGGATTTGATCCTTTATTATATTTCACAGTTACATTTACTGTATTTAAAGTATTAACCTGTTTTGGGGAATTTTTACTTCTACACACTTTACTTAAGTGGCCCTTTTTTTTACACAGGTTGCAAGTAAAATTTAATCTACATACATTTGCTAAATGTGAGGAATTTCCATAACTGTCACACTTTAACTTATTTTTATTCACGTCAGAATGCGTAGTATTTACATGATTGTTAATATTCTATGTTTGAGAACAATTTTCTAATTTCTTTGGCTGAACATCTTTAGCGCTTGAAATTTTATTTACATTGAAATTTCGCATTTCTAAAATCTTTAGCTAAATAATATGCATTATTTATGCATTAAAGAGCTATTTTTAAAAGAGGAATGCGTTTCTAAAATAAGAATGTGCATCTGAATGCGAGTAAATGTGTGTGTCTGAAAAATGTGTATTATTTATAATTTTAAAAGATATTTTCAAAAATCAACTATGTCTATGGAGGTGAAATGATTTATCACACAAAAATCACATCATCGAAATTCCTGAAACGGTGGGGTTGAAATAAATAAATAAATAATAATTAAAAAAAGATAAAAATCCTTTTAATATAATTAAATAAATGAAAAGTGGAAAAAACTTAAATTCATCTTAAAATACAATTTTAATTAATTTTTCAACTACATTTCAGCAGTGAAATTACGTTTGAAATTATTGAATATTAATGATGTGAATTATCACATTGCTAACGAAGCGTAAACCAACTTAGTGAAAAGTGTCCAAGCCGGGAATCGAACCCGGGTCCCTGGAATGGATCTCCAGTGCTCTACCACTAAACCACAAGGACGATGTCCAGCCTGGCATTTCTCACTTATATAAGTCGGTAAGGCTGCAACCGCAGCACAAGATGGAGAAGTCATCATGAGCACACATTCCTAGCGGCGTAACATGAGACGCAAACAAACCCAGCATCGGTGAATATACAATTTTAATTAATTTTTCAACTACATTTCAGCAGTGAAATTACGCTTGAAATTATTGAATATTAATGATGTGAATTATCACGTTGCTAACGAAGCGTAAACCAACTTAGTGAAAAATGTCCAAGCCGGGAGTCGAACCCGGGTCCCTGGAATAGATTTCCAGTGCTCTACCACTAAACCACAAGGACGATGTCCAGCCTGGCATTTCTCACTTATATAAGTCGGTAAGGCTGCAACGGCAGCACAAGATGGAGAAGTCATCATGAGCACACATTCCTAGCGGCGTAACATGAGACGCAAACAAACCCAGCATCGGTGAATATACAATTTTAATTAATTTTTCAACTACATTTCAGCAGTGAAATTACGCTTGAAATTATTGAATATTAATGATGTGAATTATCACATTGCTAACGAAGCGTAAACCAACTTAGTGAAAATTTTGATTTTTCATGCACTAAGTTGGTTTAGTCACTAAGTTGGTTTACGCTTCGTTAGCAATGTGATAATTCACATCATTAATATTTATCTTAAAATAGTTTTCTATAATAACACAATGATAGTAATGTAAATTAAAATTGGAAAATAGTTTTGTCCTAGAGATAATTGGTAAATACTTTTGCACATAATCATCTTCATAATTCATCATACACGTATTCTTGATTCAGTTGTTATTGATGCCTTTTAAGAGTTATTAAAGGCAAGAGGAAAAGTATTCGAGACTTTACACTGAAATTATACATTCAAATTAAAGTATTTACATTGATTTATAGAATGAAGCATAATTTCCCCCAAAACATTTCTGCTATTTATATACATGTAAAGCAGCAGCAATCACTAAAATTAATGTAAGAGTAAAAGAAGTGTCCACTCAGCCACGGCCGACATCTGTAGCGGCCGTAGAAGCTCTTACTGTCAACGCGGTGGCTTAGGACGGAGTTCAAGACGTCAAATCACATCACTTACGTCGATTGGTTGGCCGAAGATAACGTAAACTGACGTCATGAATTCCATCCTAAGGAGAGAAGAACAAGCAAGAATTTTTGCGACCGGTACTGAAGTTGGACCTGATTCAATCCAGTGTTTAGCAAGCTGTCGTAAAATGACGAGCTTGAGTCGAAGTTCACGGATTCAAAACCAGTGCTTTAATTTTTTACATATAGAATAAAAGAAAAATGCACTTTCAAATGAATTTTTTTTTAAACTGTAGTTAAATAACTTTCATGCATGAGATTTTTAAATCTATCTCAACAATGAACATTTGTTTTTTACAGTAGTGTAAAGTGACTAGTAGCAGAGTTAGCACTTCTGTTACTTCCTGTTTTGCATCCAAAACTATTATTTTCCTAAAATTCAAATACGATGTCAAATTTAGGAGTTCATATTGCAAATTTAAGATATTCTCAGATTCTCTGAACTACGTAATTTCTAAAACGTATTCTACGTGGGAATTAAAGGGTTAAAGGTTAAGCTTTATAAAATAAATAATTATATAAAATATGGTATTTGGAGACATACTTATTAAATTTTTTTCTAATTTGCAATATTTTAGCGTAAAACAGCCACACGACAGTAGTTTTTACTTGTATTGCAGATGTGCAACAGAAGAAAAGACTGGCGTATTATATGAAAAATGTATCTCTGATTTTTTTTTCATTATTTTTCCTGTTTCTTGCAGAGAATCATATGCAATTGTTTCGAAACAAAATAAAAAATCGCGCATTTAAGGGCTAGCTTTCATAAAATTGTTTGGGCCGACGAAATCTGAAAAACCTTTTCAGGTTGGCTATATCATGTTTCATATTAAAATAGTTTACCGCGAAGTAGAAATACAACATGTGTATGAGTAAATACTTCTTTGTATCACCCGATACAAAATAAATTCAAATTACATTAGAGAATAATAAGTAAAATAATCAAATGCCTATCTAATGTTATGATTAATCCTAGTAGAAAAAAATATATCGGCTTAATACTGAGACAATATAGGGATTCTGACATATTGCGAAAATTTTGTTATTGGTACTTACTACATATATTTAACAAATGCATCTTTTACAAATCACCAATATTGGAGCAAATGTCAATTAAACAAGTGATATTATTAATAAAATGTCCATATTTTGAATGACTATTATTGTGTGTCTATACAACGAGTGACTTATAAGTGCATTGAAGAAATATTTCCTCTCCCAATACTGATGTAATATTCACGATGTGGTTCAAATTTTCCAATGCAAAACCAATAAAATTTATATTTCCCCAATATTGAACTAATATTGGCTTTCAAATAGAACCGTCACTAAATGTGACAAAAATCCGATCGCCAAGTCACGTGAAAAATTAGTCGTATGTGTCGTTACTGTGAAGTCGGTATGCCACATTTTGTAACAAAATGCGAATAACTGAAAAATCGGTGACGATGACTAGGGAAGTCGCGAAGTGTTGGTTAATTGAGAATGCGGAAATAAAGAAATAATTGTTAATTTAAATTTTTAAATTGTTAAATTTGGTAAAATTGTTACTGTCACCATTTGTGACCATTGTGATGTTATAGGGAAATTACATCGACTGGCTTTTATTAGGGTATGTTATTATAACTGCTAGCGTTGTTGTTTTTAAAAATCAAATGCAAAACACAAACATTATTTAATAAAATGTATTCTCTTTCTATGCAGTATTTATTTGATTACCTTTATTAAGTAAATTTTCTAGTTTAAGATAAATTGGCTAAATGTAAAAAAAATCCCTGCCGGCTCGGGCCTACAGGCGGAGGTAGATTTCGATGTTAAGTACTAAATTCTCCAACAAAACTTAAATCGAGATTAGAGATAAAACCCAGTTTCTTCACAAAGAGCGAGCTGTAGGGAGCTAAACTTTTTGTGAAAATTGTAATATACACGAATACACACACACATATATATGGAATAGGTTTAAAAAATGGTTATAAAAAATTCAGAGAACCTTAAAGTGTTAAAATATGTTAATATTTCCATAGTCGGGTTTTTATCATGTTTTAATACGTTTCTTCAAACTTGCATGGCGTTACATATTCACCTGCTGAGGTCCATTATATTTCCAATATGACGCAATATACATATTTTTTTAATTCGTCAAACTATTTATTTTGAGTTTTCATGCTGAAATCTTGCTTTAGGAAACTTATGACGTAATATTCAATTTGTTTTCAATTTGTCAAACTATTTAATTTTACACGTGAAAATTTTGCAAAAGAAAAGTAATTGTTGTGGTGAGAATTTTATTATTTGTTTTTTTTTTTAATTGTTGGCAACTTCTATAACGAAAAACTTTTATTTTTTTCCTGTCATTGTTGTGTAAGAGCTGGTTTTATCAGAATCATATTAAGACAGTATTCAAGATTTTGAACCCTCCCCATTTCCACCCTCTTGGGCCGATTTCGTCCATTTTCAATCCCCGCCGAGATATTAGCCATCTCAAAGTTGTTGGCGAGTTTGAAGATGATTCGTGCATAATTCATAATTGCGACTTTTATCGTGCGGACAAAATTTAGTACATACATACATACATACATATATATATATATATATATATATATATATATATAAGTATATATATATATATATATATATATATATATATATAAACTTTTTAGGTGAGGGTGGTTTTGGGTTCCTGGGGTCCTATAATGAAAAGTTATGAAGGAATTTTTCAAAAGTCGCACCATGGTAACGACTGCAATAGGTAGTATTTTTTACGAAATCTACCTAAAAAGGAAAAAAACAAACGGAAAATGCTATGCGTTATTTCTAATTTATACACAATTCCCGCAATTCAATTATCCGCAATGCTGAGCATTCCATTTTAGAATCAAAGCTGGGATTAAAAATAACTACAGTAAATTCTGTCTAAGGCGGATTCTGTGTTAGCCGGAAATCTGTCTATCGCGGAAAATTTCTCGAGTCCCGGCGAACCCATAGAAAATAACAATAATTCATGTTGCATAAGCCGGAATCTGTCTAACGCGGAAACGGAAAGGTTTTTAGGTGCCACCGAAATCAAAATTTTGCATAAGGCGGGAAAAAGGGTGTTTTAAAAATGAAAGGCATTTGGTTTATGAAACTTTAATACTGATAAATATACGTCAAATACTCTATGGCGAGCATTTTAATTAAATCCAGTAATAGATTAATAAAGTTTATTTAAAAGAACAGTAGCTTTTAAGTATTTCCTTCATATTTCATTTTTTCCTACATGAATTTGAATTTAAAAGTCATTATTATGAATAGAATGCACATTTATGAAACTATGTATTTTCTAAAGTACAATACATTATGCTTTAAGATTGTACTCAAATTCAAAGTGATAACTTTCTGTCTAATTCCCGGTCATTTTTGGGGGTAAACGTCAAATTTGCAGGCATTTTCATTACAGCAGTAGGAAGAAATTGAATAGCGTTTCACATTTATCTATAAAGACAACGGATATTTCAGAATTTTAGTTTCCAACCGATTGGTCAGGACAAAAAAATGAAAGATCTTCAGCGGAGAGCTCGAATTGATTATAACTCAACATCCAATCCGTTTATCGGAAACGAAAAATGCTATTCGATTCTAAATCAATTCCGCCGACGATTTTCTTTCTCATTGTACTAGAGAAAGAATGTTACTTTTTTGCTTGCTTGGTACTTTCACTTCCGAAGATCGTCTACGCAATTCAGTCATTTGGTCGCTACTATTTGATATATAAGGCATGTAATTGTATTTGTGAAAGTAAATGATTTTCATTTAATTTCAGAATTGAAGCAATTTCGTATTCGTAATATTTACTTTAGTGATCAAATTATATTTTTCGAAATTATTAAAAACCATAAATTTAATAACAAGTCTGATTTCATTAAAAGTTTCATTTTCAAGAACGGTACTAAAGGTTACAAAGGTGAAACATATATAAGATTTGGGCATTTTCTTTCTTTCTTTCTTCTTCTTTTTTTTTTTTGGTGGAGGGGTCTTTTTTGCATAAGCCGGAATATTGTATACCACGGAAAATTTTCTCGGTCCCGAGCGATTCCGCCTCTTTAATTAAAGTCTTTTTTGCATAAGCCGGAATATTGTATACCACGGAAAATTTTCTCGGTCCCGAGCGATTCCGCCTTAGACAGAGCTTACTGTATTGTCAGAAAATTGTCGGTTTTATTTTTAAAAATTACTTGTTGCTTCTGAATGCTTGCTCATTAGTTGTGTAAAATATTAAATTTTCAGGCAATAACTTTTAATTCCTATCATATATTCATAACGCTTCAGTTTAAATTTTGTTCTTTAATTAAAGATTATCTGGCTTTAATTACTAAAAGCTATCAGTCCGCATAAAAACTATTCAAAAATAATTGGAGTTAAATTGGCAACACAATAAATTAAAATGAGGATGAGAAAAAGTCTTATAGTATTATCCTGATTAAAACATCTTAAAAGACGTAATTAGTTTACATATTAACTTGTTATGTAAGAATGAGTTCTTAATACGGTAACATTATTTGTTTGTTTATCTGAAAGTAATTAATTATCGTGGAAATTATTTATCGACGATTCACTTTTTCCTGCTTACTTTTAATTAAGTTCTTTTTAGCAAAGTAACTGCAAATTTAATAAAATGTTTTTATTTTCATCGTATACAACGTTTTTTCGTCAATAAAAAAATTAGTAAGATAGAATAAAGTTTGTTAAATATCAAATAAGTGTCAAAGTCAGTTTAAAGTCAAAATAAGGTTAGACCAAAATGTCACATAGTTGAAGAATAAAATTAAAAAATAAGATTATTAGAAAAAATATTTAATAAAATGTGTTTTCTTTCTATGCAGTATTTATTTGACTACGCGTATTAAGTAAATTTCCTAGTATAAAAATTATTTACTGAATGTGAAAAAAACGAAAAAACGCGGAAAATTCTATGCGATATTTCTAATAGATACACAATTACCTGTAAAGCTGATTGTTCCATTTTAGAATCTTTAGCAAAGCAGGGATTAAAAAAATAACTATTTTCTGAATATCGTCAGTTTTACTTTTAAAAATTATTTGTTGATTCGTCGTGCTCATTAGTTGTGCACACTGTAAAAAAAAGGATTAAAAAACGGAGATTCTACTGGCAATCTAGACGCCAGTACTATTTCCGCATTTTTACGGGAAAATTTCCCCATAAATTACAGAAAATTTTCCGTTTTTCTGATTAAAAACGGAAATTTTCTGTAATTTATGGGGGAAATTTTCAATAAAAATACGGAAATAGTACTGGCGTCTAGATTGCCAATAGAATCTCCGTTTTTTAGTCCAATTTTTTTTTACAGTGAAATTTTCAAAGCAATAATTTTTAATTGCTACTCTATATTCATAACGCTTCAGTTCAAATTTTGTTCTTTAATTAAAGATTAACTGGCTTTAATTACTAAAAACTATCAGTCCGCATAAAGTAAAAAAAAAATATTCAAAAGTAGTTTAACTAACTTAGTTAAACTTAAATTGGTAACACAATAAATTAAATTGAGGATCAGAAAAAATTCTTACAGTATTATCCTGATTGAAACATCTTAAAAGCAGTAATTTCTTTACATATTAACTTGTTATGTGATAATGAGTTCTTAATACGTTAACGTTATTTATTTGTTTATCTGAAAGGAATTACTTATCGTGGAAATTATCTATCGAAGGTGCACTTTTTGCTGCTTACTTTTAATTAAGTTCTTTTTAGCAAAGTACCTCCAAATTTAATAGGATATTTTTATTTTCAGCGTATAAAGCGTCTTTTCCGCCAAGAAAAGAATTATCAAAATAATATAAAGTTTGTTAAATATCAAATAAGTGGCAAAGTCAGTTTAAAGTTAATATATGATTAGTCCAAATTGTCACATAGATGAAGAATAAGATTAAAAAATAAAACCATATCACGATATTTCGATATTTTTTTTAATGCATTTTTACAAAATGTTTTATCTAGCTTTAAACTCGCGGTTATCTAAGTTATAATTAACCAGTTTTAACATATAAAATATAAATTTGAAGAGAAAGTTCATTCTTTTCTTAAAGATTGTGATTTACGCTTTAATAATATAAATCTAAAGTACAGTATGTTCCCTTCCCAAAATTAAATAAATAAATAAATAAATAAATAAATCCGTACTAATAAAAGAAATTTTCGCTCTGTCTGTGTGCGTGTGTGTGTCTGTCTGCGATGGCTAGCAAAATCTACCGCATGTACAAGGCTGCAAATTTGTGAGTGGTTAGTCCAAGGCGTCTCCTGGTGCACCAGAGACTCAGAATTTAAAAATTTTAACAATTAGCTGAGTTGTTAATTAAAAATTGTGAAGAACTCTCATTAAAAACTTATCTCCGTTCTTCCGAGAGGGAAAAAGTGGTTGCACATGCGCAGAAATTTCTATTTACGCATCCGGGGAAAATGAAGATCGGCAAGAAGGAATTTTCGGAGATATTTTGTCATTATGTATTAACTTCCATCGGCCAAACTGCTTAGTAAAGTTAAAAACGGAAGGCATATTAAAAAAAGATCGTACTCTTACGTCTTAAGGCTGTTCTCAAATCCAAAGGGTCAACCTTCTGACATAAATTTTAATTCATTTTTGTTCGGAAACGCATGAAACTAGAAGGTGTTGTTATTCAGAAACTATGTCATCACACTGTTTTTTCCGTTTTCTTGTAAACACAATAGATCTTTCAGAAAATACTGTCAAAGTTGTCATTTTGAACTGAACTTCCGAACGAAAGAAGAAAATCCAGTCAATAAAAGGAGAAAAATGCCGTGTCACGTGATCAAAATCGCTTATAACTCAACAGGTAATTGATTGATCAAAAAATGGAAAAAACAGTTCGATTCCAAATCGCTTCCATACCATGGACCAGTCTTTCCAATTTTATATATTTCCGTTAAAAAATGAATTTGTAAATGTGTCAAAACGTTTTGCGCTTATTGAACAGAGCAGTTGAGAACGGCCTTAAATGCCGCAATCAATTAAAAAGTATATTGCAGTTAACCCTTTCAAAACAAAAAAATAAAGTGTTGTTTTCCCCCTTTATGGCAACGCCCTTCCAGGGCACAATTTTAGAGGTGCCGGCAAATCAAAAATATACTCTTAAAGCTGAAACCTTCTTTTAATCGATGGTGTAATCGGTTTTAAAAAATACAAATTTTAACCATTTCAAATATACTGGCGAACGCAGATCACTTCACTCTTCACGGAGACGATATTTTATCTATTCTAAAAGTAACTAAACCTCTGTATTTTAACGCAAACTTTTTAGAGCATCTCAACGATTTATATCACCTACAAAAATTTTGAAACTTTCGGACGGGTAAAAAGATTTTTTACAAAATAAAATGTATGAAAATGTGGACGAAATCAGTAAAAACCTGAGTGTTTCGTAGCAAGTTTCGCTCGCTTTCGGGGCGCATACACCCCAAAAATCAAATTACGCAGAAAATAAAATACCAAATAGAATATACTTCCAATTCAATATTTTTTGCGCGATTTTTTTTCATTAAAAAATGTAAATTCAGACATAACAGGGGTCGATGCAGATTTTTATTCTTGGGGCCCATTTTGTGAAAAGTAGAAGTTATTTTTGTGAAATAACATTTTGTAACGAAAGTTGAAATCCAGTTACTAAAATTCGAACCAAGAATTTATGAACAAAAACATTCTTTAAATCCCTTTGCTAAAGTTTTTGTTTTTCGTGACGTGGTTTTATTTACAAATTACACATTTTAAAACAGTTTTTATGAAAAAGAATGTTACGTAGAGGGTCTATTTTATTAAAAGGAATTTTGTGAAGGGGCCTGTTTTATTAAGTTTATTTTTGTGAAGGGGCCCATTTTATTAAATTTATTTTTGTGAAGGGGCCCATTTTATTAAATTTATTTTAGAGAAGGGGTCCTAAATAGGCCCCAAATTTTGTCTGGATCGACCCCTGGATAATATAAATAGATATAAAATCCTGTAAATTTGATGTTCATTTAAAGTTATTATCACGGGCTCGGGCAATGCCAAAGGGGTCAACTAGTAAATAAATAAAATAACTAATGAATTTCGAAAAAAATTATAAAGTCCAAAAATGTATTTATTTGTTCTAAACTGCAATAGGTGTTCAAATTCACTTCTTCCAACTTCTAGACACGTATGTGCATCCTAAATCATGTTCAAGAAAACATGTTTCAGCATGTCAGGTTATTTTATGATTATTACGAAATCGCTGCATTACTCAGTTAATTGCTGAGTCGGAGAAAGCCTACTGTTCACCGGACTCCTCACTAAACAGTCTTCTAACTAAACAAGAACTAAAAATCATACATCAGGCATAAATTATAAAAAACTTTCTAACACAAACGAAATATTATTAAATAATTTCTTTCTTTCATAAAATGAAATCGGGATATCCAATTAAGTAATTTAAAGGACACATAGCTCAGTAAAAATTCATTTCCAGCCACTGCTATCCATACACAATAATTGGGATTCTAATGCTGGGACAATAATTGGCCCGTTTGGCGTTGCCCGAGCCCGTATGACTGTTATGAGCCGTTATATCTGTACAGATATAATATTTAATAATTTACACAAACCAAGTAACACATTAAATATTAGATAAATTTAAAAATGCATTACAGAGCGGAAAACAAATTTTCTATACAGTTCCGAGGTACAGATGTCATATACGCACCACATTGGCGCGATGTTTTTCTGACGCCAATGTCATATATGCACCGGGGTACTTAACTGGCGCCAAAGTGTCGTTATTTTGCTTGATATGGTAACCCGGGTATTGTTGTTTATTTATTAATAAATTGTTTATTTACTTTTATTTTATTTATTTTTTTATTTTATAAATTGTTTTGTGTTATAGTTCTTGATTAAACTTTTTTTTATTATTGTTATCCCCTTTTTAAAAATATATATGTAACTGGTATTCGAAAACGAAGTTTTCTCCAAATTGGGGGTCAGAAAAAAATCGCGCCAACATGGTGCGTATATGACATCTGTGCCAGTTCCGATTATATCCAGTCCTGTAACCGGATTCTTTAGTTTAATGCTGTAAATAAACGATAAAGAACAGCACCTCATACATTCATATCATGTTCATTATGTTTGTTGCATTATAACTACATTAAAATGCACTGCAAACGATTTCCCCCCATAGATCTTAACGAAATGGAATTCTTTTGAGCATCCCTGTACACGAACTACAAATGCTAGAGCAACAATAAAATGTACTGCAAACGATTTTTTCCCATAGAACATAATGTGACTTAATTGATTTCTGTGAGCCTGTAAACAAACTACATATTTTATTTTCAATGCCATAGCAAATTCTAAATAGCAAATTCCAATAGCACATAAAAATTACATGGCAGTGCGAGTATATTTACGAGAATTAAAGCTCGGCCAAACAAACTGAATTCATATACAATTAAAATACCCGCAAACGATTTTTCCCCATAGACCGTAATGTAACGGAATTCTTTTGAGTTGGCCCTATAAATGAACCACAAATGTTTGCTACACACTTCACTTTCAATACCGAACATGCTAAATCCCAATAACATAAGTAGTAGGCAGGGGGATCTGGCGAATACAATAGAAGGGGCGTGTCCACCTGTCAATCAAAAGGGGGCGTGTCCGAACACGTCTTATAAGAGGGGGGTGAATTTTTTTCCGTGGGACCTCTGGCGAATACAATGGAAGTGGGCGTGTCCACCTGTCAATCAAAAGGGGGGCGTGTCCAAACATGAGTTATAAGATGAGGGGTCATTTTTTTTCGCCTGGTGAAGGCACGGTTGATTTTTTAGGAGGGGGGGAGGAAATGGGGG
Organism: Maratus speciosus; assembly: GCA_963932465.1. Lineage (NCBI taxonomy): Eukaryota > Metazoa > Arthropoda > Arachnida > Araneae > Salticidae > Maratus > Maratus speciosus. The sequence goes on from OZ010788.1 coordinate 259,163,327, forward strand.
ATGACAATAGTGACAGGCTAGAGGAGAGGGGTGGATTTAAGTTTCGGTTTCTGGACGGAATCGGTGGATTTCAATTTAATGTCGTAAGGGGGCGTGTCCGATCACGTGCTATAAGAGAGGGGGGTCGATTTTTTTTTCACCTGGTGAAGACATGGGTGATTTTTTAGGAGGGGGGAGGAAGTGGGGGATGACAATAGTGACAGGCTAGAGGAGAGGGGGCGGATTTAAGTTTTCGGTTTCTGGACGGAATCGGTGGATTTCAATTTAATTTTATGGAATTTATTGAAATGAACTTAATTTTAATTGAACTAATTATAAAGGAGTTTATTTTAATTTAAACTTTTAAGGGGTGATGAGTTCAGAATTTTTTATGGGTTTCAAAGCTATTTTTATTTTTACACTGATTAGTTTTTTAATCGCGATGCTTTTTTTTTACTGAATAAGTTTTTAATCGGGATTCCTGTTTCATTTTTTCCCATTAACGAAATTATTTACATATTTATTTTTTAATTTTAAATTGAATATTTTCAGAATTTTAAATTGCGAACTTGGTTTGATTTATTTTAAATTTCAACGATTTTGTTTACTTTTAATTTTAGAATTTTAAACCAAAAACACATGGTTTTCGATTTTGCATATGTTTTCTCACACGACGCCATTACACTGAATAGAACCAAGTATTTTCTTTAAATATTCTTTTAAATACGTGGTGTCATGGTGCAATTGTTAGAATAACAGACAAATAATTGTTCCTTGACATCATTTTACTGGGTTCAAATCCCACCTTGACTTTTAATAAAATAAAAATACTAAAATAAAAATACTAAAAATAAATTTAAACGCTAGATGACACCACCAAAAATCTTATGTATTTCGAAACAATTCTCTGTGATAATGTAATAATACATGATTATTAAATTTATATTTGCTTTTTAATTAAAAGTAATTATATTAATAATGCTTTAAAATTTTTAAAATTTAATTGTGTAATTTATTCTAAATTATATTCATACTTTTAAAATAAGGTATATATTAAAGGTTATAATATAATATTTTTCATTTTAAGTAAAACTTTGATGAGATAAACACCGTATTAGTTTGTAGTCGACAATATAAATGAATGTTAACTTTCGTTTAGATCATAATCATTGTTGCAATGGAAGCATTGAATCAGATGTATCGGGATCCAGAGCTACCAGCCAGTTTTGGTGGTATCAATGTTTTGCAACGTGCTTTAAAAGGTCGTGTAAAAACACAACAAATAAAGAAATGGCTTCAGACGAAAGATTCGTATACTTTGCACAAACCTTTGCGACACAAATTCCCGAGAAATCGTGTCATAGTAGGAAGTTTAAACGAGCAGTTTCAATCTGATTTAGTAGACATGCAGTCTTTATCTTCTTTGAATGACGGATTTAAGTATTTACTGACATGTATTGATATTTTGTCGAAATATGCATGGGCCATACCGTTAAAAGATAAAAAAGCACCAGGCATTAAACGAGCTTTTGAAAACATATTTTCTGAACGTAAGCCGAAAATTCTACAGTGCGACGATGGGAAAGAATTCACGAATAAACTTGTGCAAGATTTCTTAAAAAAGCAGAATATTCACTTTTTCTCAACCAATAACACGACAAAAGCTTCAATCGTAGAACGCTTTAATCGTACACTTAAAACGAAAATGTGGAAATATTTTACTGAAAAGAATACAAAGAGATATATTGATGTAATCGATAAATTAACACACAGTTATAATCACACGTGGCATCGTAGTATTAAAATGGAGCCAGCATCAGTAAACTTTGACAATCAAAGTCAGGTTTGGAAAACATTGTACACAAATGGCAAAATCCCTGCAATGAAATATGACATGAATGTCGGTGATACAGTTCGCATAAGTAAGGAGAAGCTACGTTTTGAGAAAGGATATGAACAAAATTGGACAAGAGAAATTTTTACTATTCATAAAATCATACATCGAGTGCCTGTTGTCTATAAATTAAAAGATTTGGCAGGAGAAATCATAAAAGGAACATTTTACAAACAAGAACTACAAAAGGTTTCGGATTCAGGTTTTTACCCCGTGGAGAAAGTTTTGAAGAAAAGGAAACGTAATGGGAAAGTTCAATATTTTGTGAAATTTCAAGGATATCCGGAAAAATTCAACGCATGGGTTAAAGATATTCGAATGATATAAATAGAACAGTCATCATACTTACCATTCATTTCATCAAAAGATGTCGTTCTACATTACACTCATCAGCGATAGCTCTATGAGCTTTTTCCCAAATAATAAAATATCGCAATTTACAACTCAACTACCCACACCCATAAATTTAAACGGTGAATGGGAAATGGCTTTGCTCGATTTCATTTATCCGCATACATGGTATAACGTTAGAAATGATAATAATTTGTTTGGTTTTGACTTAGGGGATGGAAAATTTGAAGGTAGGAGAGTTCCCTCTGGATGTTATGAAACCATACCTGACCTCATTAAAAGTATGACAATACCATCGCATAAAAATAAGATTGAATTTCATTTTCATCCTGTTACGAAAAGAGTTACCATCAAGACAGATAAAAAATCGAAAGTAGTTCTTTCTGAAGGTCTAGCAGAACTTTTAGGGTTTGAACCCGGGGAATTTACAGGATTGCAACAAAGTCCTTTTGTGGCCGACCCAAAGTCATCATTTCCAGTGATGTATTTATATTGTGATCTCGTGGAGCCTCAAATAGTAGGTGATGTTCAAGCCCCTCTTCTAAAAATTGTTTCTGTCGAAGGAAACGATGGCGAAATTATTAATGCTCATCATCCAAGACCATTGTATGTACCAGTTATTCGTCAACATTTCCAAACGGTACAAATTGATATTAGACTTCATTCTGGAGATTTAGTGCCTTTTGAAAGAGGTAAAGTTTTTATAACGTTGCATTTTCGTTTACGACAAATCATATAAAAGAGTCTTTCGTTTAAATTAATCTCATTTTCCTTTCTGATTGCGATAAAGAAAGATCAACAAAATGTTGGTGCCATATACATGTTGTACACAAAAGTTCGAAGATTATTATGCAGGGCAAACAGGAGATGGTTTGCCTTACTATCGAGGAACAGTTTTGCAGAGAGGATACGGTATAGGCGGATTTTTTGCTAAATTGTTTCGCAGTGCGATGCCATTTTTGATAAGCGGTGCCAAAACAATTGGAAAAGAAGCATTACGAACAGGCACTATGGTTGCGAATGATGTGTTATCAGGTGAAAATTTTAAATCGTCTCTCAAAACACGATCAAAAGAAGTCGGAAAAACATTGGCTAGAAAAGCAGTTGAAAAAGCGGATCAAATGATTGGCCATGGAAAGCTTAAAAGGAAGCGAAAACCTGCTAAACACATCATTTCATCGAAAGTACGGAAGGTGCAAAGACGCGATATTTTTGACTGATAATATAAGCATATTATACTATGGCTTTTCTTTTAAAGGACTCTCCCGAATGTGCTAAATCGGAATTAGAATTATTTCATCTCCCTCCTACTCAAACAGTTATTGAAAGAGGCCAATGGGTTGAATTTCACCCACTTTCCAATGTTTCTGATGGTGGTCCTGTGGAGTTTAATGTTTCTGGAAGCGGAGAGGATTACCTTGATTTATCCCAAACTCAGTTATATGTCAAAGTAAAGATTTTAAAAAAGGATGGCAAACCCATTCCGGATAAATGTAAAGTTGGACCCGTCAATCTTTTTTTGCATTCCATGTTTTCCCAAGTTGATATTAGTCTGAATGATAGACTTGTTTCTTCAAGCAATAATACTTATCCATACAGAGCCATGATAGAGAAATTACTGAATCACGGGTACGATGAAAAAACTTCTCAACTTTCCTCAGAATTATTTTTTAAAGATACTGCTGGTCGTATGAATGTTGTGGATCCAGCAGATGCAAACCCCAATGAAGGATTTAGTAAACGAGCCGAAATGACTAAACACAGTGCTTCGGTTGATATGATTGGTCGATTGCATCTGGATATGTTTCACCAAGAAAGACTCCTCCTTAATATGGTTGATGTAAAAATTAAATTAATTCGTAGTAAACCAGAGTTTTGTTTGTTGGCAGGTGAAGGAGAGTTTAAAGTGTCCCTGGAACACGCTTCCTTATTTGTTCGTAAAGTACGAGTAAGCCCTGGCGTTGTCTTAGGATATGCTAAAAGCTTAGAAAAAACATCCGCCAAATACCCTATTAACAGAGTGCTTTGCAAATCATATTCCATTCCTACAGGCAATATGAGTTTTGTTCAAGATAATATTTTTACAGGTCAGATGCCCAATCGCATTGTGATCGCCTGTGTGGATAATGACTCATTTAACGGCGACTATAAAAAGTCCCCTTTTGAGTTTAAGCATTACAATATTAATTTCATAGGCGTCTATGTGGACGGTCAGCCCGTTCCTCACAATCCACTACAACCTGACTTTGAAAACAATTTATTTATTCGAGCTTATGAGAATTTATTTTCGAATGCTGAAAACAAAGGATTGTACCTTTCAAGATCAGAATTTTCAAAGGGTTATTCATTATTTTGTTTTGATCTGTCGCCTGATTTATGTGATGGTTCACATCTTAATCTCATACGTCATAGTAATTTAAGATTAGAAATTAAGTTCGGAACGACTTTGGCACAAACAGTCTCTTTGCTAGTGTATGCTGAATTTGAAAATTTAATCGAAATCAACAAATCTCGCAACATTCTATATGATTTTGGAAACTAATGAATTCATCGGAAATTCATAGAATTTTATCACGTGATCCTGTTTCTACGAGATGTTTTGCAGGTGTTTTCCCATCCGACAAAATACCTGAAATTCAAAAGTTTCCCTGTGCGTTAGTGCTCAATACTGATAAACATGATGAAAAAGGATCCCATTGGCTGGCGGTTTACGTTCAAGATAAAAAAACTCTTGAATTTTTTTATTCTTACGGACTTCCTCCCGAAGCGTATGGAGAAGACATATCCAGATTTGTGAAGAAGTATCACCGAATTCGTTGGAACAAAGCAATGCTTCAAAGTTTAACGTCCAATGTCTGTGGACAGTATTGTATTTTCTTTCTTGTAAAACGATGTCAAGGACTTTGTATGAGTTCTATTACAAATGTATTATCCAGGAAGAAGAACGATTTTCGAATGTATCAATTTGTCAAAAAAAGATATGGTGTAAACATGATTTTTAAAAAATAAAAATATTATTTCTCTTATTTTATGTGTGTTCAATGATTTTTAAAACTCATCACAGTTAGTGAATTACATAAACAAAATCATTCATTTGTTTTTTAGAAAAAAAAATGCTTGAATAAGATTTTCCCTAGCAAGATCGTAAAAGTTATTGAGTTATTTATATCTACTCAAAAATAATTCACCAAAATGTCAAGAAACTATAAAAATTGAAGTTTTCATTCATTCGTCTCATTTAAAACATGGACTTACTCAAGTTAGCACATCCTTCTACTGTTCTTATCAGTGGGCCCACGCGCTCGGGTAAGACTGTATTTGTTAAAAAATTAATTGATTTTAAATATTTTCAACCAATGCCATCAAATATTATATACTGTTATGGAAGCTATCAACCTCTTTTCAATACCATGAAAGGTGTACAATTTGAAGACGGTTTACCCTCTAATGTTAACTCCCTTCGTGATGCTTTAATTATTATCGATGATTTAATGTCAGAGTTAGCAGGCTGTGAACAACTGAGCAAACTTTTCACAAAAGGTAGTCATCATCGAAATCTTTCAGTCGTCTTTATAACGCAAAACTTGTTTCATCACGGCAAAGAAATGCGAAACATTAGTTTAAATTCACATTACATGGTACTATACAAAAACCCCCGAGATAAAAGTCAAGCGATGCATTTATCCAAACAAATGTTTCCTGGTAAATCTAAGGCTTTTCAAGAAATTTTTAATGATGCTACTGCATTACCCTTCAGTTACTTATTTATTGATTTAAGACCAGATTCTTGCGAAAGTTTGCGCCTGCGCACAAGAATATTTCCAGGAGATAAACATTACGTGTATGAACTTCGATTTGTTTAGTTCTTTATACCAAATGATTAGAAAAAGCTAAGTTTTTAGAACAAATTTCCGGACGAAATATTTTTGAATCTGAATGATTTTAATTGCCCCCCTCCAAGATTATTTTCTTAAATATTTTAGAGGTAAAGTGCCCCAGTCACAAATCCTGTTTTAAACAACGTGTTTTACTTGCGGTGTGCATATAAAAGAGAGATTAACCTCATTAGTCATCATTTGTACTCAGGATGACGACCGTGGAACATCTGAAATTGTTAAGAAAGACAAAGCAGAAAGCAACCTTTCTTAAAAAGTGTCCTAATAGTATTATAAAAGGTGTTTGTGAATGCGCCTTAAATCTTTTAAAAGGTAACATACCAATCTCTAAGCGACAGAAAAATAGATTAACAGCTTATAAAAGAACACTGCGTCGCTTGGGAAATAAAAAAGTACCTTTGTTTAAGAAAAGACGACTCCTCATTCAAAAAGGAGAAGGGTTTTTGTCTATACTGATTCCTGCTGCAGTATCAGTGCTCAGTACGTTGATTAATGGAGTTCGCTCGTAAATTCAGACTTGTTCCAGCTGACAGAGATCAAGAGTTTGTCGATGAACATTTAAGTGATTTAGATAGACAGATTCAGACTATTTTGAAAAGGAAATTAGAGGATCATGAAAAAGCGAAACTTTATACACAGATTTTGCAAAAGTTTGTGTCGTTCCCAGATATGAATGCGGTCAAACCCCCTGAAAATCCACTACTCGAGAAACCATTTGAAAAGTCTCCCGATATAGAAAATGAAATTCTAAGTTCTGCCCCTGTTAAACAAAAGAAAACTGCTGTTAAAATTATGGAATTTTAAAAAAAAAAATAAAATTTCGTCTACAGAAAACAAAGAATTGAAAATAGAAGATACTGTAATTAACGGCACAGATGTTGTTCAACTAATCGGGTTTTTGCTGAGAGATAGAAGTCAAAAACCTATTGCTTTTGATCAGTTTCAAGAAATCTTAAAGAAAATAGGCTTTCCACAAGAGTTTATAAAAAACAAGTATTTGAAGAGTGATAAAAAAATTATTTATGCAAGACCCGAACCCCTTCACAGAAAACGAAAATCATCTTATCACGCCACACTACCAATATCACCAACACCATGGTTAAAAATGTAGAAAGCTATGCTTTCCAAATACAATGTGTTTTATGAAGCAAATAAAAAAATTTATTTTAAAATATTTATGTGTGTGACTGTGTTTATGTGTTTTCGTCCTTTTGAAAAAAATGTAAATGTAAATGTTAAGATTGCTTTTTCTAAATTTTTCTTGAGAAAAGAAATTTTTTTGAAAAATTTCAACGAAACAAAAAGAATATGTTCAGTAAATAAAAAAGTTTTAGGTTTAGGAAAAAATTTTGTGATTGAGAAAAAGTTTTAAGTTCTGTACAAAAGTTTTGTGATTGGGAAAAAAGTTTTATGTTTAGGAAAATAAAGTTTCGTGAATGGGAAAAAAAGTTTTAAGTTCAGTACAAAAGTTTTGTGATTGGGAAAAAAGTTTTATGTTTAGGAAAAAAAGTTTCGTGAATGGGAAAAAAGTTTTAAGTTCAGTACAAAAGTTTTGTGATTGGGAAAAACGTTTTATGTTTAGGAAAAAAGTTTTGTGATTGGAAAAATATTTTACGTTTAGGAAAAAATGTTTTGAGTTGGGAAAAAAAGTTTTGTGAATGGGAAAAAAGTTTTAAATTCAGTACAAAAGTTTTGTGATTGGGAAAAAAGTTTTATGTTTAGGAAAAAAGTTTTGTGATTGGGAAAAAAGTTTTAAGTTCAGTACAAAAGTTTTGTGATTGGGAAAAAAGTTTTGTGAATGGGAAAAAGTTTTACGTGTAGGAAAAAAAGTTTTGTGATTGGAAAAATATTTTACGTTTAGGAAAAAATGTTTTGAGTTTGGGAAAAAAGTTTTATGTTTAGGAAAAAAGTTTTGTGAATGGGAAAAAGTTTTACGTGTAGGAAAAAAAGTTTTGTGATTGGAAAAATATTTTACGTTTAGGAAAAAATGTTTTGAGTTTGGGAAAAAAGTTTTATGGTTGGAAAAAAGTTTTAGTTTTAGTAAAAAATGTCTTGTGTTTAGGAAAAAAGTATGTTTAAGAAAAAAATGTATTGTGTTTGGAAAAAAGATTTAAGTTCAGTAGAAAAGTTTTGTGATTAGGAAAAATATTAAACAAATCAAAGTATAAAAATATATTTCTATTTTCATTTTTTGAACACAAAAACTTATTATTTTTTAAAGAAAAGTTTTTTCTAAAATCTAACAATTTTTTTTTTCAACCTGAAACATGCATATTAATTTTATAAAAAATAAGACTAAGAAAACAGACAAAAAATACTATGCAAATATACATTTATTTAGATCTAAAATTTACAATGATAATTGCAAGAAATCAGTTTCTTCTTGTGATTGTTGGTCTTCTCCAACATACATGTTTTGTACAGATTCCAATATTTTTGGGATAATTAATGAATCGAAAAATTCTTGTTCACCAAGTACAAATTTAAAGTCAATAGTTAAGTTTTTTTTAACAATGTCTTTAGCAACGTCACGCATGTTGATGGAGTACAGTGCACTGTCAGAGAACTCTAACCATTTTTCAGCTCGAGTTTTTGTTAAACAGTCATGCATAAATGGTGCCTGATAAGACTCACGACATCCGAAACAGTTTATCATTTCAGTAATTTTGATAGTAATGGCAGCAGCCAAACACTTAGTCAGAGAATCAATGAGTTCTAAAAAGGCATCAGAATTATCTATTGGATTAAACTGCAAACTAGCATTGTTCAGTTCTTCATAAATATAGTATGAAATTGAGTATGTGATTAGTCCATCTTTCACACGTTCCGTGATATTGTACATGTTATCAATAAGGTTTTCTAATTCAGGACGTTTAAGTACGACATGCTCAGGTACGAAATGGTGACTCATATTTTTCCTTTGAAAAAGTCTTTGGAAAACGTAAAGTTCCACACCATCCTTCACTTGTTTTGAAATGCACAAATCTGATTCGATAACTGTCATCTTTTCCGAAGATTTATGGTTAAAAATCATCTTGATTTCACGACACAAAGATTGCCAAACCTTGGGGGTTAAAGATACACCGTCTTTAGTAGGTTGTAATTCGTCATCACGATCAACAATATATCGTCTAATATGAACTCTAGTTTGTCCCAGAAAATAATTCACGGAAAGGAAGTTTTCTCCGCCGAGATATTTCATATCCTTCGAGTGATGCCATTTCACCTTTTCTAGAAATGATTGAACCTAAAAAGAAATAAAAGAGAGAAAAATAAATAAAAAGAAAAAAACAATTAAAATTTAGTATAAACTAAAAAGTATTATTAAAAAAGATCAATATAAAACTTACCGTAGCTTGATTGTTCTTCGTTTTCTTGTTGCTTTTTTTTATTTCAACAAGTTTACGCTTGCTTTTGTTGATGATGTCTTCATTCTGTAAATTAAGTGAGTCTTCCATGGTGTAAAGTAAAATTAGTAACTCAATAAAAGTGGAGTCAAACTAACAAAGTCAGCAAAACGACGCTACCTTCAACAGAGAAGTCTGAGCAATTGGGAAATACTAATGATGCCATCAGTAGAAAAGCAAACTTTTTGTTAAAACGGTTGCAGTCAATCAATATCAAACCAACTCAACTTAACATTTGATTACAGTTAAACACATTTTAACTCTAAAAAACAGCTCAACATTACAAATGGTCCTCGTTATTTCCCGTCTAAGGTGAAATCATTACATGACGTCACATTCATGTTCAAACATAAACCATCTTGTCTAAATCATGTGTTGCAGAAATTAAAAAATATGTATACTTAAAAATAAAACTCATTAAAGGTAAATTTTAAAAATCTTTAAAACCGGTTAAAAACAATCAGTTTTAAAATAATCAGCTTATTTTTTTAATTAATTAAATAAATTCGAATCCACGATTACATCGTCCTGAAAATAATGCAGTCAGTAAAAAAGCATCGCGATTAAAAAACTAATCAGTGTAAAAATAAAAATAGCTTTGAAACCCATAAAAAATTCTGAACTCATCACCCCTTAAAAGTTTAAATTAAAATAAACTCCTTTATAATTAGTTCAATTAAAATTAAGTTCATTTCAATAAATTCCATAAAATTAAATTGAAATCCACCGATTCCGTCCAGAAACCGAAAACTTAAATCCGCCCCCTCTCCTCTAGCCTGTCACTATTGTCATCCCCATTTCCTCCCCCCTCCTAAAAAATCACCCATGTCTTCACCAGGTGAAAAAAAAATCGACCCCCCTCTCTTATAGCACGTGATCGGACACGCCCCCTTACGACATTAAATTGAAATCCACCGATTCCGTCCAGAAACCGAAACTTAAATAAACCCCTCTCCTCTAGCCTGTCACTATTGTCATCCCCCATTTCCTCCCCCCCCTCCTAAAAAATCAACCGTGCCTTCACCAGGCGAAAAAAAATGACCCCTCATCTTATAACTCATGTTTGGACACGCCCCCTTTTGATTGACAGGTGGACACGCCCCCTTCCATTGTATTCGCCAGAGGTCCCACGGAAAAAAATTCACCCCCCTCTTATAAGACGTGTTCGGACACGCCCCCTTTTGATTGACAGGTGGACACGCCCCTTCTATTGTATTCGCCAGATCCCCCTGCCTACTACTAACATATATCCATTTCATGGCAATCGGACTATATTTACGCGAGTTAGAGCATGGAGAGTCAGACAGACGGATAGACAAACCGAATTCATAAACACTTTTCCACTACGATCGGAAGTGTTAAAAAGTTAAAACAAAAAATATACAAATTGAAAAAAATAAATGTCCACTAGAATTTTCAATGAGAATGTATATTTAAATAAGATAAAATTTATGCAAGGGTTAAAAGTCAAGTTTTCCCTTTGGAGGAGACAGATTTTATAAAAAGTAATTATACTTATGCAAATGAAATTTATTGTGGTTACTAGCAGTTATCCGGTTCCGGTACATTAAAGTACAAAAGACTATCTTCACAGTTTACAGATGGACACTCATTGTGTATACTTTACAGGAGGAGGATATTCAGTGAAGTCTTAAGGCTGTTCTCAACTGCTCTGCTCAACAAGCGCACAACGTTTTGATATATTTACAAATTCATTTTTTTAACGGAAAGATATAAAATTGGAAGGCCTGACTATGGAAGCGATTTGGAATCGAACTGTGTTTTCCGATAAATAAATTACCTATTGGGTTATCGGCGATTTTGATCACGTTACAAAGACATTCTTCACCCTTCCTCGAGTGATCATTCTTCTTTCGCGCGGAAATTCGGTTCAAAACGCCCGCTTTATCAATATTTTCTGAAATATCTATTGCATTTCAAAAAAAAAAAAAAAAATGAAAAAAAAAACAGTTTGATTACATAGTTTCTGAACAACAACATCTGCCAGTTTCATGCATTTCCGAACAAAAATAAATTAAAACTTATGACATAAAGTTGCCCTTTTGGATTTGAGAGGAGAGTCCGACAGGTTTCCTACAGGAGATAAACAACAATATTTTTTTAGAGAAAAAATCCCCTTTTACTATCCTGCGATTATATAACTTGAGTTTTGCTACTTAAAAATACTGGTATTTCAGCTAAAAGTTTAAGAATCCTGCCTGAGAGATAAATAGAAAATTGGCACTGGCGGAACTCTGTTTTTTATCAAAAACAGTAAAAAAGAAATTGTAACTAGGAGAAAACCTAGGCTGTGAGAAAATACACATGTATTTTCTATGAAAATAATGGAAATAAATATTTTGTCGCCAATACGAGAAAACACAAAGTTTGGACAGCAGGGCCCTCGCTAAGAGGGGAGCGGGACAGGGACGGGGGAGAGCTTGCGCCCCCCCCCCCCTAAAAAAAACGTTCGCGAATGCTGTTACACTTGGCAAATTTACAAATGTCGTTGGCAAATTTGTTTAAAACTTTAACAAAAACTATAATGCACTTTCTATTTCTGATAGACTTGGCAAAAGCCACAAATCTAATTGGGAGTATTATTAAACTTTTTACAAATAATAACGATATTAAATTTACTAATTGTGGTAACTTGGCAAAATTATAAAACTAGTTGTCAAATACTGAATTTTGACTTCGCAATTTAAGGTCCTCTCCCTTCCCGATAAAAAAAAAAAAAACGATAAAAGAACTGCCGGAAAGTAAAAATAAGACTACAATACTAAATACACTCCTCCTGTGCGTATGTATGCACAATGAGTACGCATCTGCAAAATAGGAAGATAGTTTTTTGTACATTAAGAGCCTACTTCAATCAAGTGAAAAGACCGGTTCAGTAATGCTAATCCTATGGAAGAAATTTATAAAGATATCTCGGTTGCATTTTAATATTTTTAAATGATTTTTTTTGCATTGGATAGCTGAGATTGGTCTGTACAAAGGCCGTTTTTTTTGCTTGTTCAATTTTGTTTACAGATATTTTTAATGAGGACACTTTCATTTTCGGAACCGGTTTCGAAACTGAAAGCATCCTAATCTGCAATCGAAATCGAAAAAGTAAAAAACGGCCTGCATACAGATCGATCTCAGCTATCCAATGCAAAAAAAATCATTTAAAAATATTAAAATGCAACCGAGATATCTTTATAAATTTCTTCCATTGGATTAGCATTAGCGAACGGGTCTTTTCCCTTGACTGAAGTAGCCTCTTAATACATCGGATCCAGATAACTGAGGTCAGCTGCAATAAAATTCACTTTAATAAGTGTTAATAGTTTTCATAAAATCTATCGTCTGCAACTAAAACATATAATTTTTAAAATTTTCATACATTTTGTAGAATTAAAACATATTCTCCTTAAAAATTCTAGTGGAAGTTTCCTTTTTTATTCCGTTTGTATATATATATATATATATATATATTTATTTATTTATTTATTTATTTCTTAGAATAGCATTTCTTACTTGTTTTTGCAAGTTTTCTTTTCCTTTAATACTTTCTCTGATTTTTAGAAATTAGCAATAGATGGCGCTACTGACGTACGTTGAATTCAATATCTCTCAACAATCAGGTTGTTTGAAATGCAAGTGAAAGATAAGCTAACCGTAGAAAAAACAAAAAAAATATCTGGAAAGATCAAGGACAGGATATTTTATATAATGATTGTACTTAAATGTAACTAAATGCTCATATACAAAAGGAAATATATTTTATTCTTCAGTGAAAGATAGCTATTATAAAGGGAAAACTATTCCGACATATTAAATGTAAACTTTTTTTCCTTTTATCGGAGATTTAGAAAGGGAACTTAAAACATCGATGTAAAGCTGAGAATTCTGTTATTATTCTTCCAGTAAGTATATCATACATCAGAAGAAATAGCTAGAATTCATATTATGAAACTTTTTTCAGTGATATATGAAGGAACATATTTGTAGAATATTTTTTTTCTTTTCGTGCGTTGAGATTAACTGAAATTTTTATCAGAGTAATCTTGTGTAAAAGCCGGAGAAGTAAATAGTTAAAATTGCTGGTATATGGTGTCTTCAATATTCATACAAGAGAAGGCATTTAACGATTTTTTATCCATTTAATTTATTGTGTTTAGTTTTTTAAAATTACGGTAAAGCATGAAGGGTAATAAAACAAGCCGAAAATTGTACGTCAAACGTGGCGAATGAGGTGCATTCGTACTATAACTAGTTTTATAAATATTCAGATCTTGGTGCAATAGCTGTTGCACTCTTATGCAAAAATGCATTCAATTTATTACGATTATATATATTAAATTCAGTAATACGGAAATAATATGACTCTATCTTAAATTGGATGTAACCACCATGGCAACCTAGAATCATTATCTATCATGGGATATCATTGAATTAATTATGTATGATGGGGTTTAATAGAATGAAGAAAACTTTTATTAATTATCTTTTTAAGTTTTGCTTCACTTTTCATAAAATTTGAAATGACTCGACAAAATTCTGCAACAATTATATATATATTAAACTTCATACCACGCGGTCGGGTATTTTTTGCGCTGTTAATATGCGGACGGATCAGTCGACGACTATAGGTGCTAGATATGTATATAATTACGAAAGTACCTAAAAACGTGTTGTAAATCCTTTTTAACACAGTGGAAACTTGTGAGATACAATAACACCTGAGAAAACGGAACCTGTATATAACGGAATCCTGCCTTAATCTTAAAATTTTCATGTTCCCAGCGAAAGTAAGGTAAAATATGTTTACAAAAGACGGAATAAGTTCTAAGACGGAAAACCCATTTCTGTCTGAAACGGAATTTTCCTCCGATCGTTTCTGATTTCTTTTTAGCAGATTTTACTGGTTATAAAATTAACCCTTAATAGATCAATGCCGTAATATAAGCGGCACTGGTGTCCTTAACTAAATGCATTCACTTAGCACCACTTTTCTTTTTTTTTCTTTTAAGAGACGCTTTTACTTAAATTTTGATAACACGTGTGCAAGAGAAATTTACTTTTAAAATATAGGCGTACGTCATGATATCTGGCTGATTTTTTTAATTAGACATTCCGAATTCTCACCAGAAAATTTTAACTTTTATTTTTTTTTTACTTTACCAGATCACTTTCCCATAAATAAAATAAAATAAAATTGCCGATTAAATTTCTGTGGTGTGAATTCAAAATTTCCAAAAGAAAAATCTGCCAGATGTGGCAACACTGGTGACTACTAACATACATCCGCTAACAGGGCCAGAAGGAGAGAGCAAGGAGTTAAAGAAGGTTGAAATGTATTATTTTAACTGGTTTTTTTTTTTTTTTTTTTTTTTTTTTTTAAGCATAATAATAAATTAAATTTATCTTGAAGTCAAGACATTTGAAATTTAAGTTATTCTACCAACACTTTTAGAGATTTATCCACTTTGACAATTTTATCTGGCCGCTTTGACGAGTTTTTATTTCATTTTTATATAAGAGCTGGTTTTATCACAATCATGTTAACCTCTTGAGGGACAAGCAAAAATGTCTCTAAATATTGTATTCTCACCGAAATAATCGAAAAAATTTATTTTTAAATAAGGAAAAGCAATTTTTCGACGATTTTCCTCCAAAGTTAAAAATATAAAATTTAGTTAAAATTTTCTGGTGAGAATCATGTTTAAATTAGGTGGGATATATTTTATCCCACGCCCCTCAAGGGGTTAAGGCGGTATCAAAAAAAATACTTTTCCATGCTCAACAACTCGAAATTTTCTGACAAATTTTCAGATTCATTTTTAATAGAAAAAATATGAAACTTGTTGACGTCATTTTTGAAGAGATTTATAAGCGACATGTGTTTTTATTTTTCGTTCAATTAATTAAAACTTGATTTATAAACAATTATTTTCTCAAGTAGGACAATATTTTTCGTTTCTAACACAATCGCTTCGGGAAATTCTGTTCAAAATGCAAACTTTGACATCATTTTTTGAAATGTATTCTGCCTCTATCAAAAAATCGATCATTACGGTGCGTTATATAGTTTCTGAATAAGAGAATCTACCAATTTGATGCGTTTGAGAGCAAAAATGAATTTAAAAATGAATAAGAAAATAAGCAGTTTGGATTTGAATACACCCTTAATACGATGGTTTTTTCTTGAACCGCTATGTATTTTTAATTTGTTTTTGTTGTAAGAATTGGTCCTATCAAAAACTTGTCTATATAAATGTTGCAGACAAATATTAAAAAGATATATAATAAATTCATGCGGATTTCATATCTTATCAATTGACGAAGTTATGGATTTTTACCTCTTCAACTCCCCTTTTTGTTTCCGTTTTTAATTTTTTTTTTTTTTTTTTTTTTTTTTTTGAGGTGCGAATTGTTCCTATCAAAAACTTGTCAATATAAATGTTGTAGATAATAGTAAGAAGATTTATAATAAATGTAATTGGATTTGATATCTTAAGAATTGGCGAAGTTATTATTTTTTGTCTCCCTAAAACTCTATTTTTTGCGCCCCTTGAGCCCATTTTTAATTTTATCAAAAATCTATGATACATAAATTTTTAAAAGTAATAAAAACTTTAAACTTCTTTGATATGTACATTAAATGAAGAAGTTATGGGGTTTTTTCAGTTTTCACAAAACCCCTCCCTTCTTCCATCTCCTTGGTCCGATTTTGCCCATTAACGGACTTGACCGAGATTTTATGCCCCTTGATTTTATGTATCAGTTTGGAAGAGATTTGTGCAGAATTGTGGAAGTTATCGTGTCCAGAAGAAAGTGATATATATATATATATATATATATAGATAGATAGATAGATAAAGTTTTTTACTGAAGGTGGTTTTGGGTTCTAGGGGTCATGATCGGTGTAGATCTGCAAAACATTTTCAGAAATTCCAACATAAGGGAGAATGTAATACGTAGTATTTCATACGAAATCTACCTAAAAATAAGTATAAAATGGATTTAAAATTTTGAAACGCATGAAACTAGAAGGTATTATTATTCAGAAACTATGTCATCGAACTGTTTTTTTTCCGTTTTCTTGTAAATGCAATAGATCTTTCAGAAAATACTGTCAAAGTTGGCATTTTGAACTGAACTTCCGAACGAAAGAAGAAAATCCAGTCAATAAGGGGAGAAAAATGCCGTGTCACGTGATCAACATCGCTAATAACTCAATAGGTAATTTATTGATCAAAAATTGGAAAAAAAAAACAGTTCGAAACCAAATCGCTTCCATGGGCAGGCTTTACAATTTTATATCTTTCCAGGACCTTATACTTATAATACACTAAAATATAGAAAATGTCAATCCCCCCCCCCCTGCTTTTTAAAATGATTACCATACGAAATTTGTGTGACCTGTTACTAAAATTTTAAGGCCTTTATTTAAAAACTCTACAATGTCTCCTATAAAATTATGTCACCTATTTCAAGTGCAGAAAATTTCAGCTTGCTGGAAAAGGAACCAAAATGGCAAGGGACCGAAATGGCTAGGGACCGACATGACTCGGGGCCGAAATGGCCAGGGACCGAAATGACTTGGGACCGAAATGTCCCGGGACCGAAATGTCTCGGGACCGAAATGTCTTGGGACCGAAACGGCGGTACCGAAACGTCCTGCTTGCATACGGCTTCACCACTGGCAACCGCTGAGCTAAATGATGGCAATTGTGTCATGACATTTTGGTTTTTTCCTATTTAAAAGGCTGTTATAGCCGCTCAGCTCCGGAATTCCCTTCGTGAATACTAAGTCTATGGGCGTAGAATGCATTAATATGTTTAAAATATCACCTGGGGAAATTAATATTTTTAACTCCTTTTTTCTGTGTACTATTCTTTAAGGCTGTTCTCAAATCCAAAGGGTCAACTTTCTGACATAAGTTTTAATTCACTTTTGTTCGGAAAAGCATGAAACTAGAAGGTGTTATTCAGAAACTATGTCATCGAACTGTTTTTTCCGTTTTCTTGTAAACGCAATAGATCTTTCAGAAAATACTGTCAAAGTTGGCATTTTGAACTGAACTTCCGAACGAAAGAAGAAAATCCAGTCAATAAGGGGAGAAAAATGCCGTGCCACGTGATCAAAATCGCTTATAACTCAATAGGTAATTTATTGATCAAAAAATGGAAAAAACAGCTCGATTCCAAATCGCTTCCATGTTCAGGCCTTCCAATTTTATACCTTTTCGTTAAAAAATGAATTTGTAAATGTGTCAAAACGTTGTGCGCCTGTTGAACAGAGCAGTTGAGAAAAGCCTTAAAGTGTCAGTTACTGGGGGTTTCACATTATTAATTACTGTTATCAGTGGCGCAAACTTATACGGGCCCATGGGGCGCGAGCCCACCCAGTAATTTGATCTCAATGTCATTTGATTTAATTCTTATTTATTTAATTAATCTTTGAAATGAAATTTGGTTTTATTGAGGTTTAAAAAATAGTAAGGACATCAATTAGTCTTACAGGAACACTAAAATTCCCTTAACCATTTAAGGGGCAAACGATATTGTCTCTGTAATATTGAATTCTCACCGGAATAATCGAAAAAAATTATTTTAAAATAAGGAAAAGCAATTTTTCAACTTTTCGGCCCGAAAGTTAAAAATATAAAATTTAGTTAAAAGTTTCTGGTGCGAATTTTGTTTAAATTAGGTGGGATATAATATATCCCATCGCTCCTCAAGAGGTTATAAGGGGTCTCAGGACTCAAAACTTCAAAATTTTCGAAATTTTAATTTTTTTAGATGTTAAACTCCTATCTCTTCTGAACAGTTTGATATAATTTTTTCCTTGAAATTCCCATTAGAACAGAAGTTACGGCTTTTAGAATTATACCCGCTCAATATAGTAAGAGAGCTGTTGAACATTTTTGAGTAGGTATTTGAGGCACCCTGAAAATTTGTGCAACACTTCTTTTGTAATGCCTGAATACAAAATCGAATGTCTGGCTGAAGGATCGTGGCCCAAAACCTGTGCCAGACACGTGTCAAGTGCCATTTTTTGACACTACCCAAAAAAGGTATTTGAGGCACGCTGAGATTGAAACAGAATAATATTTATACTTAGAAAAAAAATATTTTGAAAATGACAGACACTTTAGTCGGCCCAAAAACTGTGCCAGACACGTGTCAAGTGCCACTTTTTGTCTGGCACAGGTTTCGGGCCACGATCCTTCAGCCAGACATTCGATTTTGTATTCAGGCATTACAAAAGAAATGTTGCACAAATTTTCAGGGTACCTCAAATACCTTCCCTAAAATGTTTAACAGCTCTTGGACTAATAGCTGAAGTGGCGCGCAGCGTTTCCGAAACTCTGATGTCATATTTTTCTCCAAATGACATTTTTGGGCATAACGCGCACGATATCTCAAAAACTTCTGAATATTTTTTCATGAAATTTTCAAAACCTATGTTTTATGTTAGTCTGTATAAACTAAACCTAAAATTTATTTTTTATTGTTCAATAAAATATTTTTAGGTGATTATACTGTTGAAATTTACAAAATTTTACATTAGCTAAATTTCATCTGTGAGATGGTTGCGTCTACATATCTGCCCTTGATATTTTCTCTTTCCGACATTCAAAACTTATTTTTATGCGGTTATATTAAAAAATTGGTCCTGTTAATGCATTACTATTAAAGATTAAATGTTTAAGTTCACTATTTGGTAAATTATTATGTGTTCTGTTTGTGTACGGGATTTTCACGTTTCCGGTTAAGGGTTAAAAATATGAAAATGCTTTAAATGCAATTTTTTTTTTAGGTTCTGGGTAATTATTGTAATCTTAAATATAAGTAGGCACCAAAATTTTAATTCTAATTGCAAAAATTATTTTGTAATCCTGCGCGTATGCTGTCATACCATTTTCCTGCTCGTCAAATGTCTGACAGTTTGAAGTTTAACCCTTAAATGCCAGATTTTTCAAAAATCATTGTAATAATATTTTTCGGCTTTCATTTTTTAAATTAATCATGGGAAAAATACTTAAAAAAATCATATTTTGTTTTAAGTATAGTTTGCGGCTAAAAAACAGTTTGTTACTAATCGGCAATATTGGTGTTTAATTGAAAAAATAATTTACCTTGATAAAATTCTATAATATTAAACACACAAGAATTTTAGGAACTATAATAAGAAATAAATTTTACTTGCTCACTGCAGGTCAAAATAGGGTATTTCGCAAGCTTCAAACAAAACAAAAAGAACTAGTAGGAACAATTGAAAAAAGAAATCTATCTATATTTTTAAACAGCACAAGCATTGCCATCTACATGTTAAAAAATCTATTTAATAATATTTTCAGAATGTATTTTATTGGCAACATTAGGCATTATAGCTTCAACATTATTCTAATAGTATTTTAGAGCCTAAATTGGGTATGTTGCCGAAAAGCAACACCAGGCATTTAAGGGTTAAATCGTTTAAAAATATTCAAATTTAAATGAGAAATTAGAAAACAACATGTTCATAGGTTTAACATTGACGAGCTCGGGTTTTCAAGGAAGTGAAGAGTCCCCTTAAGCGGATATATAGTGCGTCTCAAAAATATATGGACAGGCGTTTTTTGAAGTAACAGTTCAAAAAATGAAGCCATGATCATGAAAAAAATAATAAGCATATGGAATTCTAATACAAGTTTATGGCAACAAAGAAATACAGTATAGGTTTTACAGAATTTTTGTAAAAAAATAAAAATCAAAATACGCTGTCTCAAAAATATATGGACTTTTCGAGTTTTTTTGCATTTAAATTCAAATTTTGGATCCATTCCTTTAAATTATCTTGAAAACCGTATCAAGTAAGCTTCAAACTAGAGTTTGGAGAATGTGTGGCTGTAAAGAGAACCAATTATGCTCTACGTTTTGCTTTAATTCCTGAATAGTAGAAAACTGACGACCATTAGCATATACATCTCGTGCATGTATTCCCCAAGGTTATCAATTAGATTGAGGACTGGGTTGATAGCTGACCAGTCTATAGCAGTCACTTGATTCTGCGTAAACCAAGCTGTTGTTGAATGACGGATCTGAATTGACGCATTGTCCTCTTGGAATTTTCAGTTATCCTTTTCAAAAATTTTTCCAAATGGAAGTAGATTGCTTTTACGGATATTTTAATAATCCTCAGAGAACTTCTGACCATGAAGAGAAGTAATATCCGTTGTTCCATTGAAACAAATCGTGCCCCACATCATGAGAGAATCCCTCTTTGTTGTCGACTAAAGAACTCACGAGATTCTCGTCGCAGATCATGCCGATGGTATGCCCAGCCATCCGGGACCTCCAAATTGGTTTTGTTTTCGTCACTGAAGAAACACTTAACAATTCATCTTCCCAAGGGGTGTGTTTTTTAGCTGAAAGAACGCGTGCATTTCTATGGTGCACTTTCAGCATAGATTCCGCGCGCATTCTGCGATATTTATGAATTTTGCTTGAGTGTATGCAACGGTGAACAGTAGATCTCGTAATAGGAAACGCTAAATTCTTCGAAATTTCACGAACAAACTTCTTTTGGGCTGAAACTACTCGAAAAATCTCTCTGTGTTGTCACAGATTTGCTTTTTTTGGTCGACCTGAACATTGTTTTGTAATCGCATTGTCACTTTTTGATAAAATTTCATAAATTCCGGATCTGTTACTCTTTATTTGTTTAGCAATATCCGAAATTTTAATATTTGAGTCTTTAAACGCCGAATTTTAGCTATATCAGCAGCAGAGAATTAAACGTTGGGAGGCATTTTCCCACTGTTCGATAATTGAAGAAAGTGCAGTGATTTTATATTTAGCAGTGGGTACTTCACATGTACAGAACGCAGAAAATGCAAAATTATTTGATACGGTGAAAATAAAAGCAATTATCTTCATTGTCCATATATTTTTGGGACAGCTTATTTTGAATTTTATTTTTTTACAGAAATTCTATAAAACCTATACAGTATTTCATTATTGTAACAATCATATACTATGATTTCATATGCTTATTATTTTTTTCGTGATTATGGCTTCATATTTTGAGCTGTTATTTAAAAAAATCGCTTGTCCATATACTTATGAGACGCACTGTATAATTACATTTCTCTCAAAAATAATTTTCTGCGTAATTTACCATCTGTTTTAATGTCTTGGATTGATAAAGCAATTAGATGACTAAACTATATATTTTTCTTGACATTTAGTTTTTTGCATTTTCAATAATTAGCAATTTTTATGTTATTTATTGTAAATATCAATGTATTTTTAAGGAAGGACTTATGAGAATATAATTTAATAAAATTATTTATTATAATCTAAACTTCTATACTAATATTATAAAGAGGGAAAAATTGTTTATTTGTCGGAGGTAAGCTCAGGAACTACCGAACCTATTCTAAAAGTAATGGTATCAAAATGATAGTATTAGTCCAACTTAGAACATAGGCTATATCTTATGTCTGTGCCACTGACCAAAAGGGGGTGCAGGAGCAAAAAACGTTCTAAAAATGCGATTTTTGTGTTACTGAAGGGCCTAGAAACATGAAATTTGGAATGGTAGTTACTGTTAAGATACTAATGATCTCTAGGGATATTTCTTTAAAAAATCGAAATTAAAAAGGGGTGAAAAGGCGCGAAAAGCGTTCTAAAAAACGTTCTAAATGGCGATTTTTACGCAATTTCAGGAAGTACCAAACCGATTTCAAAAATAATGGTGTCAAAATGATGATGCTCCAACACAGGCTACATTTTAAGTCGGTGCCACTAACCCTAAAAGGGGGTGCAGGAGCAAAAAAACGTTCGAAATTGCAATGTTTGTGTTACTGAAGGGTTCAGATGCATTGAATTTGGCATGATAGTTACTTATTAGATATAATGATCTCTAAGAACATTTCTTAAAAAATTCGAAATTTAAGAGAGGTGAAAATGCGCGAAAAGCGTTCTAAAAAACGTTCTAAATGGCGATTTTTACGCAATCTCAAGAAGTACTAAACCGGTTTAAAAAATAATGATGTCAAAATTATGGCGACAACACTTCCTACAATATAGGCTACATTTTATGTCGGTGCCACTGCCCCTAAAGGGGGTGCAGGAGCAAAACAACGTTCGAGATTGCGATTTTTGTATTACTGAAGGGCCCAGATACATGGAATTTGGAATGGTATACTTATAAGATATAAATGATCTCTAAGAACATTTCTTAAAAAATTCGAAATTTAAAAGAGGTGAAAATGCACGAAAAGCGTTCTAAAAAACGTTCTAAATGGTGGCTTCCACACAATATCAGGAAATACCAAATCCATTTAAAAAATAATGGCTGGAAATTGATGATGACAGCCCTTGCTCCAACATAGGCTCAATTTCATGTCGGTATCACTAACCACCTAGGGGTTTCAGAAGCAAAAAACGTTCTAAATTGTGATTTTTGTGTTACTAAAGGGTCTAGAATCCTGAAATTTGGCAGGGCAGTTATTTATAAGATACAAATGATCTCTAAGAGCATTTCCTAAAAAATCGAAATTTAAAATTGGTGAAAATGAGCGAAAAGCGTTCTAAAAAACTTTCTAAATTGCGATTTCTACGCAATCTCAGGAAGTACCGAACCGATTTAAAAATAATGGTGTGAAAACGATGGTGACAGCCCTCGCTCGCTCCAACATAGGCTGTATTTCATGTCGGTGCCACCACCACAAAGGGGTGAAGGAGCAAAAAAAATCTAAATTGCGTTTTTTGTAATACCGTAGGCGCTAGCAACTTGAAACTAAGTATGGTAGTTACTTATAAGATATAAATGATCTCTATGAACATTTCCTAAGTAATTCAAAATTTTAAAGGGGTGAAAATGGACGAAAAACGCTCTAAAAAACGTTCTATATTGCGATTTCTACGCAATCTCAGAAAGTACCCAATCGATTTCAAAAGTAATAGTTGGAAATTGATGATGACAGCCCTTGCTCCAATATAGGATATATTTCATGTCGGCGTCACTACTACCTAGCGGTTGCATATTAAGAAACGTTCTAAATTGTGATTTTTGTGGTACTGAAGGGGCTAGCAACTTGAAATTTGGCATGGTAGTTATGATATGTAAATACTCTCTGAGAAGAGTTCCTTAAAAAATTTTATTTTAAAACTGGTGAAAAATGAACGAAAAGCGTTCTAAAAACTTTCTAAATAGCGATTTCTACGCAATCTCAGGAAATATAAACCGGTTTCAGAAGTAATGGTTTCAAATTGATTGTGACAAAGTCCCCGCTCCAACATAGCCTATATTTTACATTGTTGTCACTACCACCTGGCGGTTACAGGAGCAAAAAATGTTTTAAATTTCGTTTTTTGTGTTACTGAGGGGGGTCAAACATTTTAAATTTGGAACGGTAACTACTTCAACGATGCAAATGTTTTCTAAGAATTGTCGAAAGAAAATTCCATATTTAAAAGGTTGAAGTGAGCGAAAAGCGTTCTATAAGCGTTCTAAATTACGATTTTTATGCAATCATATGAAATACGAAACCGATTTCAAACATAATGGTTGCAAATTGATGGTCATAGAACCTGCTCAAACTTAAGCTACATTTTATGTTTAGAATTGCAGAAGCAAAAAACTCTCTAAATTGCGATTTCTGCAGTACTGAAGAAGCTAAAAACTTTAAATATAGCACTGTAGTTACTTATAAAATATAAATGTCCTCTAAGAACAGTCGAAAATAAATTCGAAATTAAAAAGGGGTGAAGCGAAGGGAAGGAGCGAAAAGCATTCAAAAAGAGTCCTAAATTACGATTTCTATGGAACCTCAGGAAATAATAAACCGATTAGAGAAGTTATTGGCTGCAAATCAAGAGTGATAGTCCCTGATCCTATACGGGCTATATTTTATGCCAGTGTCACTACCACCTCGTTAGCAGGAACAACAAGAAAGCCTTTAAAAACATCTAAATTACGATTTCTATGGAATCTTTGGAAATAATAAACCGATTAGAGAAGTTATTGGTTGCCAATCAAGAGTCCTTGATCCTATACGGGATATATTTTACTACCATCTGGTTGGCAGGAACAACAAGAAAGCCTTTAAAAACATCTAAATTCCATATTATATAGAATATTAGGAAATACCTACCGATTTCAAGGTTAATGTTGCCAAATTAATGGTCACAGTCTCTGTTTCAACATTTTTCAAGACATTCTATTTCAACTCTGTTTCGGCATTTTATGTTGGTGCCACTAGCACCAGAGAGGTGGTAGACTGTTAGACAAGAAGCTTGGAATTTGACATTATGGTTAATTGTAGGAGGTAAATGTGTTACGATGGTTTCTAAAAAATTTAAAACTTCAAATGAATACTGAAATGAGCGTATGAAGTGAGCAAAAAAAGTCACAATATACTTTCTAAATTGTCATTTAATTGTAATTTGTTTTAGTTCGTCTTATCAATAATTAAAATCTCATTTCTGCCTATTGCACTTTTATAATGAAGTTTAGTCAAACTGTGGCTTAATTTGTAATTTTTGAATTATTCCAAAAAGTATTCTTCTAATAAAAAATAGTCATGCAAATATCACTTGGCATATTTCAGCTATTACGCGAGCAAAGCCGCGGGGTTTGCTAGTAATTTTATATTTTGCTTAGCAAAAACATAATCTAACTTCCAAGTACAGTTAACGCTCGTTATAACGACCACTGACGTGCCAAAGATGAGGGTTGTTATAATGGAAGGTCGCTATAACGAAAATAACTCTAACGAAAATGAACTAAGGTGAACGAAAATAAACTCTAAAAGAAACTCTAATCATGTGTATGAAAATTAAGGTTTCAAAGGAAATTTTATATTACTGTTATTACTAAATTCGGTTTACTTTCGTATCAAAATAAACATTGACAATGACTAATTATAAAAATCAATTTAAGAGAATAATTACGTATTTCTAAAATAAAATTTAAAGTAAATGTTAAATCACACACATACACCCAAAAGTTACGTATTAACATTTATTTTCTAAAAATAATTCGAAATAGTTGTTTATTTTCTCTGCATTTGATATTTTCTTTAAACAAAATTTTTCATCTCAGTTAGAGATAAGTAATTTTATGTGTTTTCTTATCTTTAAAAATGTTTTAAAGAGTATTTTAAGACATTTTACAATAGGCATTTACAATAGGCTGTGAGCAATGAGATTTTGAGGAAAGAAAATCGTAACCCTTTTTTGGGAAAAAAGGAAAGGTCAGTTCGGTCGTTGTATTGGGAAATAAGCTGCTGGTCGGGCTTTATATTGGATGTAAAAATAACATATCATGAAGGGGGATATATTTCGGGACATTTTGCATAGGTCGTTATAATGAAACGGTCGCTATAATGGGTGGTCTTTATAACGAGAGTCGGCTGTATCATCTTTAGTCATTCTCTCCTCCCACGCCCCTGCTCCCCCCCTACACACGTACGTACTAAGGGGGAAAATTGTATGAGTTATTTTACTCAAAAATTTTTGAGCCCACTCAATGTTTTTCAAAAGTTGGCGCTTCTGATTGTTATGTATCATTACTACTAGTTTGGTCGTACAGCTGGATCGTAGAAGCAAAATCGTACACTCCTTTATGCAAACCACAAGGTGCCCAAAACTCTCCCTTCAATTTCCCGCCCACTTTAACAATAAACATTTGAATTTCGAGATCTGTATCAGTATTCATAATCGCGGATCTAGAAACAGTTAAAAGTAGATGCAGTCCTTATCCGTATTCGAATCTAACATTTTGACAATTCAGCAGATCTCTGTTTCACTGATAAGGTTTTTTGTTGTTTATTTGTTTCTATAGCACGATTACATAAAAGGAACAATAGAACAAACATGTAGGATTATACAGTGTCTTAACCTTTTGACGAGTGAATTTTGTCTTGTCTTAATCTACGAGACTAGTGATGCGCTTATGCAATATTACTGGCCAAAGGTTTGAAATTATCATTTCAGTGTACTAAGAAATTAAATGGAAGAAAATCTTAACGGGAAATGGTATTTTTTTAAATATAATTTCGTTATGATTGTTATGAATGTCACAATACGAATAAATTCTCATGTCAGTTGGAAAAGATGTCAGTATGAAATTAAACATTTAAAAAAAAGAAGAAAAAAAAACCCTTCCGCCTCGGCCAACAGACGCAGGTAGATTTCGAAATTAAAAGATAAATTTTTATTTTAAATAACGAAAGAACAAATAAATTAGTTTTAACAGTAATAAAAATACAAATAAAACGTCGAAATAAAAATCACTTTATGACGTAAGCACGTGTAATTTGCTTAAAGTCAAGTGAATGCGATATTTACGATCAACCATTATTGGTATTTAATCTTATAGTTTGGGGATAGATTTTTGGTCGACAGGATAACCAAGTAGTACCAATATTAGTTTTTGTTGCATTAAAATATCTCAATTTGTTGATTTTCTGTAGTAAACCCAATTGGTTTACTATGGAACTCTATGGGAATTCGACGAAAAATTAGAGATATCGATAAGTTGCTGTCACATTTGGCGACTAATTTTTGTCGCCAAGTTGACGACAAACTTGGCGACATTTGGCGACAGAACAGGATCTCCCCCAACGGTAACCCCCCTTATATGTATGGAGATACGAAAGCGTAACATATATATAGATTTTTATTTTTCACGTGGAAATCTTGCAATAGAAAAGTAATTGTTGTGGCAAAAATTTTATTTATTTTTTTTTTATTGTTGGCAACTGCTACAACGAATTTTTTTTTTTTAATTTTCCTGTCATTTTTCTGTAAGAGCTGGTTTTATCAGAATCATGTTAAGGCGGTATTCAAAATTTTTAACCCTTTCCCATTTCTACTGCCTTGGGCCGATTTTTCTAATTTGCAATTCCCGCCGAGATATTAACCATCTCAATGTGTTTGGCGAGTTTGAAGACGATCCATGCATAATTGTGACTTTTATTGTGCGGACAAAATTTAGTACATATATATATATATATATATATATATATATATATATATATATATATATATATATATATATATATATATATATATATATATAGTATATATATATATATATATACTAGGGGGCTCTGCCCCCTGCAAGCTACGCTCGCCAACCCCCGTTCAGACACCGCAGAATCTAAAAATCTAATGGGTTTTAAAAATATTAGAGAAGATTAAATTATACTGAAAAAGCTCTGCAGATCTCCCTGTAAACGGGTTTCCATTCAATTCCCTTTGATTGCAAAAATTTAACGGAGAATCAGTGGCTGTTAAGACATCCAATGGTTGTTTTCGTTTTTGATTAAAGAGGATCAGTTAAACATTTGAAAAGAAGCTAAAATAAAATGAATTAATTATTCAGAGTCTTTGTCAACCGATATTTTAAAACAATCTATATAACAATAGCCTAAATCATGTGACTATCATCAACAGTTCCGGACGGAACACTTTGCTTTTTATACTCTAGGTGCCATTTTGATACTTTAATATTATCCAGGCACAGGTGATAAGTCGCCAAATAGTATTCTATACCCATCTTTTCATCTATATTATAATAGTTCAAGTCATCAAATGCCACAAACAAATACGATCCGATCCCTTCGCCTTTCATATGAAGGTTTGGAACAAATGCCCCATATTGGCGCGATTTTTTTCCAACGCCAATTTGGGGAACGCATCAACAGCATAAACAACAACATCCGGCTTACCATATCAAGCAAAATAACGATACTTTGGCGCCAGTTAAATACCCATTGCGTATATGACATTGGCGTCAGAAAAAATGGCGCCAATATGGGGCCGTATATGACATCTGTGCCGAAAGAAAAAAAAGCGGGGTGCAAATCTCGCCAATATCTTTTTTTCAACTCGCCAGTTAGCATTTTTTTTTATTGTTCGAGTGGTAAATTAAAACATTGATTTGAAGTTGAAATTAAATGTCATGGTTTGTTACATAATTTAATATTTCGCCAGATGTCATATACGACATGTTTGGCATGATTTTTTTTTTTTACGAAAATTTGGCGAAAACCTCGTTTTCGAATACCAGTTACATATGTATTTTTGGTACTACTTAGTTATCCCGTCGACAAAAAATCTATCGCGAACTATAAGATTAAATGTCAATAATGGTTGATCGTAAATGTCACATTCACTTGACTTTTAGCAAGTTACACGTGTTTACGTCATCAAGTGATTTTTATTTCGACGTTTTATTTTTATATTTATTAATGTTATACTAATTTATTTGTTCTTTCGTTATTTAAAATAAAAATTTTGTCAATCTGTACAATTTGGCGAGTGGTTTGGCGATTTATATAATTTGCGAAATTGGGTGACGGAATAATTACTACACTGTACCGTATTTTTTAATTATTTTCTATTATTTTCAAAAGGAAATAGCAAAAAAAATAATTAATTACTATAGAGCAAAATAATTTATATAAATTTAAAAAAGAAATAAAAGTAAATATACATTTATTATTAAATAAACAACAATAGCCGGGTTACCATGTTTATAAAAATAATGCCATTTGTGCGCCAATTAGACCCCGGTGCGTATGTGACATCTGTGACTAATATTTTTCTTTTCTTTTTTTCTTTTTTTTTTTTTTTTTTTTTTTTAAGAAGTGAATGCCATCAATTTAAATGTTTCATTTTTAAATGAAAGTTTTGTATTTAATAAAATGATAACGAAATACAAAAAAAGCATTGTTCTTAGCATAGATTTAAAGGAGGCCAAACTGTCGCCAAATTAATTTAAAATAGTAACCTTTTCTGAATTATGAAAAAAAAATTTCTGTTATGATTAAAATTTGAGTTGACATCATTAGAAAAAATGTATTTAAAAGTAGAAAAAAATTAATATTTCGAAAACTAATTCGAATTTAAAAATTCTAATACCTGTTTTGAGATCTGTGGATCAACACGGATTTTTGGTGTTAATGTCATCGCAAAATATTCCATATTTTAGGAGAAATCGCCGTGAAACAAAATAAGTTGTTTAATCAGTCGATTCAAAGAATCGATACATTTCAGGCGTTTCATATATTTGTTTCATAAATTCGTTTCGGTTCTGCCTTTTTTCCTCGTGAAGGAAGGTTGTTCCAAGGAAATAACGCCATTTTGAGATCATTTGAGGTCATGGCGACAAAAGCTGTAGCGAATACCTCATAGCTTAAAATAAAAAAAAAAACAATTCGTTTCATTAGGATTTTATATATATAGGGTAGATATAAACTTTATGTGGGGGTGGTTTTGAGCTCCTGGGGTCATATAATGAAAAGTTATGAAGAAATTTGTCAAAAGTCGCACCATGGTAACGACTGCAATAGGTAGTATTTCTTACGAAATCTAACCTAAACATTGCAGCAGTTAAAAAAAAAAAAAAGTGTAAAATATTTAATGTTATTTGACGTGAATTAGTTAAAATATGATTAATAAATTTTATATTTTTAATGCATTCACAATCCATAATACACAGTAAAAAATTTATGCAACGTTACTCCATAAAATTGGTGGCAACCTTGCTGCCTCCATCTTATTGAGTAATTTAACAGATATAACAGGAGGTGTCACGTTACACTTATGTGCAATATTACACCCGTTATATTAGTTTTAATTAGCCCATTATATAAGTTAAGTAACTCCATAAAATTGGAGCAGCATGCTGCCACTAATTTTATGGAGTAAGGTTACATAAATGTTTTACAGTGTACTAAAGCAGGAGTTCTTATCTTTACCACTTAAATATTGGGCAATTCCATCGTAACTGACGTAACATTTTATCATCGAATTTTGTTTTCAAATCTATGTAGAAAATTTACTAATAAAGCTAGAACGAATTTTTACAATTTAAAATATTTCTTACTAAGGTCTTAATACCCAAATACCTGCAGATTATTTCAATCTCTCTCTGAGTCTCAAAAACTGCAATTCACAATCCTGTAACTGACGTAACATAAAATATACAAACATTTTTTCTGCCTTCATTGAAGTGTAAAAATTATCAAAACTACCCAGTTAAAAAAAGGGATTTAGTGTTCTCCACAATACTAACTAATGCCAAATTATAACAGTAACTTGTTTAATTAATTTCTGAATAATAAAAAAGAAAAAAAATGGCATCTACACGTGTAATTGACGTAACTTTTATTGTGTAACTGACGTAAAATTATGACTTTGCAAAGACTATAATAGTACTTAACTTAGCTTGTAAACAGTAATTTACAATGCCTTTTTATTAGGATTTTTCTATAGAATATAAAAATATCAAGTTTTCCAATCATACCCTTAAATTAAACATATTATACATTTGATCCCCCCCCCCCAAAAAAAAAAAAATATTTTTTGTGGAATTGCCCTATTTTGATAATAGTCTGATAAATAGACTGATATATAGCCTTAGAAATGTGAAATTAATCACTTTTGATTTTACCGTTCTTTCTAATGCACATAAGCAGTCTAAATTCACTCAATATATGACATAAAGAAACATGAAACTGGATCTTGAATAAGTCTTATTTAACATACGTTTAATTTGTTATAATAAGCATAAGAATACATTTAATTTATTAAATAAGTGAACAAAAGATTTTGCTTATTTTGCAATAAATTTGTTTGTAAATTCTGGTGTCATTCACTCTTTTCAGCATTTTACGAATAGAAGTACATTGTCCCTGAAAGGGTTAAAAAGTGTTTTCATTCGCATCCATCGCTTTCTTTTGGTTGATTCCCCTTCAAGGGCGGTGGTTCATTTTTGGAACACTTAATTTTAATTCCTAAATGCCACACTGGCACCAGAATATTGGAATGAAAATTTTACTTTTATTAAATAAGTGAACAAAAGCTTTTGCTTATTTTGCAATAATTTTTTTTTGTAAATTCTGGTGTCAGTCATTCTTTTCAGCATTTTACGAATAGAAGTACCTTACCCCTGAAAGGGTTAAAAAGTATTTTCATCAACTTCCATTGCTTTCTTTTGGTTGATTTCTTTAACGAATACATTTTAGGATCTATATTCATAATTCAAAATATGTTTTCTTTGATGATAATTATATATAATGGGTTTGTAAACTTACGCATCAGGACAAACATATTTTGTACAACAGGATCATCGCAATCCACTTATTCAGTCAAAAATGCAGGATATAAAACTTCAAATCAAATTCGGATTTTCATTTATAACTTTAAAATTAATGAAGATATTATAGAATAATATCATAAAAATCACTTTATCACAAAAATAAAATATTTACGTGCTAAAAGTGACTATAGTACATATTAAAAAAAAAGTTTTTAAAATCAAAGCATAACAAACCGACTAGTTTCGTACAGTTCCTAACGGTGGTATTCTTTAGGTCTGCAAATAATAAAAAAATAAAACAAAATATTTTAAAAATTATTATTATTATTATTATTTGCAGTCCTTAAGAATGTCATCGTTAGAAATTGTATCAAATTAGTCGGTTTGCTATTAAAAAATTTTAAAAATTTCTTTTTATTTGTAATGTAATCTCTTTTAGCATGTAACTGTACATTTTATTTTAATTAAGCTATTGTAATCACATTTTCAGTAGACTTAACTCCTATGGGTCCTATGACACTTCCCACGTGACATCGGGACCAGCATCTCTTACACGAATTTTAATCACTTTTTTTCAATCCCTTAACGGTCGCATTAAATTACGGTTTAAAAATTCAGATTGCTTATTGGCACCACTTTTTTGAAAAAGAAATATTGGCCTTATTTGGACAGGTAAATTGATACCATAATAAAGCCAATTACACTATTTTATAAAACTGGTGGGAATCAAACAATCTAAATAAAAGACACAACCCGTGAATAACACGGGTGCAAGAATTAAGGGGTTAAGAAACCCTTTTACTTATATTTTGACAACATGTACGAGAGAAATGTACTACAAAATTTTTGTTTAAAATACAGCGGTGTGAATAGAACATAAAAATAGAATCATGTATTAAAAGGTAGCGTCCGATAAGGGTTAATATGCATTCTGTGAAATATGATAATATCACGGGAAATGAGGAACTGTGAGCCATTTTTTTTGTTTGTTTTTGTCCAAGCATCACTGAGCTAGACTCTACATAATTTGGAATGAGCTGAGAGTGCAACGGTGCCGCTGGCAAAATTGCAATAGGCTTCCCTTGGCACCATCATATTTCATACAAAGCAAAGTTAATGTGATGAAATCTCGCTAAAATATCTTCATTATTGTTAAAATTGCAACCGAAAAATCGGGTTCAGAAGGTGGTGATACACCGTGTAATTTTGATTGAATAAATGGATTGAATAAATGGACACTGATTTCCTGTATAAATATTGTTTGCATTCAAGCACATTTTCACCACTAAAAGCTTGTTCTATTATTTTAGAAACACCCTGTAGATCCCAATCAACATAGTCTTTTATATGAATGGTTTATGCCTGGAGGTCCATAAGAGAAGATTAGAAATACAATATTCTACAACGCACTTTGGTAGGTGATTGAGACGTGATTTTTATTTATAGTTATAATTTTGATTGAATAAATGGATTGCGACACTGATTAACTATATAAATATTGTTTGCATTGAAGCATATTTTCACCACTGAAAGCTTGTCCTATTATTTTAGAAACAGTCTGTAGATCCCAATCAACATAGTCTTTTAAAAGCTTTTTCTGTTATTTAGAAACACCCTGTAGATCCCAATCAACATACTCTTTTACATGAATGGTTTACGCCTGGAAGGTGCATAAGAGAAGATTAGAAATACAATGAATATTCTACAACGTACTTTGGTACGTGATTGAGGCGTGAACTTTATTTGTAATTATAATTTTGATTGAATAAATGCATTTCGAAATTGATTTCCTGTATAAATATTGTTTGCATTGAAGCATATTTTCACCACTGAAAGCTTGTCCTATTATTTTAGAAACAGCCTGTAGATCCCAATCAACATAGTCTTTTAAAAGCTTTTTCTGTTATTTAGAAACACCCTGTAGATCCCAATCAACATACTCTTTTATATGAATGGTTTACGCCTGGAAGATGCATAAGAGAAGATTAGAAATACAATGAATATACTACATTGTACTTTGGTACGTGATCTTTATTTATAGTTATAATTTTGATTGAATAAATGGATTGCGACACTGATTTCCTACATAAATATTGTTTGCATTGAAGCATATTTTCATCATTAAAAGCTTGTCCTATTATTATAGAAACACCAAGTAGATCCCAATCAACATAGTCTTTTAAAAGCTTTTTCTATTACACTGCTCAAAACAATTAAAGGATATTTGAAGTTTTATATAAAATAAAGATATAAACGAAATTTTTTTTGCCGAAAATAGAAGAAGAGAATCACAAATGCAAATTTTTCTGGTTTTCAAACTGTGGAGTATGCAAATTTTGAGTTCGACGTCAAAAACGTCGCTTCAGCGGCAGCGAATGAAATTTGACTTTCAACTGTGTAAAAGAGAATGAAGACAAGGATGATCGGCATTCAGTGATTGCTTTGTTTCGATGAGTACGATGTCTCAGCGAAGTCATTTGACAGATTCAGAAGCTTTGAGAATTGTTGGTAGGTTAGAAGGGGGCCAAACTCAAGCCGAAGTAGCGCAAGCCATTGGAGTGTCACAAAGTGTCATTTCCAGGATCTGGAACCGTTTTTTGGAGAGTGGATGTGCAGGCCGAAGACCAGGGCAAGGTCGTAGACGGGCAACAACGCCCAATGAAGATCGGTATTTAGCGTTAACAGGTCGGAGACACCGAACCATGAACGCTACTCTTCTCCAACAACACCTTCGCTCGGCTACAGGCACCACGATTTCAACTCAGACTGTCCGAAACCGGCTCCATGCTGTAGGTCTGTATGCTCGCCGACCGATGGTATGTGTTAGATTAACATCAAGGCATCGTCGCGACCGCAGGGAGTGGGCAACCGAGCATGTCAACTGGAGGAGAAATGAAAGGAGCAATATTCTGTTTTCTGACGAGCCCCGTTTTTCTGTGCATCCGGATAATAGGCGTATTTTCATCTGGAGGGACCGTGGCAGTAGGAATAATCCCGCGTTCGTGCACGAAAGTGTCAGATTTGGCGGTGGAGGAGTGTTGGTGTATGGTGGCATCTCCATTGACGGGCGCACTGACCTCTACATCATTCGAGATGGAGCTCTGGCTGGTCGCCGATATAGGGATGAGATCCTCAGACCTATTGTAGTCCCTTACGCTGCAGCAATCGGAGATAACTTCATTTTAATGGACGATAACTGCAGGCCACATCGTGCAAACCTGGTGGAGGATTTCCTTTTCGAGGAAGGAATCGTTCGAATGGAATGGCCAGCGTGTTCTCCAGACATGAATCCAATCGAGCACGTTTGGGACGCTCTAGGAAGACGAGTTTCTGGCCGCCAACAACCCCCACAAACTCTCCAAGAACTGGAAAGAGCTCTTCTGGAAGAGTGGGGCAGAATACCCGAACTTGTCATTAATAGCCTCATTGAGTCCATGCCTCAAAGGTGTTCAACGTTGCTGGCCGCCCGTGGAAACCATACCCCCTACTGAAAATGATTTTCTTTGAAGAAAACACCTTTTCTTATTCTTTTTTTCTCATATGCACAAATTGTGTTTTTTTTCCTTTAGTACACAAATGCGCAATAAAATGCATTTTTTTCTGCCAAACATGTGTAATTTATTCTCATATAACCTACTATGTCTGTCGACCATGTATCAATCAGCTAAACAGTTTACCAGATACAAAATCCACCTAAAACTGCAATATCCTTTAATTGTTTTGAGCAGTGTATTTTAGAAACTCCCTCTAGATCCCAATCAACATATGAATGGTTTACACCTGGAAGATGAATAAGAGAAGATTAGAAATACAATGAATATACTACATTATACTTTGGTACGTGATCTTTATTTATAGTTATAATTTTGATTGAATAAATAGATTGCGACATTGATTTCCTATATAAATATTGTTTGCATTGAAGCATATTTTCATCTCTAAAAGCTTGTCCTATTATTTTAGAAACACCCCGTAGATCCCAATCAACATAGTCTTTTAAAAGTTTTTCTATTATTTTAGAAACACCCTGTATATCCATCCCAATCAACATAGTATTTTACATGAATGGTTTACGCCTGGAAGGTGCATAAGAGAAGATTAGAAATACAATGAATATTCTACAACGTACTTTGGTACGTGATTGAGACGTGAACTTTATTTATAGCGATAACTCTTTGATATCTAAATCTAAACATCGACTGAAGCATGTGAATATAAACAATCTTTCAAGTTCAAATGTGGACTGATATTATGCGAAAAAAGATTATAATCATGCAGATAACTTGCAGATATCGAAGTATTCTATTTTCAAGTATTAAGATTTATTTTATTTGTATACTACATTTTGAAATACAAATTTATTTTTCGAATTATAAATTAAAGTTTTAAAACAATGCATATTTTAAATGTTCATTTTAAATCATTCAATTCTTTACTCTCACAAACAAACAAACAACAACAACAACAACAAAAAATACTAGGTTATTTTTTTTTCTTTATTTTACTTCCAATAAAACGTAATTAATGTCATTTTCTTTCTTCTTTTAAACACTTTCCAGCATAGTTGGAAAGTGTTTATGACTTCGGTTTGTCTATCTGTATAACCGTCTGTAATCTACCCAGCTCTAACTTACCCAGATTGGCATGCACATTTTATATGTTAATGAGGTTTAATATGTAATGATCGCTATTGAAACTAAAGGGTGTAACATTTATAGTTATTTTACAGGGATATCCAAAATATTCCATTATATTATGATCTATGGGATAAAATAGTTTGCGGTAAATTTTATTTAAATCGCTTGTTTAGATATCTCATATCATTGCTTGAAAAAATGAAATTTCTTCATAATATTTTGTTAGAACTGGAAAGTATTTCATAATCTAAGCCAGATGAAGGATTTTTCGTTCTTGTTATTCTTTCAATTAGTTACAATAATCTCATTTTTGTAACTCTTCGCTTAGAAATGTTATGAAATTTAAATGTGTCATCAAAAACATTTGCTTCGCGTTGTATTAAATTATATTGCACTTATATTAAAACTCTATTCAATCTTATTTTTTTTATCATCTTTATCTATTTTAATAAGCATATTTTCCCCGTTCTTCTGTCTTTGTGTATCAATTTTAAATTCCAGTGAAGCACGGCTGACTTAAAAGCGATAAGACTATAGACCACAAAAGTCAAACTTTGCTTAAACTGTACTATATTTGGACACCATGTACATCTGGCTAATTCTTCCAAGTCCCTTCCCCGCTACCCTCTTCAATAAAAACAGTTTAGTAACTAACAAAAACTTCAAACAATTTCGCTTAGCTCTGTAAATATTTGTACTGGGATTGGTTACATTATACAGAGTTAGCATAAATGAAAGAATGGATTTTAAAAAATTATATCTTCAAAACTATTACACATATTATAATAAGTGATATATGAAAATAAAGAAGAACAATCCAAGTTTTTTTTTCGTTCAGAAATGTTCGATGTGCGACCTTTTCGTAACACGACAAACACCTAATCTGTAACCAAGTTCGTTTCACACATTTGGCAGTTTTGCACAGTCAACGATTCTTAACACAGCGTACCCCGCCAGCGGCCGAGACGTTCTGCTCTCAAAGCTGG
This sequence comes from Maratus speciosus, assembly GCA_963932465.1. NCBI lineage: Eukaryota > Metazoa > Arthropoda > Arachnida > Araneae > Salticidae > Maratus > Maratus speciosus. Next base: position 259,200,579 of record OZ010788.1, read on the forward strand.
TAGACGGTAGGTGCTGGGTTCGAACCCGATCGCGCCCGTCGGCCTAATCGTTGGGAGTTTTCCGTGGTTTTCTTTGAACCTTGGATTTCCTTGCGTCAATACGGGTTAGGTTCCTTTAGAAAGACTCCCACGGAGCCCCCACCCCCACTCCCCACCCCCCTTCGGGCCCATATCCCAAGTGTAGATAATTGGCTGTCATTACATAAAACCCTAAATAGTGCACAATTGATGCACCATGTACGTTTTACGGTGAAAAGTTTTCGTCTAAGGCAGTTTTTTGCCTGTACACAGATTCCGTTTTCACAAGTTTTACAGTACTGTAAAAATGCATTACTATTTTCTAGATTCCAGATATTCTTGTCTAATTTGGCCAATATTGCGTAATAGCAAAATAATAAATTTGAAGAGGAAAAAAAAATGGGGAAAAAGTTGCATAATTTACATCATTTATTACATGTTTCTTCCTTCTACAAACAATTTATTTATCATTTAAGAATCAACAAGTGACTTTCCTTTGAATAACAATGACATTCTTAGGAAATTAAAAGCTACAATTGCCTTTCGATAGATTATTTAAATAATAATAACATTTAAATATACCTTCAAAAGTCTTTGTTTCTAAGGGCTTAAGATATTTTTTAGAAAAAGAGTATGTAAGGCCAGACACAAATTTCAGTAAGTAAATGTTATTTACGAAAATGATTTAATATCATGTTTAACTGAATGACTTAAAATCCTCGGTTCTGCAGTATCACATGTGATACTTCCTAACCGAGGAGGATAAAAATTAAACTGTTTGATTTTTTTACATTTTTACTTTACTTCTAGATACAAGGGGCCCCACCAGTGGCCGAGAGGTTCTGCTCTCGAAGCTGGTAGACGGGAAGTGCTGGGTTCGATCCCAATCGCGCCCGTCGGCCTAATCGTTCGGAGTTTTCGTGGTTTTCTTCGAACCTTGGTTTTCCAAGCGTTAATACGGGTTAGGTTCCCTTAGAAAGACCTCCACGGAAGGCACCCCACCCCTTAGGACCTATATCCCACGTGCTGATAATTGGCCGACATAAATACAACCAACCAACCAATCTAGATACAAGGGCGGCGCCAGAGGGGGGCCTGGTCGGGCACACCTGGCCCCCCCATCGGGGTCAAATTTAATCGTCGTCGGGGATAATTTTTTGACTTGAGTGTTGAGTCCTGCATCGGGTCGGGTAACCCGATTTTTCCTGCACACGACCCGAGTCGTGTCGAATCGGGTGCAGGTTAATTTTTTTTTAAAGATCTTAGGTTAGTTTATAGAAAACGCAACCCACGGAAAGGCAGGCCGCTGATTTTTTTTCTTCGGAAGTCGGATTGGCTTGGCTATAATTTTTTCGGTTTCGGGATAAGCGTCGGTTTTAAGTTGATTTTTCAAAAAAGTGCCCAGAATTATATCTCAAATTAGAGTCCTGCATCGATTCAGATTGCCCGATTTTACCTACATCCGACCCGACCCAGCTCGGATTGAGGATAACTTTTTTCGTTGTGGTTGGGGTCGGTTTCGGGTTCGGATGGGTTTGGGGTTGAGTTTTGATACTTACGAGCAGTGTTGCCAGGTGTCCCGATTTACGTAGAACGTTCCGAATTTTCCCAAATTACGTCAAACTTTTACGAGTTTGATTCAACTTAAAATTTTATTCCTTAGGCTAATGCCAGATGAACGTCTATTTGCACGCTTTTTATTTCAACATGAAAAAGAAACACCTTCGCTAATAGGGATTTCTTTTTCGTGTTGAAACAAAAAGCGTGAAAATAGATGTTCGTCTGACATTAGCCTAAAGTCTGATACGATAAAATTTAAGAATTTAACCACATGTCGGTTAAAGGCTGTCTTCACAAACGGCCGGATGTTGCCGAAAACGTTATACATTTTGTCTAGAACTCATTCATGTGCACTCCTGTTCTATGTTTATTCGATTGACCAAAAAATTACGCGCCTATAAGAGATACGATTTCAAGAGGAGACAGGACGTTTAAATTCATCTGCTCGCTTCGATCTTGTCATTAAAAAGCCTAGGGTAAGCATTTTTATAAATGAATGAGTAAATAAAAAGAGAGTTTTGTATAATTATTCAAGCAAACTTAGTATCAAACTAAACATTCCTTCTTTGTTCATTAATTTCAATATACAGTGAGTAGAGTTTCATTTTATGGATATTAATCTCTATTTAATATATACAAGAGAAATGGAAGGTATAAATAAGAAAATAATTGTGTACATACATAAACTCATTGTAAACTGCGGGAAGATGTGCATATAGCAACAACAAAAATCTTGCATGTGGTCAGTTAACCCGATTCTACCCGTACGTGTTGGACATTGGCTCTAAAATTTTGCTGCGGATCGGCAAGTGACTAGTCGATTGACTAGTGTTTCCATTTTCGAGTTCATCTCAGATTAGAGTTTTTGTTTCCTGGGAGTCGATTCGGGAATGCCAAATTTTTCCAGAGAAAAGTCAGCCCCACCAGTGGCCGAGAGGTTCTGTGCTTTCAAAGCTGGTAGACGGGAGGTGCTGGGTTCGAACCCAATCGCGCCCGTCGGCCTAATCGTTCGGAGTTTTCTCGGTTTTCTTTGAACCTTGGATTTCCATGCGTAAATACGGATTAGATTCCCTTAGAAAGACCCCCCCTCCCCCCACGGAGGGCACTCCATCCTGGAGTAGATAATCGGCTGTCAAAAATCAACCCAACCCAAAGAAAAGTCCAGATTATTGCTTCAAATGATATAAAAATACTTGTATATGAATAAGTAAACGTATGCATTCATTTTTCGAAATATAAAATTGATTTTAGAGATATGATTGCAGACTATTTTCCTCAATTGTTTTACATTTAGGATTGATTTTTTTTTTCATTTCATGCTTAGTATCAAGTTGCAGGTTCGAAAAAAATATTTTGTCGATTTCGGGTCGGGCATAACTCGAACCGTGCAGGGTTGTATTTAACAATTTGTGTTTAGGGTCGTAGGTTCGTATTTAGAAATTAAAAAAATCGTGTAAAACAGAATACCGACTTACTTGATAATTTAAACTGTATTGTTATAATGTATGTTGTTTAAACTGATTGTATTGTTAGACTGAACAATTTTAATTAATAACTTAATTATACTTTGTAGAGGTCTGTATGGGCCGAAATTTCCAGGTTCGGGCCCGACTCTTAGTAAGAAAAATTCGGCCCGGCCCGGTATAAAAGTTAAAACTTCGGCCCGGCCCGGCCCGCACAAAAAATAAGTTCCCGACACGGTATAAAAATTAAAAGTTCGGTCCGGGCCCGGCCCGAAAAAACCCTAAAATCTCGGCCCGAGTCCTACGGGATTTTACGTCGAATTTGTTTTTAAAAGGAGTTCTGATCAAAAATACTTATTTTAGCTCTTTTTTTCATGTTTATAATTTTCATTTTTAAAGAAGGGCCGTTGGTTGCAATATACATTTTTTTAATGAATCTCTATTTGTATGTAAATGTTTCAGCTATAATTAATATCGTTAATAAAAAAATTGTGTATTGGAGACTTAAAAATCTGAAAAATGCTATACAGTAAAATCTTCTAAGATATCGCATAGGAAAGGAAATAAATGCGTTATAAACAAGTTTCCTTCTAAGCAGGTGTAAATGTATTATATTCTTTTCTCCCGTATTATTATATTCATTTTGCGAGGATCGATAAATTTTTTCATATAATTCAGGATTCCATCATAGGCTGGTTTTTTTACACACGTTTTACTGTATTTTAATGTTATTGCCTAGAAATCTACTGTTTTTTAAAACGAATAAATTTTAATGTTTAATTGTAGAATAATGTCGATTTAAAAATATGTACACTTTTTTCAAAAATTTTTGTCCTGGGCCAAATTTTACTGATTTTTGCACGGACCAGGCCATGACGATACAATGATTTCATACAGGCTGGATCGAGACGGGACTAAAAATATCGGCTTATGAAGACCTAGGAAGAGTGAAATCTGTCCCATCTCGGTACGAAAAAAAGAAGTTAGGTTTGACTTGACCCGGCCCGAGTGCCATGAATGAAAAAATAGGCCCGACCCCGGCCCATGCAGACCTCTAAACTTTGTCTGTTTCAAAATAAGCATGAATTTAAAGATTTTTATTTTTAACATCAATAAGCCTCTGTTTTTTATGATTGAGCTGATATTAAAACAATGAACTTTTACATTCTAAGCTATTTTACAAGTTTTCCTTTAACTTACATTTTTCTTCACAATTTTGTATTTCCGTTTTAATCTCAGGTGTGAATTCTGTATCTTATCGAAAGTAAGAGGACCATGCTGTCTGGTTTCGATCAATATACATTCTAAAAAAAATACGTGAGTTGAAGGTGTTTCTTGAATTGCTTTTATTATTATTATTAAAACACGAAAATTCCTGTTTTGATTTGCCCATTTCCCCCCAAAATACAAAAAATTCATTATTTTAACGCAAAAATTGCATTTTCGTCAAATCACAGGGGTTTTCCCGTAATTGTGCTGCATGTTACTTTTTTGTATTAGAAATTGATTTTTTACGTATGTCTCTTTTCCTCCAAAACACGAAAAGTTCGCGAACTGAAGCTCAATTTTTTTTTTTAATTCTCCAGTCAAAACGCGGAATTTTCTTAAAATAATAGAAAAATCTGTTCCAACCACAGGCGCGTTCCTGCAACTTGCTACCTGTGCTTTTTACGTTTGACGAAATGTTTTCTTGAGAGTGAACGTAATAATAATTGCGCTTTCTCTTAAACGGCTGAAATGCAAAATATTGAAAAAAAAACGCGTTATTTGTAAAGTGCGCGTTATAGTCAAAAATTACTGTTAATTATTTAGAAAACTCTAGTTCGACTAATTAATTTCACACCATTCCTTTATGGATAAAGTATAATCACCTACATTCAATAAGAAGAAAGTAAGCTATTTAATACAGCAACCTGTTAAGATAGAACGACAAAGAATCGGAAGAACTTTCCAATTTAGACATAGTTAGCCTTATTAGACTGTTTTAGCTTATATTGCGAAATATTTCCGTTTAAAGCATTATTCCATTACACTGGTTCTGTTTTAACAGGTTTTATTGTAATGCTTAAAATGTTCCGATTTTCAAGCGTCTGTCAGGCTTTTTTCTCTCTCTCTGTCCCGTTTTTTGACCTGAGAACACTATTTACGAGCCAAGCTGGAATTTGCTCAATTTTACAAAAAGAAAGTCGAAGTTATTGTTTGACATCAAAATTATATATTTAAATTTGAATGAGTCGCTTTACGTGTTTTTTTTCTACATAAAAGATAGAATTGATATTAGAGATATGATTGCAGACTATTTTTTCATAACTGTATTAAATTATAGATCTTTTTTGTGTCGAGTCGTGTTTGGGTTCAAGTGTTTCGGTTTAGGGTCAATAGAAAAATTGTTGTCGGGTTCAGGTCGGGTTCTGCGTCAACAGAAATTTTCCCAAGCAGGAATCTATTTCAGATGAAAAACTACGTATTTGATTATGAATGATTTTACATGTTTATTTTTCTACATAAAAGATAACATTAATATTGGAGATATGATTACAGACTATATTTTTTTTACAATTACATTATTTTGGATCTATTTTCTCTGATTTCGGTTTTCAGGTTGGGATTGGAATTAAGTATTTCGGGTTGCGGGTAGACAGAATATTTTTGGTTGGGTTCGGTTCGGGTTGCAGCATGGTTTTAAATAAAATTTGCAGGGATTCAAATTTTATTTATTACTCGGGCAGGACCCTAGTTAGGTGTAACGTTTAACTGCTAGTTTTCACGGTGGCACTTTCACTAACAAATTTAAATAATTTTAATTTAAAATAATTTTTGGTCACTTTATGCGTTTTTGATAGGGATTTGTCAACTGATTTCTTTCAGTTACCTCCGACATTAAAATACATGGTCAACCCGGCTTGAACACGAACCGCGTTTTGAAAAAAATTGGTTACCCATCTTATCTGATGCGCGACTCTTGTTTCTTAGGCCTTTGCATTTTCTTAAAGGCGACGTGTACCGCAGTGGTTCGACTCATAACCGGAAAACTGCTCCATACTTCGTCGTTCACATACTGCTGTGTATATGCCATATGTGTGCACTTAAATCTGTAATATTGAATGACCGCTTATTAGGGGGTTGCTATGTGTGGAAGAAGAGTACGAAGCAGAGTTTTTCCTTTCGGGTAAGGGGTAATGCTCAAAAGTGTGGAAACTTTTTTGTTGTGGATTCGTCCGCCTATAAAGATTAGGTGACTAGTGAGGTGTTTCAAAAATAACCTTAAGAGATTTTTTTTACTTTATTTATTTATCTACAATAGTCTTTGAGAAGCTTCGAAATTTATGTTTCGAATAAAAATCGCTTGGCCCTCTGCATTTTATCTCTAATTTAAATATCAGTGTGAGTGTTAGAGATCCGCGCGTTTCTGGATATGCCAAATCCGGACGCGAAAATTTTATGTTTTTCACGTGACTAACCAACATATTCTACCTATTATTTAAAAAAAGGGAAACAAAGAAATGTTTTATTGTTCATTTGCTCCAAAAAAATTCTGAAGTATGAATACAGTTCCGGTCCGGTTCGAATCTACAGAAAAAATGCAAGACCCGGACGTGTCCCGGGGTAATAAAGTGCAGGCCCGGACCAACTTTTCAAAAGCTAAAATTTAGCCCGAGCCCGTACCGAGTTTTCAGATAAAATTAAGCCAAGCCCGAGTTTAATGAAAGAAACTTTTACCGAGTTCGGGCTTCGGGACAGGCCAGGGCTCGTAGAAACCTCAAATATATATTTTGAATTCGGCCCCCTGTCGGGGATACTGTGCCCCCCCCGTCGGGTAAGTTCTGGCGCCGCCCCTGTCTAGATAGCTGAATGTTTTTGGCTTCGGATCAAACCCAATAAATGACAGTACTGATGCTTAATTTCTCATAAAATAAGTGTTCTTTTCATCTGAGTGAGTCTGCAAAATTCAGTAAGTAAATGTTATTTCCGAAAATGATTTAAAATCATTTTTAACTGAATGACTTAACCTCCTCGGTTCTGAAGTATCACATGTGATACTCCCTAACCGAGGAGGATAAAAACTAAACTACAGTAGAGCGCCGATTATCCGAACAAGTCGGGACTGATCCTAGTTCGGATAAATAGACAGACAATTTAAGAGATGTTCCTGATTATACTAAAACCTTCACACTTTGTCCAGGCTTAGAACTGGCAGCACCCGTTAGTGCTGGGGTGTTTTATTTTTTTACTTTGTTATCATTTAAAATTTTCTTTTCTCTTTTTATCATTTTCTGTACTCCAGAGATTATAATTTAAGCAAAAAAGCTTTCGATTGTTGCTTGTTTCAAAAAAGACATTCTTTTCAATGCTGCCATATTTTAAAATTCTTCTTAAATACGTTAGTTGAATAGGATCAGCGTTCTTCAGCCGTTTGGCCCATTTCATCGCTGTAAAAAAACGGAGATTCTACTGGCAATCGAGACGCCAGTACTATTTCCGTTTTTTAACGGAAATTTCCCCCCCATAAATTCCAGAAATCCGTACTTTTACGGAAATTTTTTCCCATAAATTACAGAGAATTTTCCGTTGGTAGAAAATGTTTGAATTATTGAAAATTTTCCACATGCCTTTTCTTACATCCAAATAGGTTAATAACTACGTGTGTTATAGCGTGTCAAATATCAGATCGTTTCAAAATGTCAGCCATGCTAGAAATTCAAAGTGCTATAACTCAACCATTTTTTAAGATATAGACGAAACAAAAACTGCTCCGGAATCTTTGTATCAATGTTAAACACATAAAAAAATCTTTTTCATTTTCCAATTTTTGATACCTCATTTTAAATTTATTTTTTTTAATTTTTTTAAGTGGCCTCCATTTTTAAACAAGATGGCGGATGAAGCTGGCCAATGACAGTCGAGACATTGGTATGTACTATGTACACACTAAGTTACATCCAAATCGATTCATAAATACGCCTGTTATCGCGTGACAAAAATCAGGTCGTTTCAAAATGTCAGCCACAATAGAAATTCAAAATGCTATAACTCAGCCATTTTTTTTATATTTACGAAACAAAACTGTTCCGTAATCTTTGTATTAAGGTCAAACACATAAGAGAAAAATCTTTATCATTTTCCAATTTTTTGGTACCTTTTTTTTTAAATTTAAAATTTTAAAATTTTTTTTAGATGGCCGCCATTTTTAAACAAGATGGCGGATGAAGCTGGCTAACGATCTCGGTCGAGACATTGGTATGTACTATGACACACTAAGTTACATCCATATCGGTTCATAAATACGCCTGTTATCGCATAACAAAAATCAGGTCGTTTCAAAATGTCAGCCACAATAGAAATTCAAAATACTATAATTCAGCCATTTTTTTGGATATTGACGAAACAAAAACTGTCCCGGAATCTTTGTATTAAGGTCAAACACATAAGAGAAAAATCTTTTTCATTTTCCAATTTTCTGGTACCTTATTTTAAATTAAAAAAAATTTTAAATGGCCGCCATTTTGAAACAAGATGGCGGATGAAGCTGGCCAATGAACTCGGTCGAGACATTGGCATGTACTATGTACGCACGAAGGTACATCCATATCGGTTCATAAATACGCCTGTTATCGCGTGACAAAAATCAGGGCGTTTCAAAACGTCAGCCAAGCTAGAAATTCAAAGTGCTATAACTCAGCAATTTTTTAAGATATAGACGAAAAAAAACTGCTCCGGAATCTTTGTATAAAGGTCAAACACATAAGAAAAAAATATTTTTCTATTTTCAATTTTTTGGTACCACATTTCAAATATTTAATTAAAAAAAAATTAAATAGCCGCCATTTTGAAACAAAATGGCGGATGGAGCTGGCCAACGAACTCGATCGAAACATTTGTATGTACTATGTACACACCGAGTTACATCCAAATATATATATATATATATCAACTTTTGAACGGAGGGTGGTTTCGGGGTCTGGGGGTCATGATCGATGAAAATATACCAAAATTTTTTGAAATCGCTTTCCTCCGAACGGCTGCAATAGGTAGCTTTTTGTAATGAAAGCTACCTAAAAATGACAAAAATATCGAATATGTTTTAATTGAAATTTTCAGTGGTCCATACAGTTGTGAATCATGACTTCAAATTGTAGATCTGAAATCCAAATAGTTTTAAAGATATTTGAACTTTTCTGAGTGTTGCAGAATGTTCTGAGTGTTCCTTTACAAACTTTAAATGCATTTTCTCAGACTTTTATTTTTGTTGATATTAGTGTTTGCTAATCCCTAAGGTTTTTTTTCTGTTGCAGATAGAGTCTTGAAATTTTTTGCAGACACTTACATGTATATGTACAACAATAATTAGTATGGATTTAGGTCTGAGGGTTATAGTTATTTTTTTTTTTTAAATGTCAAAGTTAATATTTCCAAAATTTTCGTGTTTTTTTCAGGTTTCGCTCTACAAAAAGAAATAAAACTTTAAATAAAAGTTACATCTTTAATTCTATACTAACTTTTGTTCCCAATAATCCAATAAATATAAGTCACTTAAAATAACTAAAAAATGCTAATAATAAAAAATTTTATAAAAGTTTTAAAAAACTTCAAATTTTTCAAAAATTTAAAAAAAACAATAATTTTTAAAATGATTTTTTTTTTTTTTTTTTTTTTACCAGATCAGTTTAATTTTATAATCTCAAACAGAGTCATTAATTATTTTTAATGTAACTGTCTCCAAAAAATTTTTTTGAAAAAGGGTACTGTATAGCCTTAAAAGGCACCCCTAGAATAAGGTATTTTTTTGGAAAGGTTCCGCAAGGGGCTTTTGACCTAGTATACTTTATCTTTATACAGGATGTCCCTGGATTATTGGGACAAACTTTAAAGGGAGGTAGGGGCATCACAAGGATTCGGATTTGCATAACAACCCATGGTCGGAAACGTCATGGTAAAGTAGCATGAGAGGTACAAGAAACGAAGAGACACAAGACTGAGATCATGTGAAATAATTTATTGGTCAAAGATATTAATATGTGCTGTGGTAGATGATATGAGAAAATGTCACAAAATATGTTAAAAGTTTCCACCATTGTTAGAGATGCATGCATTACACCGTCGCACAGTGGGACGTTTTGACGATCTAGGTGGACAAAGTAATTTCGTTGAAGTTTAATTAGTTTTTGCTCTTTTTTTGAATGCATCACTAATAAAATACTCAAACAGTGACAAATATTTGGTTATTTAACAAAAATATCTTAAAATAAAAATACAGGGTGCCCACTAAAGTCCGTTCCCACCCTCTTAACTGTCGCCTACTACGACTGCGCCTACATTCATAAACGTGGTGTCTAAGTATAGTAAAGAGGCTATGCGCTACTAGATGAGACCGCTTACAGCGCCACCTGGTGCAAAATGGCGGCATTAGCGTTGCTATCGCGAAAACGGTTCGAAATATGGTACAAAAGAGAATGACAAATTTGTAGAGCATGATCGATTTAGTTCGAAAGGACACCTTGTAATCATGAATGCTAAATGAATCTCGTTCTGAGCATGAATCTTGTTTTCGAGATAGGAATACTAACTCAGCTGTTTTTCACCAAGTGACGCTGAAAGTGGTGTCATCTGGTAGAGCATAGCCACTTTAATATACCTAGACACCACTTTTATGAGTATAGCTGCAATCGTTCGGCAATTAAGAGCGCTGGAACGACTTTAGTGAGCACCCTGTATAATGCATCACAAATAATGCGTTAAACATACTTGTTTTACAATTAAATAAAAAACAATTTAATGTACATATGTAAGTTAACATTCGTTTCATTTTGTATTTTTGTCTACTCAGAATTTCTCTAGAAATTTGTGTAGTCATCCTGAAAAATAAAATTTTTTAAATAAAATCATATTTAAAAATTTTTTAATGTTTTGTGGTACCCTGTAAAACATATAAATGCTACCAAAACTATTTTCGGTTGAAAAATGCTGTTGTGTGAATAAATAACCTATATAAATTTCATCCAATTTTAAATAAAATTTCTGCATATAGACGGTAATGTATTCGAATTTTTTATGTGTCCCTGTAAAAGAAATACAACTGCTACGCACTTTGTTTTCAATTTTAAAGAAATGTTATTGTGTATCTCAATAGCCTATAGTAATTTTGTAGAAATTTAATTAAAATTTCTGCTTAAGCAACAATCTTTACGCGATTTTTTGTGTGGCCCTGTAAAAGATGTATAATTTCTACGTTTGTCAAATTATAATTTAATAGAATTGTCATCGGAAAAACACATGTAGGCAAAGTTTCAGCTCAATCAGATAATTGAAAGTGGTTTAAAATTGCCTTGCAAGATTTAAACTAATCTTTTATAAGGCCCTGTAAAAAAAAAGCGTAACTGCTACGTCCCATGAATTATAATAATATTACATTGTCATCAGAATTACATATCCTGAGGAAAGTTTCAGCTCAATCTGATTATTGAAATTGGTTTAAAATTAACTTGCAAGTTTTAATCTAAATTTTTGGGAAGCCCTGTAGAAACAGTATTCTAAATAAACTTTTAAATTATTTAAATCATAATAATATTGTATTGTCATTCAAATTATACATGTATTCATGGTTTCGGCTCAATAGGTTAATTAAAAGTGATTTAAATTTGACTTGCAAAATTTGAACTAAACATACATACATGCACTGGAAATTAATATGATGTTTGTTTATTAATAAAAACTTACTGACCTGCAGCTATCTGCAGGAGTTTGTTTAATTTTTCAATACTTTAGGAATGACAGTTTGATTTTAAAAAATGCTTATTGCTGAATAATGCTGAATAATTTATTAAAACTCAAGATGAAGTTTGTAAACAACATCAAAGATCATCCAGAATTTCAGCCTTTGAAAAAAGCGGTAAAGCGGTTTAATATCGCTTTATTTTCAAAGAAAAATGGGTTAAATCTGACCTTGACAAAGCTGTGGCATTAAGGGGTCTCAGGACTCTTAAAGCTTTAAAATTTTCGAAATTTAAATTTTTTTAGATATTAAACTACTATCTTTTCTGAACATTTTGGTATAAATGTTTCCTTGAAATTCCTATTAGAACAGAAGTTATGGCTTTTAGAATTATACACGCTCAATAGCTGAAGCGCCGTTTTAGAAACTTTGAAGTCAATTTTCTCCAAATGACATTTTTGGGCATAACGCACACGATATCTCAAAAACTTCCGAATTTCTTTTCATCAAATTTTCAAAACATATGTTTCATGTTAGTCTGTATAAACTGAACCTAAAATTTCCTTCTTATTGTTCAGAAATATATTCTTTATAGGTGATTATACTGTTGAAAATTTCAAAATTTTGCATTAACTAAATACAACTTTGTATTAAAACTAGAAAAATGCTTTAAATACAAATTTATTTAGGTTCAGAGTAATTATTACAATGTGAAGCATAAGTAGGACACAAAATTTTCCTTCTACTTGCACAATTTATTTTGTAATCGTGCGCATAATCTGTTATGCCGATTTTCTGCTCGTCAAATGTCTGACATTTTGGAGACCACTGTAAATACTACTTCTGCATCTTGTAATTTTTCAAATACATGAAATGAAAGAACATACTTATATCTTTCATCCCAATATAAAATTTTGTCTTAAAATTAATTGCATTTTAAGATATTATATGTTTAAAATGGTCCTTTTTTTTCGATTTTTCCAATTTTAAGAGTCCTGAGACCCCTTAAATAAGCAAACTTGTGCTTTCAAATAAAACAGAATAGTCACGACGTGCTTTCAAACTTAGAGGAAGCTAGTGCAACTTTTGAAACTCCCTCAAACCAACTACTTTACGGTCACAATTAATCGACACCTCTGATTTTTTACGCCAAAACTAGTACGGATCTCGAAAATACAGACATCCAGCTACCCGTACACGCGGTTTTGTCAAATTCCGAATTAATAGGAAAAATGGATTTTGTCCACCTAGATCAGGCATGTCAAACTCGATTACCAACGCGGGCCAAATACGATGATATCTATAAGGCCGCGGGCCATATTACATCATATTAAAAAAAAAAAAAATGAATGAATGAAAAAATAAGGTTTTTGTCACACTGTACAAAATAATTCAAAATACAACCGAGAGTTTTTTTTAAATAAAACATTAAGGAAAAAATGATGTTAGATTTATGATAAAATTGCCCGACAATACAAAAAAGATCCAGCAGTTTTTATTCAGTTACAAAATATATTTCTTTTTACAATTTATAGATTATTCTGGTTATGGAAAATTATTCAACATAAATGCATATTTATTATTAAATATTAGTTGAGGTAAAATATTTTCTTATTTTTAATACTAGCTTATTCACGAGCAAAAAAAAAAAAAAAAAAAAAAAAATACGTGTGTTTTTCATTCGAGATACATTATGTATTACTTATAATAACATACTTATTTTAATTTTAAAAGATATATTTTGCATATTCCTCCATGCGGAAGAAAAGAACACCTATAGGGGGAAAAGGGGCCTGAACTCCTATTACAGTCGAAGAAAAATGCCAGAAAAATTAGAGACATTGCCAGTTGAATACATTAGAAATCTGCTTCATCTGCAGATTATATTGATGCACAAGAAAAATATATCTTTTGAAATAAAAATTAAGTATTTTTTAAATTTAAACCACTGAGGAGTGAAAATAAAACTTGCCAATAAAACAATTTTTCTTATACTTTTAAGTTTTATGACAAGAGAATAACAAAGAAAATTCAATGCTTTTATATTTAATAAATTTACTCTAACTAATTTTTTACAATTCGAAAAACTTATTAAACACTCCTTTCGTGATAATAATAATAATATAATAATAATAATAATAATAATAATAATGCAACTGAAAATAATACGATAATCAAAATAACAAGAAACCAAATATCATACCCTTAAAACAAATCCAAATAATGAGAAAAAAAAAAGTTATATGGCAAAATGCTACTCATTTGTTTTCACAATACAGCACAAGGAGGCAAGAAAGAACCTTTTGGATTACTGAAAAATTAAGGTAATGCAAAATTTTCAATGTCCGGGTGGATATCAGAATGATTCAACACTTTCAAGATACAAATAACTAATTCTAAACAAATAAAAATAATATGTAATAATAATTAAAACTGCTACCTTAAAATGCTCACTATTAGTCAGAATAAAATAGTAATTTATACAAGGCACCATTTGGATAAACTTTATAAACAACAAATTTATGATATACGAAAAATTAAGACAGCGGCAAACATCTAACAATAAAATCTTAATAAAAATATGAATTTTGAAAATTCTATACATTACCATGAAATCTAAATAAAATTATGAATTTTAAAAATATATTTTCATTTTATGCCTTTGCTATTTCTGCTGTTTTTTTAATAAATGAAATGATAAAAAAAAATTCTTAGCAACGGTATTTTTGAATATTTGGCATTTGAGTGCTTTCCTAGTCGCGTTTGGCAAGCTTTAATTCCGCAATGAATTGGGTAGAATTTTTACGCTTAGATGTAACTTTTCCGCAAAATCGATGTTGTCAGATATAACTTACTGTTTGAAAAATAAATTAACAGACAATTATTGAAACATAAAAAGTTTGAGATTAAAAAACTACAAGGTAAAATATATTAAACATAGAAAAATAAAACATTTATATTATAACACGAACATAAAATAGGGAAAGCAATTTTTAAATATCAACAAAATACAAATACCGTGCAAAAGGAAATGTTTTCTTACATATTAATGACTGGCATGGTATGACGCAAGGGTGACATATCTCGTGCTTAATAATCTCCAATAGCAGTAAAAATAGGAAATCCAAAGTCATACCTTATGAGTTTTAATCTAATTATTTAAATAAAACTATAGTATTACTTTTTTTAAGAAACTTGACAACGTTTTTCTTTAACCAAATCTTCAAAATTTGGTTTAATTTGCTGGGCTGTTGCTATTTTTAAAATTGATTGTGAATGCTGATCAGTTAATCTTGATCTTTCGGGAGTTTTGTTGTTTTTTAAAGTTGAAAATAATTGTTCACACAAATATGTGCTTCCAAACATAGCCAAAATACGTCTTACTGTGCATAACATATTGGGAAATCGATCAGCTGATAAATAATTATAGAAATCTGGTATTTCTACGTCTATATATTTTTGTTTTAAGATAGTATCACACTGAATTTCGATTAACTCCATCTGTAAATTCTAATCAACAGTTTCAACATCAATTGAAAAAGGAGAAGTAAATAGAAGGAATTCACTTTCACATTTTTTAAAATCTAAAAATCTCCTTTCGAATTCATTTTGTAACAACTTAATCTGATTATTGTATTCTGAAAACTTAATTTCTGGCGATTTTTTAAGTAATTCCTGGCAGCATTCAAAATGAGACAAATTTTCTTTTTGAATTTGTTTTTCAAAGAACTAACTTTCGCCTGAATACATTAATATTATCATATAAAGTTGTAACAAGGTGAAGTTTACCTTGAAGTTTAAGATTAAGTTGACTGAGGTGATTTGTAATGTCAACTGAAAAAGCGAAATCCTTTACCCATTGTTGATCTTTTAATATCGTGCATTCATAATTTTTCGATTCCAGAAAAATGGTGATTTCATCCAGCAATTCGAAGAATCGCTTTAAAACTTTATAACTCGAAAGCCACCGAATTTCAGTGTAATAAGGTATATCGGTACATTCACTACCTACATCTTCAAGAAATGTACTGAATTGGCGGTGGTTCAGTCCATGTGAACGAATATAATTGACTATCTTGCTAACATTTTTAAGCACGTGCCCAATGTTTAAAACTTTCGAACACAACGTTTGTTGATGAATAATGCAATGGAAATGATAGAAATATGTATTTCCTTGTTGCTCGCATTCCTCTTTTAGTTTTGTAACCGCTCCTTTAATGACACCAGTCATGGCAGGAGCACCATCAGTTGCAATGGAATAAAGACAAATTGTATTCATTCAGTCCTTTCATAAGCGAGTCGAAAATATCTTTTCCGATGGTGGTATCATGCATTGGTATAATTTCTAGAAGCTCTTCACTTACTTTTAAATTCAAGTCACATCCGCGAATAAAAATTGCCAATTGAGCAGTATCCCGCACATCCGTACTTTCGTCAATTTGGATGGAATAGGTTTCAAATGTTGTGATTAGAGATTTTAGTTGTTTTCTTAAATTACCAGATATATCATCAATTCGGTTTGCAACTGTATTTCGAGTTAAACTAATATTTTTGAATTTTTTTATTTGCTCCGGACACATCACTTCCACGGCTTTAAGTATGCATTCATGAACAAATTCCCCTTCTGTGAATGGTTTTGACTTGCTTGGAATTAAATGTGACAATAAATAACTTTTTTTAACAGCCGCTATATTATCCTCATTTGGCTTAGTAAATGTACTTTGTTGGTTTTGAAGTTTCAACTTTAATTCTGACAATTTATCTTCCCTATTGAAATCTTCGATGCTCTTCGTTTGATCGATTTTTACTCATATTGATAAAAAATGTCGATCTTATTTTTGAAAATCAGCAGTTATTTTAAGAAAATACTATACGTTTCATTATAGAAAATGCACTAGAAATAAGACTGGATTCAATAAAGAGTAAGCAGCTAATACATTTTACCGCTGCAGTGCAAATTCTTAGGGTAACATTCGACCGGTGATAATAATCTTGTCATTCAAATATTTACTCAAAATTTCCCTAATGATCATAACATTTTCCCCATTATTAAATCTCAAATGACTTTCAACTTTTAATACATGTTTTGAAACTTTTGACGAGAACATTAAAGTATGAGTGTGAAAGATAAAACGCTCTGTTTTAAAATACCAACTGATCTATTTTCGGGAGCTTTAATTTTATCATAGCTTTCAATAATCTGAATTTATTACAATATATATATATATATATATATCTTAAGTAAGTTCTTCACCGGTAGTCTAAACTAAATAATCGGAAATTATTTGGATAGGAAAAATGACACGGAGTACAAAGTTAATTTTTCCCTTGACTTTAGTAGGCAGGCGCCAGCCAACTTGAAGATATTTTGTCGATGTATCAATGGGCGAATCAGAATCCCGTTACGTCTAGGCGAAAAACAGTCTGTCTGCCAAAAAAAAAAAAAAAAAAAAAGATTCGAAGCTCATTTATAAACTGTGTGATTTATTAAACATTATTGCTAAATAAGTGAGATTCTTAATACTACGTACAATAAATAATTTATGATGAATCAAGTTTTAAATTAATAGCAAAATATAAACCGGAAAATATTTTTTTCAGAAACCCCATTCTGTTTTTTTTTCCATTTTGTGTGTGAATATTCGTGTAACTAAATAAAACTTACAAATAATGCCAGAGGGTTGGCGGGCCACTCACAATTGCTCGGCGGGCCACAAGTGGCCCGCGGGCCACGTGTTTGACATGCCTGACCTAGATCATCAAAAAGTCCCAGTGTGCGTCAGATCATGGATTGGCGGACTCGCTCAAATACACCTGCATTTTGTTGGATATCCGTAGCAGCACAGACGAGTCTTACAACCAGATCCATATCGGAATCCACAGGTGTTGCGTAGGCAGCACTTTTCAGTGTATCCCAAAGAAAGAAATATATGCTGCTTAAATCAGGAGAGCGGGGTGGCCAAGAGCGTGGGTCTTGTGAACAACACCACCTAACGATGAACGAAGCCTTTTGCGACCATGGGTTGCTAGTTGCTATGCAAATCTGAATCCTTGTGATGTCCCCTACCTCCCCTTAAAGTTTGTCCTAATAATCCTCGGACACCCTGTATATATCGTTAAAACAAGTTGTTTCATACAAAAGAATTGCAATTGATCAAAAATTTCAAACACATATCAGCAAATCAAACACATATCAGCAAATAATATCAAAGATTAAGGCTAGAAAGCTTCGCACTGGTCTACTGTTTTTCTTTTTTTGTTTGTTTGTTTGTTTGTTTTGTAATCTCTAAAAAATTTTTTTTTACATTTAACATAATTTTTTTAGAATGCCCACTAACAATACCAAAAATCACATTTATAAGACGAAAAGCAATTATGCGTTCAAATAAATTTTTAAAATGTATTAAATTCGATATTTTCATATTTGCCTCACGTCAGGAATTAACAGCTGAAGAAATGGCCAAAGATCGGTATTAAAAATCAGTCTTATTCATTCTGTTCATTTTAGTGGTTTAAGCGCAAAATTCGATTAAATATCTTAAATTTGTGTTTTATTTGTATTTTATTGTTTTATTTATTGATTGTATAATTTTTTAAATTTCGTTATGGAATGTAAGGTGGAAGCAAATGATGGGCTATTTTTATTAATTTAAGTGCAAACGGATTTATCCAATGTAATCGTCTGCATGCGATACAGATAGTTTTCGAAAAAAAAAATATGCTTGTAAATTATTTTAAAAACAATAAAAATTGCGTAAATTGCGATGCAGTTTTCAAACAAATTGCGATATAATTTTCAAACAAAGTGCATTTGAAAGTACATTTTTCTCCTTATTCGACGGAGTTAAAAAATGAAAATGTGCGGTTTTTAGAAGTTTAAAATTAATTGAAATATTAGTAAAAGTTAATAAAAGTTACATTTAATCGTCTGCTGTTGCCACCGTCAAAATGATGTCAGCGTTACAAAGGGAAGTTTGTTCTTTATAATATAGAGAGATAGATAGTCAGCATGAGATTCTTCGTCATCTGAATCAGAATATTATAAATGTCACTCATTTAGAAATGTAAAATGTATATCTTCGAATGTGTCAGAAAGATTCGCGTTGTCGAGTCAGATAAATAAATATTTGAGAATACCTTAAATGGATGCAGCCGACATGATACATGTAATCATGAATTCGGGAAATCTCCTAGATTACTCAATGTCCCCCGGAAGATTTGTGATTTTCTACTTATTAGTCTCCCGGTGGGAAAAGTCCCTGCGGATTCCGCAATATTCTACACCGGAAAGAATTAAAAAAATATCCCACCCCACCTCAATCCTCACCTTCCTCTACTGAATTCACTTAGGGGAGATTCAAAACCATTTTCCGAGTTTTTAAAAATGTTTATTTGTTCGAAATATCCAACGCAAAAGGCAAATAAAACATTATATATATATCTTTACGTGTTTTCAATACTTTTTACAAAAAAGTAGAAAAAAGAATGAGATCAGTATTAAAATATACTTGAAAAGAGAAAATAGTTTTGAGATTTAGTTTTCCAAATCATATTTTTATTTAGCAGTTCAAACATTTTAAACAGTGAAAACGTATGGTCATCAACCCGTAATTAGTCAAAGAATAAACTACAAGTCCAGAAATTTATCATATTTATTTTTGCAGTATCTATTAAAAAAAAAAAAAAAAAAAAAAAAAAAACTGAAGAGAAAAAACATGAATTTATGTCATTTAGTAAACTTATTTTCAAATAAATTTTTTTAATCAAATATTTTTTTAAAAAAGAAAAGTGCTTCAAAAACAAAATTCTCTGGATTTTAGTAATTTAAAACTTCATAAAAATAAATTAAGGAAAAAATATTTATGAATGATCAATGTAAAGAGTATATTTTTCATTGTAAATCTAAGACGAATTCCCCAATTTCAGATCTTAGTTAAAAATAACAAATTAATGGTCTTCAACTCCTATTCCACGGACCATGGGTGTCCTGCTGTGTTATTTCGAATTTCAAGAACGGAAGGTTTCAACAATATCGAATGATTTCCGAAGCGTCTTACTAGCGCAAATCCATAGCTGCCAACTTTTTCTTTTAATTTTTTGTTTACGTCAAATAAAACTTTTTAAAGCGAAGTAAACTTATTTACTAGAATATTTCTTGTTTCTAAGAGGCATTTATGTGGTTAAGGCAAACCTCTTCTTTAGATAAAAAATGACGAAATCACTCTGTAAATAAAATTTTTCTTCATATCAACTAAAATAGAAAGATAATTTTTTTCTTTCGTTCCGTAAAAAGCTGGAACTTTTTTAGATCGACAGTACCACTTTATGCTAATAAATCCCTATGGCATATATGTATATTTTCTCATGTATTATAACTAAGGATAGACCGAAACAGGTTTATAAGACCGAAAACGAAAACGAAACCAAATTTTAGTAATTTTCCTATTTTCGGTCGAAAACGAAAATGTCCAATTTTTTAAAGTAATTAATATATACATAAATATTAATAAATTGTACGTATTTATTAAATATACATAATTATTAATTAATTATACGTATTTATTAAATATACATAATTATTAATTAATTATACGTGTGGCCCAAGTTAGCTCCGTGTACCTCTGAACAAAATTTTAATTTTCATATAAAATACAATATAATTAATTCATCAACGACACAGAATGATTTTCTAATTATACGAATTTAATCTAATTAAAAAATGTTTTGGGTATACATACCTCTATTTATCTTTTATAAAGATTTTTGTAAAGGATCATCTGTTATACTAGAACTTTCTCAACGAGTATTCGGAACACTTCTGCATGCAGTTTCAAACTAAAAATTTTCGATTACTGTTAAGTCTGGAGCTTTTAATGAGCACGCGAAAAGCGTCTCCAAAGTTTATTCATATACGTATTGTATTGCTTGCTTTACAATTTGCGCTCACATCTTGAGTCAGGCATGACTGATAATCATAAACAGTGAAGTTCATAGCAATAAATAAAGAATGTTTGAGCCTATACAGCTCAATTCAATAAGTAATGTTGGAAATTTCCGAAGGAAGAAATGAGATTTTTGGAACACAGATAGTTTCGGTCCGGCAGAAGTTTGGCAGCACTTTCGTCGAAAACGAATTTTTGTCGAAACTCAGATTTTTGGCAGAAAACGAAAACGAAGTTTCGGCCAATCTCTTATTATAAAGGTACTGTAGTAAATACTAGCAGGCTATGCCCGCTGCGCTGGTCAATATTTCCAAATGAACCTTGGATTAAACTAAATGGTAAATTTGAACTTGTATTTTAAACAATATGGATCTTCAGCTTGACCTTGCACATTACTGAAAACGATGCGAACGCCATTGCGATATAATGTTATCTTAAGCGTTGGACAAAATTTAGCAATTAAGAAGTAATTGTTTTAGTTGATTATAAACAGCGCACTTATGGTCGGGTAATGAGACCGTTATGACAACAGGAATTAATACCTCTGTAACTAATCAACATATAATGAAATCGTATATACTAACACCATTCCTAAAAGTCATGCAACAGGGCCACTTGTAACAAAATATGTTCTGTAGATTTTTTTTAAAAGGCTAAACTTTCATAATCAGGTTCACTTAATTTTTGAACTTTTACTGTTGCTCTATAACTAAGTACCCTTGAACAATATGTATACACTAAAACCTTTCCAAAATTATTACCTAACTAATTGTGGTATATCCTACGAAAGTATTATAAACAATCGGAATGAAATACAAATTTCCGTTGTAAATATATAGTAGATGATGATGATGCGATTTTGTGTAATAGAATTCATAGTAAAGTTTTCGCTTCAAACAAAAACGATGCTTTCAACAT